>CM053985.1:9687597-10014402 GCA_028641955.1 Protonibea diacanthus
AGAGATGTGGAAAAAAGTGATATGTGTCACTATATTCTCGACAAGTTCATGTGTGGCGTACACCAAGGGGCGGATACAGGCCTGAATGTTTGACCCCTGCACCTTACACCTAGGTTTGTGCAGAAAAGGCACTATACTGAGGCTTTAAGTTGAGGCAAAACAGGGCTAGAGCCAAAACTTGTGTTGTCTTGGGTTTCCTTAACAATAGTGCTGAAGCGAACAGCTTTGATAATGTGAGATGAAATCAGTCTCACACACAAGAACACACACACACACACACACACACACACACACAAAGTAAAGACACTCATATGAGTTAGTTAGCTTTGCTCTCTCTCTCTGACACTGACACACACACACACTCCACACACACAGAGCACATCACCCTCCCACCAAGCTCAGCTGCTCCTCTACCTCCCACCACACTGACCTTCACCTGTCACACAGGCTTCATATTTACAGCCACTACAGCCCATCTGCCCACACTCAGCCCTGACTGTCAATCAACAGCAAGCCGCCTCCCCCTCTGCCAATCCATCAACAGGCCCAAAGCACTGAACCACAGCACCCTGCGCAAACACTGACATCAACAACAAGTCATCCAGCACTTGATGACTTCATGCTACTTTTTGTCAAACTGATACCCGATTGAACTTCAGGTACTGACCAGTAGTTTAAACACACATTATCCTACATGATGTTTTCCTGCAAATCTGTTCAAAACAGATCCTCTAAGAGCAGAATTTGGGTCCGTGCAGCACCACAAAGAAGGAAGGACAGCCCGACTGATTATGTTTTTTGAGACACTGATAGCGATTTTAAATCGAGATTTTAAAGATTCACCAATTACAGATACAGGAAATATTCGAGATGCAATGAAGATGAACCTTTTTGATTTGATGTAGATTGTGCATCGATTTTGGACCAATATTACTATGAACGTGTACTCACAAGGCTGCTTTCTTAAACAAATAACTTTATTGAAGCATATTTAGGTTAAATATTCTTTGACCTGTTTAAATAATTTAACATATACACTGGCAACTCTTTATAGTATAGTATATAATAAATAATTAGCTTAACTGAGAAAATAAAGAATAAATAGTATGTATCAATATAAATCTGTCTGTCTCTAGGCGCAAGTAATGGAAATGCATTTAGCAACATAAAAACATACATACTTACAGGTGACAGATGATTTGTGCTGGTTAGTAGAAGGGATGTTGCTATATAATCAAAACTAATGAAAATTGTCAGTTTCTGGACACCGAACACCTCCCATTTCCTAATGTTTTATGACACATCATTTCTTTCCCCCGCCAGCAATCCACCAAGACTGGCTGGTGTTTGCCGCCTTCGTTGGTTTGGTGGGCTAAGGTAAGGGGTTAGGGTTAACCAATCAGAGCTAGAGTAGGAATACAGGTCAGGAGAAAAGGTAACCCTTTCATAACATGCAGATTTTAATTGTGTAACGTCAGGAAGGACAGATGTGAAATTTGAGCGGCCACACCTTCAGCAGTTCTTTGCTGCTATACTGTATCAACAGTGTGCGTAATGGGATGCTGGCTGCCGGTGGTGCGCAGTCGGTTCTTATTAGTCATTATTTTAGTCCTGTGGATGTATAGGAAGGTCAGCTGCAAATTCATTTTGTGCAAACACACACATGTGAACACGCCTATGTTTCCAGTAATGGCTCATATTTTCATCCCTTCACCACTGTCTAGAAAAGTGGGGCAAATGCTCCAGGTAGTACCGCATGCTAAGAGCTTTCACACACACACACGCACACACACGCGCACACACACACGCGCACTCCCTCCCCTGCAGGTACATGTAGTAGTGCCTGGATAGGGGGCCGCAGGATTCAGCCCCCTGCATCTCAATGACAACCACACATCCACAGGGATTTATCTAAATGCAAATCAGCTGCCTTCACTCAGCAACACACACATAATTTACTTTGCATGCCCCAAAATACAGGATGCAGCCGGGTACAGACCGCCAGTCAGCCAGCCAGACAGACCACCAGTCAGACAGCCAGTCAGACAGTCAGCCAGACAGCCAGCCAGACAGCCAAGCGGCCCATTGGCTCTGCTTTTTATCTGTGCCCTCAGAAGTGTGCTCATTTTCACCAAATTCACTTTTAATTGAGAGTTAATTTAGCTAAGCCAAATTCACACTGGAGGTAGATCGGATAGGAGCCGAGGAAGGACGCAAAGGGAGAAGAGCAGAGAGAGGAAGGAAGGAAGATTCAAGGAGAGAAAAGGCAAAGCGGGACGTGGAGTGGCAGGTGACAATAAAATCTGCTGTTCGTGTCATTCTTACTCTCAAAGGAGAGAAGCTGCTTGAATGACAGGTGGAAAGACGGAGAAGCATGAAAAAAATGAGAAAAACAAGGTTGAAACGTAGATGTTTGGATTGTTACCAACAAATTAGACGTAAGAGACAAATATAAAACGGATGTACTGGTGAAAAAGATTCACTGATACAAGGTTTTCGTCACGCAATCCAAAACCAGCTTCTTAAAGTTGTCTTAAACAGCCACAGACAAAGTGTGTTTTCATTGCAGTAACAAGACAAGTCAATCGAACCTCTGCTCACCTCAACGACCTGTGCTATCCTTCCCAGCAATAAAGTTGACCCAGGGCAATGTGCAAGGTGTCTATGAAGCTGCTAGGGCCTGCAACACATGATGTAAACCATGCTGTAAAGTGATCTATGATTCAAAGGTTATCCTGGGTCTCAGCGATGGGGAAACAACCTCCTTGATGCCGCCTGATGCTTTCTCTACTTCTACATAGCTGTTAATTAGCCCAGCTAAGTGCACCATTAATCGATTGCTTGTCTCTATGCTATATCTCATAACGGTGTTGCCTTCGGGCAACGCCAGGCGAAGAAATGTGAGGTTCAGCAAGTCACACTTTTCCACTGGTGAAATACTGGTGCCGGCGAGCGAGGAAGCAGAGAGTAATGACTGTTTCTCAAAGACAGGAGTGGATGGTGTACTGAGGAGAGAAAAAAAAAACCTGCTGCGGAGTTTAACATTATTGAAATCGATTAGATTAACACTCTGGACAAGCGGGAGAATGTCTGGACAAGCAACATGAATTTGTATTTCGCCTGAACCAAGACATTAAAAGTCACAGACATAGTTTAAACACTGTTAGGTTGAGCAGCGTGCTCTTTAGCAGTCATATTAGAAGTTCCTGCTTTCTTTTTGGCCGGCTGGTAGAGGGCGGGGCTTTATCATTTAACCCAACGGCCAAGGTGTGATAAGGTTTCTGAATAGCAGCATTCATGGGTATGTTTAACCATGAAAGTGAGAGAGCCAACACCAGAGCAAATGTTTGGCTTTGGCCTTGAGTACTGAATGCCTGCTACAAAAAAACTTGTGGGGTTTCTTGTTGAAGTCCGAGGTAACCTCCGAGGCCGTCCTCACACCACCCACTGCCAGCCAGCCTTCTCTTTATCCACACTTGTTATGTTAGAGAATATGTCTCTTAACAACACTTTTCATAAATGCTGTGCATAGCAGTGGATGTGCGGTATGACTTTGTTCTGAAGCAAAGATCATAAACTCTTATGAACTAAGTGAGGAAAAAATTGAATTGAAAGAAAATAAAATTGAAGGTGGCGCTGAGCAGAAAGTGGAAGAAAAATAAATCTCCCATTGGTGCAACAAAAAAACAATAACAAGTACAACATAACTGCTTGTTGTTTAGACAGAAGCACAGAAACAAATGGAATTTCTTCCAGATACAGAAACAGCTGACTGGTGAACTTCAATCCATGCTAGTGATGCTGCGCAGACACTGACAAGGTTTCTATTAAATACGTCACAATGGCATGCAATAATAAATTTGTATTTGGAAAAAATACAGTAGAAGGCATGGCTTTGAACAGATTAACGTGGCATACATGGACATATTAAAGAATGCCAGAAATTGCATTTTTTGTTTGTTCTTAATCGTGATACATTTGTGCTTTTAAATAATAAATAAAGGATTTATAAACCATCTGTTAAAAGTCTAAACATGGAGTTACTATTTAACGCCGCTAACACAAAATAGAGCAACACAAAATCTTTTTCTTTTTTTATTAAACAATGATTGTTTTAGTCATTTATTTCACAAAAATAAACCACTATATATTTGCTGATTACAGCTTCACAAAGGCTACCATTTGCTTTTTTTTTTTTCCATTTCATAAAATTATGAAATTAATATATTGCTTTTGTTTAAGCTATAAGAAAGAAAAGTGTGGATTAAATAACTGATTAAACAATGCAACAATACCACCAACAATAACAACAACAGTCATTTATCAACTGAAAACATTTTAGAATTATAATAAACAAATAATTATAAACAGCCAGTATTTCCAATCTCACTAAGAAGCAGAACCCCAAAGCTTATGAAACTCTCACCTTTAATACACTTCAGTGGTATAGAGTTCGGAAAAACAACATTGTGCTGTGCTGAACAGTTTCAGAGAACAGAAAAGCCTTTATTGACTCCTAGTCCAACCAACTCCCCATGCAAGTCCATCAGCTGAGCAAGGGAGTAAACCCACCAGGAAAGAAAAAAGCGAAAAAACTAGGCTCACCAATGTTAAATTTGTACTCAGAATAAATCTCTTCCCAGAGTGAACCAACAAGCAACTTTCTCCATCTCCATGCTGTAGGCAGCAACAACTCCAGCGGCCTCAGTTGGAAAAACAAATCGCACTCACCCCCCATCCTGTAACTTTGAGAATGACAGTCAACTTATTTCTAGTTTTGAAGATATGGGCCACAATTATGGCCTTACTATTAAAGTATCTGAAACAAACCAAAACAAGTAAAATGCTGTGTGTAAAAACATTTACTATGATCACATTTTAACTATGCTGTGTACTAATTTCATACGGGAAAATAAACATAATTGAGAGTTGTGAAAAAGAAATTCCCTCAATACAAACATTTGGAAAACTACTCCAGAAACCACTTACAAAACACACACACACAGATTTAGTCCATTTGTTTTATTTTTTAATATTTAAAAGTCATAGTTATGCCTCTGTTGCCTCGCACCTTCAATCATTTCCTGTTTGCATATAATGCTAAAGTCCATTAAATTCTAATTTCCAACATTACCCACATACTTCAGTGAACCCCAGAGCAAATACTGCTGTTCAGTTGCATTTTAAAATGGGATATATAAAGGTGGCATGAATCAACTATGAACCAAGTCAATGAACAAAATTTGAATTTGATGCTGGAACTGTCCTTGTAAATATTAAATCACTGAAATCTGCAAAAGAGTGAGCTGTATTTCAGCGTCATGCACGTAAATGTGCAGTATTTCAACTTCTATGAAGGACAACAACAACAACAACAACAACAGTGAGGCAGCATGATGTTCGTCTGTCAGTATCTGGAACAGAGAGGTTTTTCTGACGTCAGGACCCGCTACAATTACGGCCCCAAGTCTCCAGGAATAGCCCGGCAGGCCTCTTAGAATCCCGGTTCTTAGAAAGGACAAAAAGGGGCTCACACAACTCTGGGGCTTTTCAGCCTGTATTCCTAATCCAGGTCGTCTTTAAAAAGATGGACATGATGCAGCAAGACAGAGGTTAGCAGAGGAAAAAAATAACAACAACAACCCAGAGAGAAGCACTTTAGAGCAAGCAAACAGAGACAGAACAGGACACTCAATGGAATAAAAAACATCACAAAGACAAAGTGACGAAACAAGAGAGGGATAAACAAATGTCCTGTACGAAACACGAGCGGCAAGGCAAGGCAGAGGCCAAGCTCAAGAGCTGGAGCAGGGGACAAAAACAGAGAGAGACAGACACAAACTGTACAGGTGAGGAAATCCCGATTATAGCTTGACCTCGTTAACCCCAGAGGCTCGTTAGAGTCTCGTTACAGCAGCATTCTCCAGGCCCCATCCTCTGTCACACCTTCATTAAGCCCATCGACCCACTGTGCTTATTAAACACATTCATTACCCCAAGTATTGAACCGCTGCTGCTATCACCGGCTCCGAATGCATCACAGGGGGAGACAGAGGGGTGATGTCTGGTGGAGTACACAGGGGAAATGTCGAGGGGGAGGCGGGGCGGGGTCACGTGCATAAATGGACACACAACATCTATAGATGTTTATACGGACACACACCTTCCTGCCTCTTATCAATCATCACTAATGAAGTCGGTGATTAGAGCTGCCTTGGTCTCTCATCTACAAAGAAAGAGACAACAGGAGAAGCGGGTGACAGAGGGGGGAGAAAGAAATCAAGGGGGAGGATATGGCTTGTTTGAGAGAGGAGGAGAGTGATGGGATGAGCAGCGGGACCATGAGCGTGAAGAGAGGATAAAAAGAGTTTAAGATAAAAAGAGGGCAGGTAGACTTTCTCCCTCGGTCGTCTCCTCCTCTGTTTTACAGTTTTGCCTTCTCATAACACCGGACAGAAGTGAATCCCCAGGGAAGGTTATCCATCATGATATACATACAGGCTAGTCCACTAAGCGGAAGGTGAGGCCTCCGTCCCAGGTTTGGGCTCCTGCTTTAAATGATGACATCATTTCTGCCCATCTCAAACAAAAGGAAAAGTCATCATCAGAGAGAGAGAGAGGCAGAGGCAAGAGGCAAAGGAAGGAAAAGAGCGCAAAGAGATTAAGAAGAGTAAAGGCGTGAGCGAGGTGTCGGAAAGGACCATGAATCATAGTGACATCCCTGGCTGTGTGTCAGAAGCTACCACTGTCTGGAGTTGGATAAACAGGGAGCCTCTAAAGCAATGCTCTTTAAACACTGGCCAGGTCAGAGCCCGGCACTGGCCCTCAGAATTGAAATGGGCGCCAAATTCTTTTCACAAAAATTGATCATCAAAAAGTTACTAGCTGTTGTGGTGCCAAAACTTTTTCCAACTTGCTGCCGGCTGGCAGCGGTAGACCAACCACTAAAATATCAAATTTAGAGTTGCTGTAATTATACTTTAAGCGAAACTGGTTTAAAACTTTATACAAGGTCACAAGAAGATTCAGAAAAACTGAAGGACAAACAACAACTCTGAGCTTCAGGACTGCAGTTAATGATTATTTTCATTATTCATTCATCTACAGATGATTTTCTCAGTTAATTAATCGGTCTAGAAAAATGCCCATCACAATGTCTTAGAGGTAAGGTTATTGTTTTGTTTTGTTTTAGTTAATAATCCGAAATTCAAGAATATTTCATTTGCTATAACGTTAGACCAAGAAGAGCAGCAAAATCTCTGTTGCAAGAACAACAATTTTTGTCTGTAAACCATCCGAAAATTGTGAAAAATCCATAGAGCAGTTTCACTAAACCTAGGGTGACCAAAAGACATTAGGTTTACTATGAAATGTAGGTCAAATAAAAGCATCAAATCATCATATTCAAGGAGCTGGAAACAGCAAACAAATAAAAAACAATTGCACAATAAATTGTTTATAAAAATAGTTGCCAATTAACTAACAGCTACAAATGTTTGTTAATCAACTAATGAATTAATCAGCTAATCATTTGAGCTCTATTTAGCGCTCTCAAATGACCCTATTTAACTTTATCCAACATGAGTATTCCTCTTTCATATTTACAACAAAGTGTCAGCCTATGAAACTGAACAATAGTGAGTTATTAGCTGGAAGGCAGGACACATTGTGCGCAGCCGCCCCGTAAAACCATGTTTCAAGCGGAAAAAAATGTAACTGTGAATTTCATCTCAGCTTTAAACTGGTATCGGGCTGCAGTCCCTCTATGTGTTCAGCCAGAGTAAGCAATGAGCAGAGAACGAATGGAAATGGAAGTCACATTCACATTAACATTCTTCAGTGCTTTTCCTGGTACTCTGATAGCTGCGGGCCAATGCTTGATAACGTCATGGAGATGAGTGCCGCTACGACATCTACAGTGCTAAGAGATTATGTATTACCACTGCAAAGGCCATTCAGAGTTTCTGGCTACAGGTGAGAAAATGCTTATTTTCATTTCAGTAGTATTCAAATTCGTACATAAATTACATGCCATTCAAAAAGGACATGAAAGGTGCAAGCAGCAACCACCCGCTTCAGTACTTCTCACATATGTGCAGGGAAATATCAGAGCCGTAGCATCAACAGGTTATAAAGCATCCTTCTTGTCCAAATCAAACTGACTTTTAAAAGGGAGTATTTATTTGTAAATATTTATTTCTGCAACCTGTCGCAGGTACATCAACCGCACAGAAATACACAGTTCTGAAAATGAAACATTTGCATCGCTTAAATATTTATTAATGTCCTCAAGTTTTTACGAAGAACGTAGGACCTTTCATGTGCAATCTAAGTATAACAGAAACACATGCATTCATCTGCCCGTTTGCTCACCGCTCGCCCACTGTTGTATTCCTGTCCTTATCCGGTCCTACTACACCCCCTGCAGGTGAAAACCGAGCATGTCGAACAAGCGCACCTGAACTGGTACGTCTACAACAGAACACATGTCAGATGCTGTACATATTTAACACTTTTTAACACAAAAGTACATTATTTATCCCTCAAGGGGCAATTTAAATGAAGCATGTTTACAAATACAGAAATGCTGAGAACATTTTTTCACACTATCACAGCTGCTACTATTGATGGAACTGTTTTTATGTGTTTATACAGTACTAACCCCCCCCCCCAGGCTATGGAGCTTTTGAACAGCTCTAATTCAAAGCCCTTACTTCTCTTATTCTCGAACTTCCTCTTTGATTTCATGCCAATTTTTTTCTGTGAATGCCAATTTAAGAGGACAAATAATAATAATAATAATAATAATAATAATAATAATAATAATAATAAAAAAAGTGTATCATGCAGAGAATCTCTGTCTGTATGGGGACAAACGTTTTAATCTAACTTCTGCTGGGGAAAAACTACTATGACTATGAGAACTACTACTTCATGAAGTACTGCTACTCCCCTTCACATCAGCAAAAAGAAGTTCCCAGAACCTCTACTAGCCTCACTACTTCAGCTGTTCATTCCAGCTCTGTCAAACAAAGATATTTGACTCTGTCACTTTTGGCATTCTGTCATTATTCAACAATACAAAGCCAGCCACACTGGCTGTCCCACTTCTCAATTATAATGTGTGTCATTCACTTGACTTTTTTTATTCTTCTTCCACAAGTTCACTACTTTTTTTTTTTTTTTTTTAACATTTCTATGTGCCACTCAGAGAATCCAAGAGAGCATTCTTCCACACCAAGGTCTTTTTTTGATTTTTTAAAAAAAAAAAGAAATTTCACCTCTGTTATTGATAGAGTCATGGAAAAGATGCCTAACGTTGATGCCGAATATTTTCCTAGGGTAACGAATGTTGAAAAGAAAACATTACAGCAAGGTGAGCTATCGCTTTGGAGGCGCACTTCACAGTCTCACATTTCCAAAAGTGCTTTCATTTTCCTCCCTTTCTTTCTCTCCCCTTTAAAACTTGTTTTGTTCTCGGGCAGACGGCGAATGGAACATATCGACAAAATCTGTGTCTGAGTGCAGCTGGCTGTCCGAGTTAAAGTCAGTGCTCATTAATGCATCTGATTACTCTTCAGGCAAAGGCTGATCAGCAACCGCCTCAAACACACGCGAGCGCACGCACAGGGCGGCTTTTTGGGGACACAGATCGATACGAAGGCACTTCAAAAAGAGCAATGAAGAGGAGGATATGGAGGAGAGGAATGTGCTGTTAGCTTGGACTACATACAGAGAATGTAAGCAGTGGTAATGGTGAAAAAAAAGTTTTAGAGAGTATGATTCATGTAGTTTATTACTTGAACTATGAACATGTCTTTTTTCTGAGTCAGGCACAGTCAAACAATTATTTTCATATATATATATATATATATATATATATATATATATATATTTCTTTATATATAATGAACCACAGGTGAAATATTCAAATACAATGTTTTGTCTGGCCAACAGTCAAAAACCCAAAATTAATCCGTTGAAAAAAACAGTGATGGCCTGTGATGTTTCCACAGCAGGAAACTTCTCCAGGCACTAGGAATTTCTGGAGGACCAGGGACCATATGTTACTACATGTATCCGGTGTAGAACTTTCCAAGAACGAACTTGGAGTTGGTGTGGAGTTTTCAGAGCTTGGCACTTCTGATTGGTCGATTACTTATTTTGTTTGTTTCTGTTCATTGCACGTTAACACGTCAACACATTAGAGTTACAGAGGAAAACACATGACATGTGCACCGACGTGTTGCGGAGTCGTGCAAAAACATGACTATGGTTTGGAAGCATAGACGACAACAGGATGAAGGAACTTTTAGTTCTTTGAAAATTAGTTTCTGGGACTAAATGTGGAAGAAAAGTGGAAACATAGCTTTGCTCGCTTCTTTTGACTGTATCACATGGATTTAATCAAAATATGAAATTGTACTCAGTTAATGAAGACCCTGGAACACGGTCTAAAACTCCAGAACAAACGAGTAAGTGGAGATTGTACAAGATCAACAGCGGCATTCAGCTTAATGTCATAGCAATCGAGGACAAACCGGCACTGACACTAAGAAGCTGGAAGCAGTAGGATTTTATTTGTCCTGTAGAGTTTTCTTGTAAATAAACAAAGTTATGTTTATATTAAGTGTTACTCACAAAAGCACATTCGTTGAGCTCTAACAAACCTGTTGAGTGCATTTCCTTCCTCATAAAACATTGGCAGAGCCAATTTTTTTAAATCTTTCATATTTTGCGTTGTTTACATCCATATCAGTCGCTGGCTTGAGTGACAGAAGCAAAAGTAAAAAACATTGCTCTGCAGCGATGGTCAAACACAACACTTTCAGCCACTTCCAAAATTGCTGCCAATTCATTTTCTGTCAGTGGGTGACTCGATTAATCAACCAATTGTTTCAGCTCCAAGCAAGGTACCAAATATAGTGCCAACATTTCATCAAAACGTTCCTTTCTCCGCTCCAATAACCACAACTGGAAGAAAAAAAAATGTGATGACAAAGAAGATTCCAATAACATAGTCAGAAATAAACAAAAGCACAAAGAGGAGTACTGAAGGAAGGCTTGGAAATAACATGTTTTAAATAAAAGATAAACCAAGTGAAAGCAAAGAGAGGAAAGAGGATTTAAGAATATTTATTAGGCATTCTCGCTAGCAGCACAGAATGTAGATCAACAGTAGATATCCCCGTCTCTCCACGCTTTGGTACAGTAAATTTTATCTTGACCTTACCTACATACATTATGGCTAGCTCCCAAATCCACAGAGACCAAGAGAGAGAAAGCAAACAAGAGAAAACTAAAGAAGCCTGTTGATGACACGAAAGCGTGGAAATTCTGGATGGAGGCAGAGCTTTCGCTCACACTGACAGACATAATCCAGTGCTATTATACATAGCAGTTAAACTGACTAACTAAATACGTCACACAACATCTGACATTCGACATTCTGAAAAGTCTAAACTCATATCGATGAAGAGTGGAGGAGATTTGGGAGCTCCTGAAGAGGAGATGGACAATGGACTGTTTGTTTTATGTTTGTGTGGCTGGTCAGAGTGGTTCTATTTATCTCTAATTACAGTCAAATACGTGAACAAAGTTTCCAGAGGAGATTCCAGCTGGCAGCTATTCAATTCATCTGCTCTCATGCGTGTGTGTGTGTGTGTGTCGCTTCCAGTGTTTTAACTAGACCTGTGTGTGTGTTGGTTCATGTCAAAAGGTCTATCCCATAATAACTGACAGCTATCATTATCACTTCCTTTGTCTTTGCTCTCCCTCTAATCTGCTTAATTAAATCTGCTAATGTCAATATACAATTTCATCTGCGATTATGTTTGATTGGGTCCAGTGGAGCCTCGCTGTCATGCCCGCCAGCCAAAAACCAGACTACTGACAAGCTGGACGGACAGCCAATCAGAGCGGGAGATCCCTCCTTCACTGACCGATGTCCAAGAAACACCGTTCACTCTGACAGTTCGTCCTTTCCAGGGTCTAATGTTGTTTTACAGAAAAACACATCCATTCAATCCCAAAACGCCAAAGCGAGAGAGCTGGAAAACGTGGTGAAAGCAAGGGTGGGAAGCTCTGATTGTACATGCAGAGTGGTAATTACACCTAAATTGAGGGCACATGGTAATCTATGTTAGGTCATCTCCAATTCCACTTACATTTCCACATTTTGCACTAATTAAAACTGTAAATAATCAGAGCCTGAGTGAGGAAGAAAGTGTGTGAGTGTGTGTGTGTGTGTGTGTGAGTGTGTGTGTGTGTGTGTGTGTGTAGGCAGACAAAATGTCTTTGAGATGAGCCAGTGGAAATATCTTCCCATCACATTGCAGAAAAATTAAGTGCACACTCTTTGATTTTAACAAGACAGGAGAGCAGATAAAGTTTTTTTTTTTTTTTTTTTTAAGTGACTGGAAAAGAGAGTAGAAAAGTGCTTCCCAAGCAAAAACTGTTTGCAGATTGCGATGTGCGTTTAATTGAAAGGAACATTGGAGCAAAGTTACCGACTTGGAAAGATGGGTGACAAGAGGTTTTTGCAGCTTATAGCTGGTCCACCAGTTGGTCTATGAAACTGACAGAATTAAACTTTCAGGGCTGCCTCTCCCCCCTACGGCAAATTGAAGTGAGATGAGGAAAAGGGGAATTTGCTATTCTCAGAGCCTTTGCCCTTCGAGGTGGTGGAAGAGAACAGAATATGAATGGGAGGGAGAAGAAAACACTTCAGAAGATGAAAACAAGCCTTGAAAGGCAACTGGTGCAATATAACCAACTCTGGCATAAATACTGGATGAACGCCAATAAAGAATGCAGGGTAGATGTCAAAAGGAGTGGGGCACACAGACACCGGAGTCACCAGCTTTTCACAAAACGCACTCTTAGCCCAGGGTTATCTGTAGCCCTGGGCTGATTTGGCCCTGGGCTAACAAGAAATAAAAGACCTGGCGTCAATTTGTCAACTGTAAACAAAAGTTGGAGACACTAGTCACTGGTGGAGATTTCCCCAGCATTGCATTAGTAACTTCAAACAGTCATTTGTTTAAAAAATAAATAACTGGCGTGCCCTTCAGTATGATAATCATGACAAGAATTTAAGCGTTGTCCTTTAACTCTGACTTTTGCAATTAAAGGAACAGTGAGCAACAGAACACCAACCATATCTCTGCTCCACTTAAAGTCCCCAAAACCTTTGAGATTGCCAAAGTTAACTTTCTTCAGTTAGTTAACAACCCAGATTTTGAACTTTTTGGTTTAATACTATATAATATGCAGACAGGAGAGACAAAAACAACAGAGCAACATTAGCTGAATTACTACTAATACTGTTGTTGTTTTTTTTTAAAGGCATGTAACCATCTACAGAGCTGGATATGGTCGGAGCATAGAGAAAAGACCCTCCAGCATGGAACTGAAACCACAACTACGACAAGAAGGAGGGAAGGGAAGAAAGAAAAAAATATATGTGGGTGTGCACGACAAAGAAAAAAGGCAGAGGGCGAGTGAAAGACCACACAGAAACATCCTGCAGCAATTCAATTATTCAATTTTGCAGGAGGAGAAAAAGAGGGCAGACCAGAGTGAGTGAAAGGCTCATCCTCATCTGTGATTGATTAGGAGAGACAGAGACAGTATCCTTGCACTGAAAAAGCCAAGAGAGGAGAGGAGAGGAGAGGAGAGGAGAGGAGAGGCTTTCACTATACTGTCCCATGACGGTGCGATTTATAGCACACTAAAAACCAGAAAGCCCATCTCAATGCCGTTTCCCGGGTTGGTTCATGTAGAGAACAATGGTCCCAGAAGCATTCACCCATTCATTTTCATGCACCCTTTCAGAAAAGCCTTTTTCCACGCTGCTTCAAACCCTTTTAGTTGGTCTATAAACAGCTGACCCAGAGTGAAATAAGATAAGGACAAATGGTTGAGTCACCTATTAAATTCTTCATATGTAATACAATATTTAGAATTATTACATTAATGTAGCCTGTAGAGTTTGAGATCCATGGCGAAATGAGTATAAAAGCAAAATATCAAAAACATGTTTTAGTGTTACACGTTTGTATATTTTCATATCCAGCCAAACTCGTTCTGAGACTGTACTTCCAAGTGTTTTCCCACCAAGCAAGCAAAATCAGTTTCTTTTTCCTGAGAAGTTGGAAGGAGAGAGCCTTAGGTAGTCTTTCAAGCTGTCAGTGAGAATGAATGGCCTCTGTGGAAAAATGTAAGTGTTTCTGGGTCGTCTTAATTCCTGGCAAACTTAATGACAATTTTAGGCCAAGCAACCAGAGCGCCTAGACATAACAATTCCCATACAAGCTCAGCCCATTTCTCTCCGCCCTAATGACAGGAAGCTAAAATAACTGCGACGATCTCACATCTGAAAAATGACTGTCTGAAATTGATACTGCTGCGCTGAAATGTTATCAGCAGCAATATTAATCTCTCACCTAGTGGTAATCGCTAATTTCATATGCTGTTAAGTTGATGAATGGGGTTTTAAGAAACTGAGCTATTGTTAACAACTTAAGGCAGACTAATTAATCAAGGTCATGATTACTCATGGACTGCAAAGAAATATTAGCAGGAAAACGTGCAAAAACATTAATAAGAAAAGGAAGCTCTAAATAAAAGGAGTGAGAAACAGACATGCCAAATGACTACTTATGTCCTCTTTCTCTATCAGAACCCAACACTAATAGACAAATGTAGTAAAAAGAAAAAAAATAAAGATGTGGTTGGAGAAATTCACAACTCAGCATTAGACTCAACAAGCTCTGCTTTTTAAAAAAAAGCTGGCAGGATGTTTAGAGACATAGGAAAACAGTGACATCTAGTGGTGCTTTAAGGCGGTCTGTCTTTTTCCGTACTCGCTCTTAATATTAAAATAAATCTTATTTGGGGGGAGGGAGGTCATGCCATGGTCATAATGGATGAAATAAAAGCAGCTGTCAACAAACATATGTACGCATCCTCACATGTGCATTCAGATAAACAAGTGGTGTTAGTATAAAAGTTACAGTAGTTTCAAAAAATCTGCAAATTTCTGCACAAAAGATGTCCAAGATGTGACCAGATCATCACAAGAAAACTGTAAATTAAAAGCTGAATTCTTAATATATTTTTGTTAAATTATGTTGTAACGCTCGAGGATTGCATCTTTTAAGTTTATATCACGCTCTTGAGTTTCTGTGTCCACCAAAGAAAAACAAACTGTGATAATGATGAGGAGTTTCTTGTGGCAGTTGAATTCATTTGTCTGTCAAAACAAAAGTGAGTAAGAAGACGGGGAAGAGAACGACCAGTTCTCGAAGATAGCTGAGTCAGAAAGGTTAAGCAGAAGGAGAATAAATGAATAAATCTGTGTAGTAATGTATTAGTTGCCTGGCAAACCTTCAAGCTGGTGGTATGTTTATTGGAAAAACTTGTGCATGAATTCTTGAATTCAAACAGCGCAGTAACCAACATCGGGGGGAAAAAAATGCAAACGACAGGGCCACAGTGCTCCAGCAGTACTCTTATAACCACAGAAACATATGGAGAGCCTATATGAGATGAACGCACGCTTGAAGATTTTCACATTGCCAAACAGAAACACAGAGACATTTGGGCTCCTGTACGAGCAGAAACCCTGAAGCAAGAAGGAGAGGAAGGCACAAATATTAGCCCAGACATGCTGGACTTACCAGTTTGTTCTCTTGCAAGTAAAGTCTCTGCAGTTTACGGCATCCTCTAGCAAAGGCCACCATGCCTTCATCTGTGATACTGTAGCACTGACCCAAGTGGATGTCTTTCAGCTCACTGCAGTGCTCCCCCAGCTAAAGGAGAAATTAGTGAGAATATTTAAGATGCAAGTGAAAATCTTTAGCTGTACTGAAGTATTACTTCACTTTTCACGTGGAAATGAAAAAAAAAAAGAGACACGTGCATCACAGTTATGCGAAGATCTATACACTGAAATGGCTCTGGATGCATACCTTCTTTAGTGCTTCATCTGTTAGTTTGTCCTGGTTGCCCACATGCACCTTCACCAGCAGAGGGCAGTGTGTAGCCAAGGCAGACAGGGACATGTCACCAAGCTGCTTGCAGCGGTATGCTGTATACTTCTGCAGGCCTGGACAATGTGAGGCCAAAGAGGACACACCATGGTCATGGACCCCTCTGCAATCCGAGATGTTAATCTCTGTCACATTCTGCCTCCGTGTGGCTATTTTCACCAGGAGATCATCGTTAACCTGGGGAACAGGGTGAGATCAAAGTCAACAGAAATTCTTAAAAAGTCAAAACATTTGATGTGAAGCAGTTATCGGTCATGCTGGCAAGACACTAAGAAAGCCCCACTGTGTAATATTTCTACTATAAAATAACAGATTTTAAATCATTTTGACGCTACAGTGACATTTTATCAGGTAGACCGTGCATGTTTTCCACTCTGCGCCCCATACATCTGTATATATGTAACCACGTGCTCACCAGAGGTGCGTAATGCCACCAACTATTCAACTTATTTTAATGAAACTCTGTATTAACTCTCAGATTTACAGACTTTTCTAAAGAAAACTGCGTGAACTATAAGCTGCTGTTAGCAAGGCAGAGCGCCGGTGGTATATTCATGTTTTTTTATTCATGGGGTGCAGGGGAATGCAGACGGGGAACAGAGCCAGTATTGTGCCAGAGTTGGAGCTACGCAAGTGGGCAATGTAACCTAGCTCAGCAGCTTCTATGCACATAATGTCAAAAACGAAGAGGATGTTGACAGAGGACGCTAAGAAGAGAAAAGGATGGAGTGACCAAGCAAGAAGATGCTAGACAAGAGTAAATCCCAGACTGTCGCTGGCGAATGCTTGGACTACTGAGTAATATTAGCTGGCTGCTATGCCTTGTGTTGTTGCACTTGACTGATGTTTGTCTGTTAGCAAAAGCAACTTGCTAGTGTTTGATCAAAATATAAATATATAATGAAATCATAATAAATACACGTGCACAGCTGTCCGTATTTACGACAGTGGTATTGCACTCTGAAATGTCACTTTAACTAATGACACAAAACTGCACTGCTTACTTGTTGTAGGCCACTGAGGTCGATTTGCTTCCAGAACTGGAAGTCCAAGCAGAGGTCCCTCCAGTACTTACACACCAGAGAGGCACACAGGCAGCGCTCCTTCACTGTCAAGTGGGAGAGCACCTGCAACGAGGCAAGAGAAGATATGATGCACAAAGACAAAACATGTTTCCAGTCTAGTAAAAAAGCTGTTCAACAACAACAGATGTTGCTGTTGTTGTTGAAAAAAAAAAAAAAAAAAAGTTGTACAATCTTAGTATACAGCAATATCATGTTCTGGCTAATACCAAACAATCAATGAAAAAACATCAGTAAGTAAATTTTAAAAAGTCTTGGTGAAGTCTGACCTTAAGAAGGATGGAGGAAGGCAGGTGGTTGATACTTAAGTGGTCAGCAGCGTCAGAACTTCTTGGTTGGCAGTCGTCATAATGATGCAGGCAGCAGGGGGACGAGTCTGAACTGTGGGGCAAATCTGCATGAAGACCCAACCCGCAGCAGCCATCAGCAGGTGAGGAGGAAGAGGAGGAGGCAGAGGACGAAGAAGCGGAGGAGGAGGGAAGCGGACAGAGGGGAAGGTGGCAGTGGCCAGTTTCAGAGTTCGAGGCGGCCTCACCCCCACCTCCACCCACTCCTCTGTTCTCCAGCCCTCCGTCGGGGGCAGCGAAGGCGCAGCGCGGCTGCTTACATGGGGTGCACCTCTGCACCTCTGAGCACTTCCTCTTACACACCTGCACCCAGAAACAACGCACAGATCAGCCAGGTGGAACCTCATTTTCTACAGCTGCAGAGTTAGAGAATCTTACACCAGCCACATTATTAAACATCACATCAAAACAACACCCCTGACCTTGGATCTTCAATGAGAATAAAATAGAACAAGGAGTAAAAATAACTCTTGCTTTGAGTGTGACGTTTGTGACTTCCGCAACTGTTATTACATCTTGAGAACACAGAAAACCTACCGTGTAATGCTGAGCTTTAAAACGCTTGAGCTTTGTTACATGTAGTCTTCAGAGAACTCTGGACACTACATGTATTGTCTATTTTACACCTTCTGCCCATTGGCAGATTTACAGGATAAATCTGTCCTGCATGCTGAGATACTGGTTTACATGATATTGTTATTTTGCCAGTTTTTCGGGAATTATCTATTTACTGAAGATTCATGTGTTCCCATAAACAATTCTGTGTTAATTAAAAGCAATTTACATGCATTTTTGTATTGCATGTCGTAATAAACAGATTGTGCTCATTCAGTTAAAGTCAGTGTAAAGGCAATTCTGAGATTTCTTTCAAAATACATTAAAGATGTTGGAGAGTAGTTGATGAAAAGTCTTTGAACGATATGTGGAGTTAGAGGTTAAAACAGTTTTCAGTCCAGGATTTTTTGGGCGGCCCTAAAGGGAGGCTCGATGACATGCTGAGGCCACCCTGAGCATACCCCTGCACCCCTAGCAGAGAGATAAGTAAGTAGAGTGTTTCAACGTTAGTCATGTCATTTTCTGAACTCATCTTACATGTTTCAGTCACTTCTAATACTCGTTTTTACCTGATTTTGACACCTAATTTCATAAACTAGTCAATATTTTCCTTCATAATCATTCAAATTTGGCTGGGTGGTTAATCACACTTTCTTCTTTGGTCTGACAAACTCAGAACACATATTTATTCTTACTTTACATGGACTTTAAGGTTTTATTCAGACACATTTTAGTCAGCTTATAGTTTTTAACCTTCAATCTTTTAGGGGTAATGAGAACTATTATACCTAACCTTTCTAAGAGATCCTCCCACATTAACCTGGCGATGGACAGATTGTTCTGGTAAAATAACTAAACTATATCCCATGGCTACTTATTAGTAAACTTATAAAGTGAAGACAGTTATATTAACCATTAGCATCACCGCTAATTCATAGCTGCTTAGGCCATCTGTACAGATTTAGGTCCATGCTGTATCTTCACCGACTACAATGTTTGGTATTGTTGATGCAGCACCAGCTCCTTACCATCTCTGTATAGTCGCTGGTGCAGCCAGGCACAGGTACAGGTATGGGCACGGTCACAGACACCCCAGCGGTTCTGAACAGCGCCGGTGGTGGAATCAGTTTTGCAGGAACAGCTGATAAAAGGCTCCTCCCTTGGCCCTCCCAGATAGCCAACTCCCGTGGTGACAACAGGAACTTGGAGCAGTCCTCAGGAGATGCAAGTGTCGCGTATCGCTCAGCGAGCTTTGAGGCAGCGGCTGCTCCGATGCCAACTCCACCCACACCAGGGACACTTATTCCGGTGATGCTGTTGTGACGGCACGCGCTGCCGTTGACCCCAGCCTCCAAGTGGTCGCTGTCGTCGTCAAGACCGGTGCTGTTGCTGTGGACGATGAAACAGAGCATGCAAGGCAGCTGCAGGAAACAATTCCTCTTCTTCTTCTTCCTGTGATGCAACTTGCGTGTCCTCTTCTTCAGGCGGTAACCATTTTTCGAGAGAAGATGGCCCATATAGATGATTCAAGGAAACTCTAGAACAATAAGAGTCAATTCATTATTATTACTATTCATTATTCAGCAATAGACAATCAAATACAAACAATTTGTTACCAAAACCAAAACAATACTCAATATTTTACCTTTAAGCTCTTTTCTTTTTCATTTAACAAAACAAGTGAAATGTCTCAAACAGAGCAGAGTTACCACAGAAGAACTTGTGCAGAAATAAACAGTGCAAACTGGCAAAGTTCTGACTTGAGTCAGTAAACATCTCGGAAAAGAATATTTAAACTTAAGGCCTGACAAAGCATTTCATTAACTTTTCAGCACTTGACAACACCCAAGGCAAGTAAGGTAGTGGAGAAAATAAATCGACCTTTTCACCGTCACGTTCTATTTCAACTATTTTACATTCCAGCAAAAGCAAAATTTTCAAGTTAATGTTGCTTTATAAGTGGAGACATCCATCAGCAAAGAAAGGGAGCAGCCAAATTCCCCTGCAAACAATATCCTGTGGAATATGGTAAATGTACTTATGTAGCACCTTTCTAGTCTTTCGACCACTTGAGGCGCTTTTACACTACACATCACATTCTTGCACGCTTTCATACACTGACGGCTGTGGCTGCCCTGCGAAGCAGAAAGGAACTAACCATTCACACACATTCACACAACGATGGCACGGCTTTCAGGAGCAGTTTGGGGTTCAGCATCTTGCCCACTGACACTTAGAAATGCACCGATCTTCTGATTAGTAGACGACCCACTTTACCTCCTTAGCCGCAGCAACCTGAAAAAAATGCATACAAATACACAACAAACATCTCCCTTGCTATTCACGAAACAAAGCATATTTTCTCCTTGTGTTTCCCTGTACAGAGACATTTTGCGGCGCTGAAGAGATAGTAACACGAAGACCAAAGACCCTGTAACTTCAGAGGGTACCACCTCGACATGCCCGACAGCTCAGACAGCTGGAGCCTCATATTATCATCTGCTAAACCTCAGAATGCATTTTTGCACAGAGCAAAGACTGTAAACATCGTCCTCCATCGCCTATTGGTATGAGATAGAAATCCACTGACAGCCAGTGTGGACAGGAGGAACAATTACGGCGAACAGTAACATAATGACACGTAATAATGAGCCTAGTACTAAGGTAGACCTGAAAAAATAAAGTCAAGGACGATCAAGACAGATCTATATATACTGAACAGCTGGGAACACACATTATGCTGAAAATAGACGTTGACAGTGCCATTACACACACTTCTCATCATGTAGTACACATTACTAGAGTGCACAGCTTGATAGGACAGTGAAATACGGCTGGAGTGTGTTTATATTTTAATTGCAGAGCCTAAACCTGCACGGGGAGCACACACAAAAGGAGCAACGAGCCTTACAGCCATGTTTATCTCTCTGTCGAAACCAATACACTGGTGTTATTACTTGTGTTATGAATGCATGACTTGTCACAGGTCAAAACACTTATAGCCTAGTAGTAGTACTACTATAGTGTAGTCCAGCAAGAAAGCAGCAAGCGACGAATGAAAAGATGTAAACAGTGAACAGGTGGCCATTTGTTTAGCATACACACACACACACATTTATACACACAAAAAAGCCTAACGTGATGGCTGGGTTTGGTTTGGTTTCGCCTGAAGTAGCGACAGCTTTGTGTCTAATGTTTGCTCCATACATTCACATCTTTCCATTAGAGAGAGAGAGAGAGAGAGAAAAAAAAACACTGACACGGCTCCATTGCTAACCCAGTTCAGCTCTCTGACAGGCTAGCTTTGCTCCATCTCTAGATGCTAAGTTAGCTGTAGAGCCCAACATGAAACATCTCTCACCAATTCACACGGTGCTCCCACACACCGGACGGTGCTCGCATAATACTGTTATGCTGCACGGTCAAGAGGAGCGCTGACAAGTCCCGACAGGAAAGACACGGACCCAAGAAAAGCTGCTACTGAACCAGCGTAGTGTTTATCCAAACAGGGGCAGCTCTGGCTCTGCTGCTGCTGCTGCTGCTGCTGCTCTTCAGCTGAGGACAACACTTCCGCACCGAGAGGGTAGCGCTAAGGAAGCCGACCAGGGCGATTCGTAATTCGTCACGGGGAGATGTTGGAAGAAGTACGCAGGTTTTGTATAGTAAGGTAAAAGTAGCAATAGCACAGTGTAGAAATGCACAGTTGCATGTCAAAGCAGGTGCATAAAGTGTGTGCTTATATTTAAGCATATAAATGACATAAGTATTAGCATTAAAATATACAAAACTAGCAAATGTACATTAATGAGAATGACCCATTTTAGATGTCAGTTCAGTTCTCAGGTTTATTTGTCATGTGCAAGTTAACACAGGGTCAACAATACAATGAAATGTGTTGGACGAAGAAGCGGTCAGCTCAGCAGTGAGAGCACTAGTTGTAGTAACAGCACTAAATATAAAGGGGGGGGGGGGGTACAATATAATCAAAAATAAAAAAGTAAAAAATATAAAATATATTTAGAATAGAATATGCAAAATATACATACATGCACTATACACTTTACAAGCATAAATCGGTCAAGTGAGTGTCAAGTGAGTACTGGAGAAGTATCACTGTATAAGTAGATATAAACATACTATATAAATAGGACATACTACACTATTTAAAATATTGAGAGTGAGAATAAAGTGAGAAGTGGATACTGGGTATTGCACATAGTATCAGTTTTGGTACTATAGCAGCAGTCCTGGTTGATTGCATTTTTGCAGACAGAGTAAAGTAACGGATGCTTTGCAGAAGTATTGCACAAAAAAGTGGCACTTCCTAGTGCAGTAGCAGCAGTCATGAAACATGTACAGTCTAGTGTGAACCAGTACAACAACTCTACTATAAATTCATTTACATACATGAGAGGGCCCTAATATTAGAAAAAGCTTTCATTATATACCACTCACTATGACCTCAATAATTAATATAAAGTAGAAGTATAATTCATGGCAGAGCTGTTGTATTGGATCGCGTTAGATTTCACAGGTGTAACATAATCTGGGTTGATTATATTTACTTGTTTTTTGTAATCTGAAGTAATCCTAATTACATGTAATCAGTTACAACCCAACACTGCAGAACTCAATGTACAGAGCCTGCTGCTTTCAGTTTCTTATTTGCATTAAATGAAATGATTAAAAAAACAGCACTATTAACTATTATTATTAGACCTATGGAATAAAATAAAAGTTTTCTTCCACTCTCTCTCTCTCTCACACACACACACACACACACACACACACACAGGACATATGGGCGTGAATTTCCAGCCACCAGCACCACTCCACCCTGAACGCACCCTCCCAAAATAGCAGTGCGACTTCAGGAAGCCCCAGGAAAAAATGGCTGAAGTGTTTTCACCGATAACTCGGCAAGTCACTAAAGAAAATCGAGAAATCGGAACCTCTTCTGTCGACATTCCTCTCGAAGACGTCGAGGATTGTATAATATACGACCGGCATGGAGCCTCTATTCCGTTCAAGAAATTACATCAAGACAGGAAATCGGTGATAATTTTCGTGCGGGTAGGGGGAAAACTTTGTTTGGCTTGATCTTGCTGATGAGTCATAGGCTATCCTGCCTGGAGTTGCACTCGTAAAATCTCGAAAGGTTCAAATAAAGTAGACTGAGCCTCCAAAGATGTTTCTGTTAAAGGCATCAAATCTGGTAACAGGTGAGCTTCAGCCTTGCTGGACAGATGCCCCAACAGCTTCCCATGCTATGATGGAAGTGGAAGAATTGAGAGAGATCATGTCCATAGGTGAAGACAGAGGGTTAAACGTTATACTGAGTTTTAAAAAGTAATGCTATAGCCTATGAACATATTATATGTGTACGTACCGTGTGTGTGTGTGTGTGTGTGTGTCCCTACAGAATTTCCTGTGCTATAGCTGTAAAGAATATGTGGAAGACTTGAGCAAAATACCTAAAGAAGCCCTGGAGGTAAGTTCAGATTTATGACTATGAATGAACAAAAGGAAGCATAGTTCAGATTTGCAGTGGTGGAATGTAACTCATCACATTTATTCAAGTGTAGTAATGTTTTTCTATCTTAGCTTTCATACCATCCTGTCTCTCACTCCTGAAACTAAATAAAATCTGTTTTTTAAACTTGGATTAGCTGTAAAATACATTGTCAGAAAGCTGAAAACAGGCTTTGATAACAGTTGACTTCTTAGAGATATGTGCTTCTCCCAGGACAGCAATGTGTGACGATGTTATAAATGATGTGTGATGATATACAGTGATCATATAATACATGATGGGTTGCTGTAGATAAAACTAGCCAGCAGTATATAAAGCAATTAGCTCAACTTCCACCATTACAAATTTGACATGCAAACTGGAGATAATACTCTAGTGATTTGTTGGATAGGTGTAAATCTAAATGATTTGTTGTGTGTTGCTGCAGGATGCTGACATCAGACTGGTTGTGATTGGTCAGTCTGCTCACCATCATATAGAGGTAATTATTTTGTTTTATATACTTTCCCATATGCACAATGTCAGTCTGCCACACATGTTCCCATTATGCTGATGTGTTTCCCATCTCATCTAGCCATTCTGCTCACTGACGGGCTATCCCTATGAAATGTATGTGGACCCGGAGAGGTGCATTTATCAAAAGCTTGGGATGAAAAGAGAGGAAAGATTTACAGACTCAGGTAAAGCAATAACAGTATGATATGATAAAGCCAGCATATTATGGGATGCTAATTAATGAATAATTGCATGTGTCTGTATGTTTGTGTGTACTTAGCCCGCCCTAGTCCCCATGTGAAGTCTGGTATGTTTATGGGACAAATGAAGAGTATATGGAGGGCCATGACTAGCCCTGTATTTGACTTCCAGGGTGACCTACATCAGCAAGGTGGAGCCATTATTGCAGGACCAGGTAAGCTTTCTCTTTTTTTCTCTAAATGCTCTTGCATCTCTGGACATGCTCAGGTTTTATATCTGTCTGTATCCACTGTGTCAGACTGTACCTTTCCCTTTTGCTCACGCATGCAGGCTCTCAAGTTCATTTTTCCCATTTTGACACAAACCGCCTGGACCACATGCCCATTAACTGGCTCCTGCAGCTCGCCGGAGTTCAACAGACTCTGGACTTCAGCGATAAGCCAAAGATCATCCATGTGTAACTAGCTGGCCTCCTGAGAGTGCTTTGCCCCACATCACCGTGATTATTATGCAGAAATGCACATGCTTGTTGCACATCTTTGTTTGTGGCCTACATTTATTTGTACAGTATGTAGTCTGAAAGCAGACGTGATTTGTAGCTGAGTGTGTAAGAGGGTTATGAATGTATGAATGTATTAACTTTTTTTGGTGTTTCATTTTCTACCTTTTCTATCAGTCACCACGTCTTATGCTGTACATATCTGCTCCAATACTTGTAATAAGATGGTTAATATTTATGAACACTTAACACACGTAACATGTTGCACTGATGTGAGCAGCGTCTTCTTTTTATGTGCACACCTCACATCAACACTGTTTATTCCATGAAAAATAAAGCTGTGTTGCTATTTCTTGGCTGCATTTGTCTACTCGCATACACTCAAAGACAGTCATGTCCAAATGGGATCTATTCAGCAACCTAGAACTACATCTCCAACATGTTATCTGTATATAGCTGCTGCAATTGAACAGTGAAGGGTGGGCACTGGACATCTAATCCTGATACGTCACATGCAGGGGATTCAGAAAGCAGAAAACCTGCCCCTGCTCATAGACGTCACCACCACCAGAGAGGCAAGAGCAGGCAACTGTACCTCGGCTGACACATATACAACACACATACGCAGACACCGACCAGCAGCAGAAGCAGGAGCAGCAGCAGCAGCAGCAGGAGCAAGACATGCCATAATAATAACACAGCAACAAAAGCCACCGCACTGTGAAGCGGAGGAGGTCTGTAGCAGCTGCCCCAGGAATGTCCACCGTGCAGCCCTGAGGAGAAAATGAAGCGTAAGAGCGAGAGGAGACGAGCCGAGTCGAGGAAAAAGCGCTGTGCAGCTCACAACAGCTCAGAGGCGGCGCCAAACTCTGATATTTACATTGAGATAACAGGTAAGTGGGTCTGCAGAATGAACCCTGTCAACTTTAGGACTAGTTGGCAAATATGTGCAGACTCACACGGCTGACTGCGCATGCACAGCACTGCGTTTTAAATGACCAAGGGTGTGTGAAAGTCTTTGATTTTTTTTCTTCTTTTTTTTTTTTTTTTCCTTCTTCAGCTTTTGACCTAATATGGCGACACCGTCTGTCCTTTTATCGTCAATGCACTGTGTTTGCGTCAACTTAACCCGGCAGCCTGTGCACAAAATACGCAATATTAGCAATGCAGTTTTGCACTGGTGTTTATTTAAGGGCAACGAGTTACACCAGAATGTCGCTTTGTCTGCACCACCATGTTCTATGGACTGCGTGTCAGTTATAAATGTATATAAAGAGGTGGAGTGGTGTATTATTATCATATATGTCACAGCCAGTCCACTGTCAGTCTCCTCCTGTGTTCACATTCACATATTTTTATGGGGTTTTCCTCGTTCTCGTGCATCCCTGCGCAGATCAAATCTGAGAGAGGGAGGTTCGTTTAAGTGGAAATCACGAATTGAATTGGCTGAGGGATCGTCCTAGCAACCGCTTGGGCAACCTTCCCGGGGCCTATCATGTGTCTTATGTGGAGAACTTTAAACTGGAATGGGTGGAGCAAAGCCTGACTGACGGGACCTTCGCCCAATCATCTACCGCCCTGCACTTCTCGCAGCCAATAGCGTCCCGCGGAACATCGTAGGGGAGGGGTCGGGTGGAGATCATTTTTAGCAGAGTGCGCACTTGCACACGAAACTCTCCTTCGCTCTTCGACTGGAAACTTAATTGCCCCGAAGAGGAACAAAAAAAATCACGCACAAAAGCGTCTCTCGTGTAACTTTGAAGTGTTAAGTTGGCGCTTTTAACTTTTTCGACCTCCGCGCGCATTTATTCGTTAGTTGTACGCAGCATGCGCAAGTCCTCGTGAAGAAATTCAACCACGTACATTTCTCTGCAAAAAAAAAAAAAAAAAAAAACGTCATGTTCAGAACTGTGAGCAAGATGACCTCGGACGAAGTTTCGTCGAGATGCATTGAGTTTATCAAGGGTGAGTAGCTAGAAAAGACATCTAGGAAGTAAGTTGTGGGTAAAGATGATCTGATTTGGGATTGGAAATGAGAGACAACATAAATGTGTGCGCGTGTGTGTGTGTGTATGCATGACAAAAGCAACTAACTGCCTCTTCATTTTGTCGCCCTACCCCCCCTCTCTCCCTCCCTCTCTCCTCCAGATCAACTTTATTTCGCCATACTAAAGCAAAAGATCAAGAGCACAGCCGAACGACACTGTTTCTGCATAGATGAAGAGTTGGCATATGAGAAGTAAGTTATTACAGGTATCCCAGAATGCTGGCTGCATTTTAAATGGGCCTACAGTGCTGGTGTGAACAGAACAGAACAGGACTGGACATCTCTCTTTTTTTTTTTTTTTTTTTTTTTTTTTTTTTCAAAAGTGAGTCCAGTTTGGATTGCAGAAGTTACTCAACACATTCAGATGGGTTCTTTATAAACGTTCTGTAGCTCAAATGTCACGTGAAGGTTGATAGTAATCCCCGATTTCCTTCATTTTTACTGTCCGGAGAGATCCAAGTGTCTACAGCAGGATTAAAAATGAGAGGCAGATAAAAGTACATTGCCAAAGTTTCAGAGCTTGTTATAAGGAAGATGGCTGCAACAATCGGTTGCTAGATTGGTCTCAGGAAAAGACACGACTGACCATTTCTGCTTTTTTTTGGAAGAAATCCATGTAACCGCAACAGGATTAAAAATTAAAGGCAACTAAAGACACCATGCCACAGCCAAAGTTTCAGAGCTTGTAGTAGGAGGCATGGCCTCAATGGGCAGTTGTTAGATTGGCCTCAGCAGAGGACATGACTGACCTTTCACAGTCATTTTTGTGCCAGTGGTACAAAAAAAAAGACCCCTTGTCTTTGCGAGCATTTTGTCCCGTTCTGACTGACCCACCACAACATTAAATACCTCCAAATATAGTTTTCACTCTGTCAGTGATTTTTCTGTTTCAGTCTGAGCCTAGCTGATTCCATCCAGTGAAGCTTCCCCAGAGACCGTAGCTGGTTGCATAAATAGCCACTGACACTCTCTTTCTTCTTCTGTCTCTTTCTCCCTCTCCCTCTGTCCCTCCCTCCCCCTCTTGCAGCTTCTATGCAGACTTTGGTCCCCTTAACCTGGCCATGTTTTATCGCTTCTGTTGCAAGCTGACAAAGAAGCTCAAGGTAAAGTAAACCGCTACTCTTAATTGCACTTCCTGGAAGAAAGGGTGGGAAGCAAAACAGCTCAATAAAATCTATTTATGCCTGCAGAAGTTAGGTAAAAGTAAGCCAGTTTATAGATGTTGTGTGTGTTTTTTTTTTTGTTTTTTTTTTTGTTTTTTTTAAACATACCAATTAACAATGCTTGTCAATTTTTACAGCTAAATTTATGCCTCTAGTGCATAATTGTCTCGTGCTAATTACCCAAACTACTTTTTCAGTTTACAAATTATTACAATTAGCCTTCACCCCGCCACCTAGGCACCAACTTTGTACTGAAGTCTTTATTTCATTTGAGTTTAAGTTCTTATCTATAAGGTATTTACATTCTTGTTTGGTACTATGGATTACCGTGATGTTTCCAATTAATATCATATTTGTGAGTCATCATAAATCACATCAGTTCATACAGTTTATTATTGTCTTTGTGCAGTCCATTACACTCTCAAGGAAGAAAATCATATTTTATACCTGCGGAGATCAGAAGAAACAAGTCAACGCTGCCTACCTAATTGGCTCATATGCAGTAAGTGGTGTACAAACACTTATGTTTCATTTGGCTTTTGAAATTATATTGCAATGTAATTGCTGATTGGGCCTTCGTATTTAAAGGTAATGAATCTTAACATGATGCCTGAGGAGGCCTACAGTCTGCTGGTGTCGAGGAATTCAACATACATTCCATTCAGGTAACAATTTTGCTATTACTGCATGTATTTATCATTTGATAAAGCCTAGGCTGGGCAGTATCAGTATCAACATTGCCATTTATAATAGTCCTATATCATATTTTGCTTATTGGAGACTGATTTGAAAGGCAAACGGTCAAATATTTATTCATATTTTATGTTTCAGAGATGCTTCATTTGGAACCTGCATGTACAATCTGAACATCCTTGACTGCCTACGTGCCATTCACAAGGTACGTCATTTTAAGATTGATTAATTTATTTTTCTTTCTTGCTTGCTGTGTCATGCTCCTAATGAAATTAACTCCCTCTCAACCATCTACAAGGCTCTGCAGTACGGCTGGCTCGACTTCTCCAACTTTGATGTGGAAGAATATGAGCACTACGAGAGAGCAGAAAATGGAGACTTAAACTGGATAATTCCAGGAAAGTTCCTTGCATTCAGTGGGCCTCATCCAAAAAGTAAAATAGAGAATGGTAAGTGAAATGTATCGCAGGTTTCTGATTTACCTTTAAAAATTAATAATAATAATGATAATAATTTTAACACCTTATAAACAATGTTTTTTCTTTTACCTCAGGGTACCCATTGCACGCTCCTGAGGCCTACATCCCATACTTCAGAAATCATAACGTCACCGCTATCATCAGGCTCAATAAGAAGATGTATGATGCCAGGCGTTTCACAGAGTCTGGGTTTGAGCACCACGATCTGTTCTTTGTGGATGGGAGTACACCAAACGACTCCATCGTCAGGAAGTTCCTCAACATTTGTGAGAATGCAGAAGGAGCCATTGCTGTCCACTGCAAAGGTCAGATTTCTCACACAGCAAGAAATATTCTGGCTATACACACAATTGTCCTCAATGTCTAGTTACTTGTAGAATTTACCTTACCTCCTTTTCCCCCTTTTCAGCTGGTCTGGGGAGGACTGGTACTCTGATTGGCTGTTATATGATGAAACATTACCGGCTGACTGCTGCAGAAGCCATCGCCTGGATACGGATCTGCCGACCAGGGTCCATCATTGGGCCTCAGCAGAACTTTGTTGAAGAGTATGTGTTCACTGAAGCAGGATTTTCAAAATTTCACTGTTTTAGAAATGTCAAGTATTTCTGTATCATTTTATTTTGTGGGCCTTTTCTTTCAGGAAGCAGAACAGTCTGTGGGCAGAGGGAGATGTTTTCCGGGAGAAGATGCTAAATGAACGAGAGAATGGAAAGATGGCTGTGACCAGGATCCTGTCTGGAGTGGATGACATAACTATCAATGGGAGCAACAAGAACAGGGCACTCAAGAAAGAAGAAATGGAAATGGTGAGTTGGTGAAATGGTGAAATGACGCTCTTGCTTTCAGGTGCAGAAATTGCTGCATGATTTTTTTTTATATTTTTTTTAAACAGAAAACATTGTCTTCTGTCTGTTCATTAATTTTTGTTCATTTTACAGTATAATGATGAAGAGGAGAGGAATGGCCTCACACAGGGAGATAAACTGCGCGCCCTGAAGAGCAAGAGGCAGGCCAGATCGTCCTCAGGTTCACTATCGTAAGTACCCAGGCAGCCTGCAAGTCTCACCAGGCATCACGCTGACATGTTGTAGTACTGTAAAATGAGCAGTGCCTCCTCCTCCAGTCACTTGGACAATTACACACGTATAGTAGTTTTGCAAATCATAAGTAACTTATGATTTGAATAATTAGATTTCATAATGACCAGGAAGTGTAGATTTCTTTCTTACATTTATCTGGGGTTTTTTCGTTGGTTTGTTTTCCATTTGATGAGCTTTCTCCTTTCCTCAGTGTTTATTCAGAGTAGCCAGCTGTTATTTTTTATCTATAAGAGTTAAGGAACTAGGCAGCATCCATCTCCTCCTCCCTATCTGTAATATTTTAATAACTGTGTTTCTGTGTCCTCCTTCAGGTTCAGGTTTGATTAAATGTCATCACGTGCAGATCAAGTGCAATATAAGTCATCCTATTTGCCTTTATAATCAGTGAGCGATGAGGGTGGACAATAAGTCGAGGAAGCAGGTCAAATATTGAAAATAGAGTGAGTTGCTCTGCGGCTGGTTATCTGATACACAATCTTCCATTTTTTTAAAAAACTTTGAGGGCTGGATTTATAAAGGCACAAAAGATGTGGAAATTAAAGTTAAACATGTAATCTATGAATTTGTTTTACTACATGGTTAATTAATCTGGTTGTGGGAACTATAAAGGCAAAATCAATATAGAGTTTGCTTGTCACTGTGTAATCATGTCCTAGTGTCCTTGTGGTAATTTGGCCAATAGAAGACTTTGCAAACAAGCTCAGACAACTTACATTTTAGGCAACATTTAAAAAAAAAAAAGACTGCAGGTATGAGTACAACATCTATAACACCTCATACCAATGCTCTATACTTGCATAAAGTAATGGAGATGTGGTGCAATAGATTTAAATGTTCAGAACAAAGAGCATAAATGCAGCAGAAGGGAACAGAAGTAGCCACAGTCACATATCAATGTTGGACTATAAGTGAAGGCAGGAGAATGTCAGAAACAAAACTGACCTTGATCTATTTGAACTGATGTCAGATCACCAGGGTGGTAAGCAAATGGACATTGAGTCACTGCAACCCAGAACTGCTACTAATACCTGATGTGGGAGCATGTAAATCAATATTTAAACTTTTAAATAAGCAAAGTCTGTATTTCTCTGTAAGTCTGTGCTACGCAGCGACAGGACATTCTCACTGCTTGGCAGTTGTGAAATCTGAAACTGATTTTAATCTAGAAGGGGAAAAAAAACATGCACTGCATTAAACAGCATCACAATTATTTTACTTGCCAATAAAAGTGTGGCAAAAGTCATCTAAACACGTCATTAAGTCTTATTTCGGTAAGTTTGATTTTGTTTCTAGTATTTCTGTGTGAAACGAGCACATGAGAAGAGCTGGACTAGTGTAATTTGACTAGCCTGCACTCTTTGCTTCCTTGTTGTTCCCTAAATAAAGTCCACTTCATTTGTGCCTGTGTAAATCAAGCCGTGGGAGGTTGGGTTTCAGCATGGCTGAGGATGGTTGACTGGCCGCTGCCAATGTACCCATATGGCTTTGGCTTTTGTTGTCCCATGTCAGGCAGGTGGTAGTGTTCTGCTGCAACCTCATGGGTACGGTGTGGCCGATGTGTTGCCTGCCGTTGAAAAGATAGCAGAGAGAGGCAGAGAAAGAGTGGGGGAGAGGAAAAACAGAGAGAGGATGTGAGGTTTTGTATGATGGAGGTAAGTGCATGTCACTTCCTTTCTAGCTGACATCCTCTTCCTGTAGAAATGGTTGCTGTGCCAGTGAATGGTATGGCTGACTTGAAGTTTTGTTTTTGTTTCTTTCTTTCTTTCTTTTCTTTCTTTCTCTGGATGACTATGGTGTGAAGTGGATATGCACTTAGTGGATGCAATACATTTACACGCCTTTTCATTATCTGCCTCTCATGGATACACTGAGCTGTTCTGCTTTGATATCGAGGCTTATCCAAGATATCCTCCGAGTTACAGTGACGCTCTGAAGTTGAGCCTGCTGTTAACAACAGCACCAGTTATTCAACTAATCATGGTTTTATGGAAGATCTGGATTAGTTGAATTGAATGTTTTAGTGCTTGGCTTGCACTACTGACTTGGCACTTTTAAAAATGTTAGTATGGGAAACTTGTTCCTTGTTCTGATCTGCAGTTAAGTACTTATTGATTGGTAACCTATATAACTAGCCTGCTCAACCGCTTAACCGCTGTGTTTTTTGGAAAATGACAACAGTATTTAAGAGTTAGAATGATCTTTGGCCGACGTTTTTAATTAGAGGTTTTAAATGGTGTTGTTGGAATGGTACTGTAAATTCCTCCTGATCTTCATGCTAATACAAAGGATACAAAACAACATATGTAAGCTTCTGAGGAGACAATGAGATGAGAATGGGTACTTATCGTTCTCAGGAAAGAGTCGAGGCAGAAGGGAGATTTGCTTGCACTTCAGGCCATATGCCTTTTATCAGTGTATGTGTTGCTGCACAAACCTCTAACCTCCAGCTGAACTTCACCATCTGGCTCCACTGTTTGTTTTTATTATGTAATACTGAAGCGCATGTTAAATTCCAGTGACGATTTAAGCACAACGATTTTATATGGACACTTCTCATCTTTTCTGCCTCTTTCATGCATGGCAACAGGCATGAAACCCTCGGACATGCACGCGTGGACATGCCTCTATGTTCGATCTGTGTGTGTGTCTAACATGTAATTAATGTTAGGCCGGGTTCATTGTCAATTGCCTGTTGTTTTTCCATTGCTTTTGTGACTGGATCAGTGCACACGTACCATTTGAGCTTTGTTCACTTCTTCAGGGTTCTGTCTCTGCCAGCTTCTTTTTAAATGGTCCGTTTTTTTGTTTGTTTTTTTCTTTTTTTGTGGAACAAAATGTGACGATAGATACTCCAAACCTTTGTTCACAAAAACATGTCTACAAATGGTAAAACTATTAGAGCTCGACCGACATTGGCAGGCTGGTATCAGCCAGTAAGTTTGTGTGCAAAAATGGAATATCAGCCAGTAAACTCTTAAATATTGATATCTACTTCAAAACCCTGAGATTGGTCGAGTTCTAAGTACATGGCAAACTGCTAACACATCAGAGCAAGTGAATAACAAAAACTTGCTGACTGGCACTGTTGGATGCACAGCTCTTTGAAAGGTATTTCATCTAATCCAGTCCCAGTGGAAAAGCAGAACATCAGAGGCTTTGTGTCCTGCCTGGACGTCTCTTGTCTCTCCTTCCTTTTTTTCCCCTTTTTTTTCTGTTTGCTCTTGTTGTTGGATTTGTCCTCCTTTCAGATGGCTGGTAGCCATGCTGCTCTCCTCCCTGTGTAGCCTTGCCCTGTGGTGGATTGTGTATGGCTTCCCTTCTTCCATCCTGCATTTCTGTATAGACGGGTTAGGATTTCAATGAGTTCTACCGCCCGTCAGCCCCCCAAAAACCTGTCCTGCCCCCCCTTCTGGAGCTCTAACTGAGAATGCTGTAAGTGAGACCCCAGTCTCTTTTTTAATTCCCAAACCAAATCAGAAATCTGTTCAAAATCATCCTCTTGTATTCTTTCTGCAAGCACAGTAAACGTAAAGCCGATGAGCAGAGCCAGTTTTTAAAAGTCTTTAAAAACATCAGAGGCTCCTGCGTTGTCCTTGTTACCGTTTTCTGTACATAATGATTTTGTCCCTGTGTTCCCATCATCCTGTCATCTTTATACATCATGCTTTGCTGGTTATTGTGTTGACAGCAGTGCCAGCTGTTAAAAATAAACTCCACCAGAAAGTTAAGCCTTCTTAATGAAAATCCTAACTTTGTGAAAAGACAAATCAAGCCCCTCCTTTTAGTTGTTTAGTGCCACCACGTGGCTTCTTCTGGTACTTGGCTTTACTAATCCTACCTGGGTGCTGAAGCTGCATTAATGATCTGTGCACAAGTCTAACATTATGAGATTTTTTTTTTTTTTAGAACTACCTCATCTCCATACAGTCTCTGCCTCCACTCTGTCCTGTCACCTTTTTCTTTCAGGTCTCTCAGAATATCAGGATTGATTACGTTTTTTTTTACTGTTGTGTTACTTGTGTTTTCACAGACAAGAAGAGAATAAGATTCACACCAGGTCATCATCACAGTCCCTAAGGTAAAGTCTATAGTGCGCGCACTTGTGTGTATTAGTGCTTTGACATTAAACATGACTCAGACCAGTTAATGACATTTGTTTCCTCTGCAGCACGGTCATCCTGCAGGCCAGTGTTCAGGGCTGTAAGACCAGTGTCAACCCGTTGGCTCTGTCTGACCACTCGGACAGCAGGAAGAGGACCAGAACCTCGCTGCCTGCCAGCGGAATAGGAGGAAGGTCAGTGGCTGGATTTGACACTTTGACATTTGTTGACTCAATAATAGCCCAGATGTATCATACAGGAGAGCAGGACGAGGATAACCTTATCAAGGTAGACCTCAGATGCCTTGAAATGAGATCAGTAGTAAGTAGGAAAATACATATTTAACCTTCTCTATAGATTACTATTAACTGAATATATTTATGAGGAAATGTAACAATAAGAACAGGGAAAGAGCAATATTTTGACAAGTTATGTTAACTCAAGGTTCACCAATTTGCTTTATCCTTGAAAGTTCAGCTTCTTTATCAACAAAGAGATTTTGCTCAGTTGTCCCCAAACGCCATAAAGCCTACCCTGAGTTAAGATCATTTTTTTGTCACGTTAACAAAACTGTAATATGGTACATTTAATTCTGTTTTGATGTGTTTGTATGTGCAGTTGACACAGATGAAAAGCAACCAAGAGGCTATAGCCACCCATGAATCCTTGTGGAGTAAATTAACAGCTTCCCTTCTCTCTGCCAGCTCCCTGTGCCACACCAGACTTGTCAGGTCCCTAGGCAACTTGCATGTAGTGGCTGGCGACAGAGACCCAATGTGTTGTGAGCCATGTGGCAGCCATAGAGACACATCCAGTGCCACAGCCAACACAGGCACTCTCATCAACTTAAACATGGCACAGGTCCACCTGCAGGCAAGCTCCCTCAGACCCACTCTGAGCCATATGGAGACTTGGACTGCATTTGCACACAAACAGAAACTCTGTTTTTCAATCACTTCTCTGCGAACAGATGTTCTCTATGCTGTCCAAACAGGAAAAAGTCATGCTTAAAAGGCTTCTCCTCAGTTTTGGCAGCCATAGGATGAGCAGATCTGTTTAAAGATCATTTCATTGGTGCCTGTGTAAATCCAGTCAAAATCCAGAGGCTCCGCAATCTCCCCCTTTCTCCTCTTTAAGACAGCGGACGTATCGTAATCACTTAATGAACTTAGGCTGGGATGCAACAACAAGGATTAAATGTTTAAACTCTAAAATCTAATTGTGGTTCTTCCACAAACTCTTTCAGTCTGATCTTTTAATGTAGTTAGGAATAAATAAGATTCAATTTAGATCTCACTTTTTGTCATTTTGATCTGACCGTTAAGATGTTTAACACATTTACTGTTTTAGGATTTATGCTAATGCTAAACTATGTCATTGCAAGCCAACATGTTTGTTAAAGACATGAAATATAGCAAGGACGGAATTGTGCTCCAAAATTTTCCAGCCAAGATTTTTATTGTATTGTTAATCGGTTAAAGCTATATCCTTTCTATGAGTTACGTCCAAATACTTCCACATAGTTGATTTCAAATATTGTTAACTAAATGGTTGTTTGTAATCTAAAACTAAGCCATGATGGTGCAACCCAGCCACAGTCCATATTTACTCAGATGTTTTACTAACACTATAGAACCAGAACTAACATTGATTAAATCTGACCCTGCTTATGCACCACTGTCAGGTTTCCAATTAAAACTCCAGCTGCCTCAGTCTCCTCACTGCTTTCTTTTATAGCTTTCCTTGCATGTTCTTTTTAAGAACAGGTGTTTTGGGAGTATGACTGGCTATAGCTTCTCTGGACTCTGCTCGGTGTCTTCTGCCTCTGGCCCATTCTGTATCCATGTCTGCATCCTTTACTGGTGCTGTAATATTTATGTCTCTTCCTTTTTTTCCCCCTCTTTTATATTTCTTACATGCAACAGACGCACTGTCTCCAGAGGACGTAAAGCTCGCAGCTCTTTGCAATCAATTCGATATTCCAGGCTATGGTACCTGTCTCCTCTTCACTTTCTGTGCTACATTTTCTCTGTTTTTATATAGTATCAAACAAACAGTCTCACAGACATGTCTGATTCATGTGCATAAACACTGCTTGCATGAATGAAATAAATGTTGACTAATTAGTGTATTGTAACATGAAATCAACCCCTCTATTAATGCCAACTGTTTTTTCTTCTTTATAGTCACTCCATTCCCAAAGCTAGAGCTCCGCTACTTCGGTGAGCCTGTGGATCTGGAAACTCTGAAGAATTTTACCATGAAATCCAACTTCAACACAACTGTACTCTTTCAATAGTTGTTTTTTTTTTTTTAAGTTTAAGAAAAAAGTTGGAGCAAACTTTAACGATGGGATATGTAAATCATTTATAAATTGTTTTTGATTACAAGTTATTTTACCCATAAGGCACTTTGGTTTTATATATTTTTAACACAGAATCATGAAACAAACTTCTCATTTTTGCCTGGTTGTTCCTACTTATTGAAGCATGTCGTAGTAAACAGATTGGACCTGCAGATATCAGACTGGCATGTGACTCCACACAACACATTTCCTCCAAAATGAGCACTGTGCAGCAGATATACTGGTTCATAATCACGGCAGAATCAGTTTGACTTTGGATGGATAGTTGGATCTGACCAGGAATACAAACCTACTGGTGGATGTAATATAAACATGGTCTATTAGAATTTCATCACAAGATACAATACCATGCACATTTGTAACCAGTATCCGGCTTGTCTTCTATTCTAAATCATTACTTGTGAAGCTTTTCAGCTCCTGTATTTCAAGATTGTAAATATGTCAACATTTGATATACTCAGTTTGTATTTTTTAAATATTTTGTACTATGTTTGAATCATGCTATGAAATTGTCCTAATGGGGCTTTGTCTAACTCATGTTCATAATCCACTTAAGACATTTGCTTGAAGCGTATAGAATCAGACTTTTTAAATAAATTGTACTCAAGTATCCTTCTGGCTCTGTCTTTGTACCATATTCTTAATATACCAAGATGTTAAGACTGTATCATGGTGTTTCTCAAGTGCATTAGTCCTTCAAAAGTTAAAACTGAGCTGTTTTAGGCAAAGTCACAGACACTATCCTGTTTTACCCTGTTAGATTGCCTACAAATGGACCAAAAAAAAGGAAAACCCCAGAGTTCATGTTTTCTACATGTTTGTTCAAATAAATGAAAAAACCCTTCAAGGTAAACTTGCAAAAGCATTTATTCTCTGGGAGTCAAATACCAACAGTGCCTTCAGTGCAATAGAACAAAATCAAATACAATAAAACCCCAAACCTTAAGAACTGCAGAAACATTAACTTTTTTTTCCAGCAAGTGTCAAGTGCAACCAATATTCCCCATAGAAGATACATGAAGTCAGCTATCGTCCTGTTGACAGTGCTGGAAAGTCTTCTGGATCATCTGGATTAGGAGCCAGATCATCCTCCTGCTGGGAGAACACACAAACACTAAATCATGTCACACAAAACTCAAAAACTTACCAATATTCTGACTGATTATAATATTTTGTTCTCTTATCAGCTTTCTGGTGTGGTATGTCCCAGTCAAACATACATTTAGAAAATAAAATGCAACTTCAAGTACATTTTTAATTAATCAGAAGTGTCTAAATCTTCTGTCACAATATATAATTTAAGAAGGGTTACCCATGTCCTCCATTGATGTACTCTACATTTTGTGCCCCAAAGATGAGGCAAGAGACAAGAACATACCCTCTCCAGTATGGGTTTGGGTCTCTCTGGGCGACTAGTGGGTCCACCTCGTGCTCCCCTTCCCCGACGACTGGGGCGTCCAAGACTCCCAAAATTGATGTCCATCAGGGAGGTGATGTCATTCACAGACCTACGGAGGAAGTTGCTGTCGTCCTCCATGTCCTCCACACCTCCTTTGAGGCCCTGAAGATAGAAGGCATACAGATGGCGCAAAGCACAACATCATCTCCATTGACCACCGCCAATTCAGACTAAGAGGAGAGCTTTGCAAAAGCCTGGACCGAAATTCTCATTATGCTTTTTAGGTCATCATGAGAACACGGTACAGACGACCTGAGCGTGATTCACCCTTTGCCTAGTTTACACATTTCTCAAGGACTTACAGGTGCATTACAGTGAGCCATAACTGCCAAATGAGGCTTACAATGTTATCATAAGTCATCTACCTGCGAGCTCTTAATGCTAATGTCAATTGAGTGAAGTGTTTTATATTCTCACCTCCAGGTGCTTTGACTGGTGGATGACCTTGGCTTTGGAGGGAATCTTGTTTTCTGCTTTACGGATATTAAACTCCACTTTGGGACGACTTATCTCCTGCATGGCCTTCCACTCGTCCAGGGTCATCTCCATGGCAACCTGGAGCACCACCTCTCCGTCCTCTTCCATTGCGCTATCATAATATGGGACAGACTACATCTGTCAGTCCATTTTTGTTTGACATTTCCTATATTGACATCTAATGTGACACTGTCAAAAGTTTCATAAATCTTGTTGCAGATAAACATACTGCACCAACAGTACTGGCATAAGTGTTTGGGGTCAGTGGATGCATTAAATGCATCATTGCAAAAAAGTCTAAGCCCATTTTTGGACACTTCTGCAACCTGATAATCATAAGTAACAAATGTATGCACAAAAATAAATGTTAATGGCTCAGATGGAGAGGCACGCTTTGAATGACGCAGCAAAAAGATGTGGTGCAAGCAACTGGAAATGACCGGTGCTTAAACACAGCCGGCATGATTTGTAAATCAAAGTTTCCGTTTGATTAGTCACAAGTTTAGCCAAAAGTCAGTCTTTACTGATGAATCTGCTACTGTACCAGGTAATGAGGTACTAATGTAATTTTCAATTTAAAAAAAAGGTGTGTCCCTCACCGAGTCTCTTCCTCCACAGCCATTTGGGGCTCCTCAGATTTGACCGGAGCTTCAGTTGTCACCTCCAGTTCACTTCACAAAAGGGACATTGTCACAACAGAGATGTGTTTCTGTTTTGTCCAAAGTGTACAAGTTGTCTTTGTTATGCTGTAAATGAGTTCACTTACTTACCTTCCAGCTTCTTCAACACTGCCCCAGTTCCAGGGTCCTCTGCCTCCTCTCTTTTCCTCAGGAGAGATACCTCTGCAGTGAGTCAACGAATGTTGTCAAGACACCATTATAAAAAAAAAAACAAACAAACAAAAAAATGTTTAAAAACCACATTTTAAAATGGATTACTACATCAACAAAATGGCTTACGTTCCATTATGTCGATCGTACTCTCTCTTGCCCCTTGGGTTGAAGTTGTCAAAGTTCCTTGTGTATCCTCCTCCGCCTCTTGCTCCTCTCCTACCTCTGATCCCCCCTCTGCCCCTGAAGTCAGAGTCTGCGTTATAGGCAGGCCTGGGGACCAATCAGATTAAAATTAGGTTTATTCCTGTAACAGATACATTTCAAACCCTGCTGGTGGAGAACTGCAGATGTTAATTTTTTATACTTGTTACATGCTTAATTTAAAATGTGCACAAAAAGTTCTAAAGAATGAACAAATGATAAAGCACATTTTATTGTCATCTATATAATTCAAACGTGAGAAACAGGCCTCTTAATGTGCCCTATTCACAAAATTTACTGAAAATGTACCAAACAGTGATATATAAATTGTTATCTGGATATGAAATGATGAGATTTCAGTTATGTCACACAGCCCTGTGAATGTTTTGAATAAAGCAAGGGTGTGTTCAATTACTCATGAACTTGTGGTGCAGTCCAAACCAAGCATGTGTAGACTCTGGAAACCAGTGTGCAGAGTTTTAACTTCAGCTTGTATAAGACATGAGTACACACCTGGAGATGGAAAACTCCTGCGGATACTCCTCTTGGTTGGCCCTACGATCATAGGCAGCTCTCTTCATGCCCCTCTGGACCTCCTCTCTGCCATATCTGCTCTCCGTCACTGGTCCAGGACGTGCCTGCTGCTGCTGCTGCTGCTGCTGCTGCTGCTGCTGCTGCTGCTGCTTACGGACTGATGAACGAGACTGATGTCACCTTTTTCCCCATGTGTTTGCCAATGATATGATATTTGACAGGAAAATAAAGCCTTATTGGAACCACTGATATATAGAGACCACTAATCTTTTAACGTGTTAACTAGATGTCTGAATATTTACTGAATCAGTAGCTGGCTGGTTCTCATATCGGGAATAAAAGTTTGCATTTAAAATGTGCTATAAAATTAGGTTCATGTCATTTGGCTTCAGATAAAGACACCACCACCACCACCACAGCCACCCACCCTGACAGCATGCACATGTGCTCAGCAGCCTTGCTGACCTTGCACCATCAGCAGCTGACAAAGCCTGAGCAAACTGATCACTCTTGGCTGGACTGTGCAATCTGGAAATACTAGCAGCTGCCAGAATACTTCGGATTTGGGATGTGTGACCATGATGTAGGTAATGCGGTTAAGCTCACCTGGAGCAGGGTCTTGACTCTCCAACGAGACAGGGAGGCGTCTATCCTTCTGGGATTCCTTCTGACCAGGTTTCTTCTGTTTGCCTTTCTTCTCCTCCTCTTCCTTCTTCTTTTTCTTTCTCTCCTTCACCGTCTCCACTTCGTTTAGCAAGTCAAACGGGTCAGCATCGTCATCCAGAAGATTCCCGAACCTGTTCGCCACAACGCAACCGTAGGCGTCCGGCAGCATTTTAGCCTGTGTGCGGTGAAGAAAATATAGCAGAGTTCAGACAGAGGCTCCCTCCTTAAGACGAAGACATATTTTGCAAATAATAAACAGGAAGAGAAAAAAAAACGACCGTTTGCATGCGCAGCTATGACAGAAAAGAGCTGCGGACGGTACTTTCACTGCCCCGGTGAGCATCCAACAAATGTCCACCGGAGTTTGTCGACACTTTTAAATGTTTGCACGTGTGGAGACAAGTGACACCACGCCCCTGTGCTCATCAATAGGCTGGTCACTAATCAATATTCATTGCACAGACTCGACTGGAGTCCTCTGCCAATGGTGGTGGATTATTCTCTGCTTAGTCAGGTCGTGCTGCTCAAACTGGCACAGGGACTGAAGTCAAAGGGTATTTTGGCTAAACTAGCCTAGACAAACAGTAGACAAATAATAGAGCTACATATCTAATAATACCGTAAAACACTAGCACTTTCAAGCTAATGTTATGTGTCATATAAAAACTAATTAGCTAACCCTGATTACTAAAATAACTAACCACTGGAAAATACTTTATACCGTTAAGAAGCACGTGACTTAACAGCAATACGCATGCGCAAACGATGCACCAATGAATGTGGTCCATTGTAGGCTACAACATCATGCGGTTACTGCTGAGGACTGCAATTTAGCTATAAGTAAGCTCTGTGTGTGTGTGTATAATATATATATATAGTGAGCCAAGGAGTTGCTCTGGAACCTCTATAATGGCTATTTCTATAAATTGTCGGTGGAAAAAGCTACCACTTTTGTCCACAGGGGGCACCTGGAAACAACAACAAAATAAAAGTTCCTTGCAGAGGCCTTAAAGCCAGTGTAATTTACTCATACTGTTATAAATATGGATATGTAAATATGGAGCGCATGTATTTGTTATGATTACCCTTTTCATGACACAGGACTAGATGTTAAACATCAAGCCAGTGAAACAACATGAGACATAGCAGCTAGTTAATGCCAACGACAGACTAAAGGCCAGTCCGAAATGTACTCTTTGTATACAGCTCCAGTGTAGATCTGTGCAAACTAAGTTCTCTATAAACACTGGTTAGACAAACTTCATTTTCCCCTTCATGGATCTTTGGATTAATAACCAAAACAAATTAATGAATGTAGCATACACCAATACTCAGATCATGTATTATCAAACTAAACTGGATTAACATACCTCAAACGTGATTAAGCTGTGTCCACTCTCACTCCAAGATGAGTCAGGATATATTCTTCCTGTAATGAAACTTAGCTTCATCTAGTGGTCAAAGTGGAAAGTACAAGTCTGAGGTGTCAACCTATGAACTCAGTGTGCAATGTATGTATAGAAACTCGTGTATTTGATCTCACTGTGTCAGTATTACACTGATGTGGGCGTATTGGTTCAAAAGTGTCAACATTTTTACTACAAGACAATGACACTCAATGTGAAAGGCAAAGACATTTTACATGGATTATTAATCATCTAAATCCAACATAGCACCAGGACATTTAAATTCAGTACTGTGTAATGTGGATGGTTTTGCTTTCAGGACACTAGACCAACTACTACCATTGTACAGTGCAGTAGGATACGTATATAACACTTAATGAGTAGAGAACTGGCACACAACAATATGACTGTTGCATCCAGTGAATAACTGAAACTTTATTTCAGTTATTATACTGGAATGTTACTTCTACATTAAGTTAAACTTTTTGGATTTAATCTCAAGGGCACCAGTGTAACAAAAGTTATAGTTAATGTCATCATAAATATATAAAATCTTGATCTTTTGATTTCAGCTCATATATGTGTAGATAGATCATACTTTTCTACAAAGAAAAACACTGCTCTAGGTGGATTTTCATGGAAAGGTGAAAGTTGGGGTTAAATTCATTTTTTCCTTGCAAATTCAAATAACTTTGCTTTCATTGTGATTCCTTCTCTGTCACACAGTACACCTTTGTTCAAATATTTCCGCCCTTACATGATTACGTAACTTTGGCGCCTCTGCGTACCGTTTCTTTTCCTTTAAATTCACCAGATATGTAATAACATAACTGAACTCTTCAGCGCGGGAAAGAGGCCATCTGCTGTCCCTCAGTGTAAAATTAACCGCCCTTCCTCTCATTGACTTCGTCGTGGCTGAACGTGAGCTCTGCTCGTCTCCATTGGCCAAACTTGATGTCGGTGTGCAAGAGCGCGCGTCAAGTGTTTAAATCTCGTGGAAACCAATGAAATGTCTCAGCCAATCATAGCGCGCAGAGCGCCTTCCATTATGCCCTATTGGTCCAGGGCTGGTTAGGTGGCTCTGTATGACTGCTTCCATTGGTTGGTTGTTTGACATGGATAGGACGCTGCAGCGGATTGGTTAGTGGACAACTCGGGCGCGATTTTGCAACGCGCGGGACAACGTTCCTGCGGCGCTCTGGAGTCAGTTCAGACGACCCGCTGCGACAAAGAAGAAACTTACCATCATCTTCATATCTCGCTTTATCTTTTGTGGATACTTTGCGGCGAAGGACGGATCCGACACACTTTTTCTATTCATCTTTGAAATGAAGAGGAGATATTCACTCCGGACTGAAAAGGCGCACTATTACCGCTTGTTAATTGTTAAAATAACCAATTCCAACGAACATTTACTCTTTTGCTTGCTTTGCCACCATCACCGGAGTTTTTTGACACTCACACAATGGCGGATAGCAAGCACCCGCACGTTATTTTCACTGCGACGACGCTCGCCCAAAGAGTTTTGGTGTCTGTCATCAAGACCACCCCGATTAAACCGAGGAAAGCGGAGGCTCTGACGCCGACGGGCCCCGGATCAGCGACTTCGCGGGTCTACCCGTGGAAGTGGGAGAACGCCCACAATGTGACTCTGAGCCGGGCTCAGTGAGCGGGGCTTCTTCGCCTACCGGGACCCAGACGGCCAGAGAAGCGGACACGGCTCCCTCGCCTGACCAGATCAGGGTAAGTTCACATGTAATGTTACTGAATACAGTGTATATGTTCTTGCACAGACTGAGTGTATTTAAAAGCTGAGGTTATTATTGTATAGTTTAAGGCGGTTGACAGCAGAGTAATAACACACGCATGAGTTATAACAACCTATAAGCTATGTTTAACTACCCGTAATAACCTTTAGAGTGCACAAACTATCAAACCGGGTCGTTATGGAAGAATATTACACTATAGAGGTGAACTCCCTATATTTCTTATTACGGCATAACTTAAAACGGCGGCATTATGTTTGGACTCAGCCTTAACATGGCCGAGATGAAGTCATTTAAAAAAAAACGCCCGCGCATTAGGGTGTGACATGGTGGATTTTAAACCCCAGTTACTTCCTGATTCTGGAGCAGCTGCTCATACATGACGTCTAGTCGCGCGCCAAAAATGTAACCGGATGTGAACAGTACTGGACAAACGTGCATCCTGCTGCAGTCTAACACGTGAGCTCAGCTAAGTTAGCTCTCATTCACGTCACACAGCATTGTTTTAAAATACAAACTCCAGTATACTGAATACACGTGGAGGTAGTGTTAACATAATGTGCTGGCTTCTCTGACCTTGATTTATTTGTAAATGTTTCAGATCATAAAAGTATGAAAACATTGTGTGCTCCATCTGACAAACTCTGCTCACTACATAAGCAGAGTTTTTTAAAAAGAAATTGTGTTCCTTGAGCTAAATGTAAAATTTATGTATATGTGTATTCCTGCTGTCAGGATGGTATCCGCAGAGGGCGTCCACGGGCTGACACCGTACGGGAGCTCATAAGCGAAGGGGAGACTTCGTCTAGCCGTATTCGCTGTAACATCTGCAACCGAGTGTTTCCCAGAGAGAAGTCTCTTCAGGCTCATAAGAGGACACACACAGGTGAGGAGGGCTGAGAATATATATATATATATATATATATATATATATATATATATAAAGGACATTGGCTCATTGTCAAACAGACCTGTGCCTTGAGAAAAAGGGAAGGTCATGCGAGCACCTGTCAAACCAGATGTAACAGCAATATGCTGGACAGGAAGGGGCACAGCCTGGTCTGTGAAAGCAGAATATTATTGACCTCCCAGTACCTACTCTGAATTGTCTTACCTTAGTAAGAAGTAAAAAGTACTCTACTGTAATGTGGGTATCATGTGTGTAATAACGGCCGAATAACGACTGGATTGCAAAACAATGACAATACTGTTATCTGAACAATATCCCCATTTCCCCACAGGAGAGAGGCCCTATCTGTGTGACTACCCGAACTGTGGGAAGGCGTTTGTGCAGAGTGGTCAGCTGAAAACGCACCAGCGGCTGCACACTGGGGAGAAACCCTTTGTCTGCTCAGAGAAAGGTGGGTTTGAAATGTGTATTGGGGGAAAAGACTATGCTATGAAAAGTGTTGTGTCTGGGAAAAAAACCAACTGAGTCAAAGTTTGTTGACTTATCCCTTTTTAGGTACTTTAGGTACTTTCCAGTGGCATGAAACGAGCCTCGTTTAGTGCGACAGCTTTTTAACTGCATGTTAAATTTGAAGCATCCGGAAAGTACCCAATAAACACAACCCTGTGTTTCACTATAGAATAACATGGTTATTCACTAGTCTTTTCAGAACAGTAGTAAGCAAACCACAAAAGGCCACGCCTTACACATCATCATAGCTAGTCTAATCACAGAGGAACATAGCATCTAATGGCTCCAGCTTTATTCATACCCGTTGCCTTTTCTGCAGGATGTGGCAATCGCTTCACACATGCCAACCGTCACTGTCCCAAGCATCCTTTCTCCCGCCTGAAGAGAGAGGAACCAAAGGAGGGCCTGGGAAAAGCCCAGTCTGTGGATAACAAGGCTGTGGCAGAGTGGTTGGCAAAGTAAGTGTACACAGGACTCACGTACTGCTCAACAGGTGGGCTGACCACAGGTTTGCATAGCAATTTGTATTTAATGTTAATGTACTTTCCTCTGTCCTCACAGATACTGGCAAACCCGTGAGCAGCGCGCCCCGACAACTACCAAGGTGAAGCCACAGGGCAAAGCCAGAGCAGAGGACCAGGAGCAGCAGGATCCAATGGAGTTTCTCCAGTCTGATGAAGAGAATGGAGACGAGGAAGAGGCCGCGGAGGAGGAGAAGGGCAGCCAGGGGGGAGGCGCCGCCAAGCGCCGTCTCCAGGAGCAGCGCGAGCGGCTCCACGGTGCCCTGGCACTCATTGAGCTGGCCAATAACCTGTCTGCCTGAACACCCACCCACTTCCCGACCCTGGACTCCCATTCCCCTGCCCTTCATACCTCCATTCCCAATCCGCCTTCCTGCAGTATGTGCTGTAGCTAGAAATTGCATAAACGCAGATCAATGACTAGTTTAGTTTTATTCTATCAAGTTGTAAAACCAGACTTTGAGAACGAGCTGAATTGGCCTGAGATCCGTGTTATGCACAAGCATCATGGAGTATGTCACTATAATTTAGTTCAAATTGTTCAATTACACCTTTGTGGCAACTCTAAAATGATTCTTCCATTACTGCCTCAGCCCCCCCCCCCTCCCCAACAGCACCAGGAAGGCACAAGCTAAAGCACCTTACTCAGCTTCCATTTTATCCCTTTAGGCTGCTATAATTGTAGATTTGACAATATGAAGAATGTCTTTCTTTCTCATGTCTTCTAAAGGCAAAGAAAGAGTACCTATTATGTTTTAATTTGTTTTGTTTGCACTTTGATGGTAACGAGTTTTTTTTAAAGTTGTGAGTGTAACAGAGCGTGTATGACTGATGTGTATCTGGATTAAGCTCAGATGGACAGAATGATACAGGGTGTGGTCAAACGTAGGAAATGTTACGTTGAATTCCAGCTGACAGATGGCCTCTAATCATGCCACCCCAGGTTTTATCTCCAGCATTGTGAGCACAGTTTTCACTTGCTCGTGAAATGAACTGAGAAAGGATAGGTTTATCCTCACTTCTAGAGGACACTCCGACAAGTGTTCATAGGCGAACGAAAAGGAGATGAAAACGAGTGAGGGGAGCTGGATCAGTCTGGCGTGTAACATGGTCATTTTTTATATGCGAATGAGAGGTGATCATTGCAAGCCTAATCCAGAGGTCTGGACAGGACAAGACTTTTCGAAAATCCAAACTTTGACAGCTTTTCTCAGCATATACACATAACTATATCCACAAGATACTACTCATAGCATGCAGGAAAAGTCTGCCTTAAGCTGACTATACTGCCTTCAGGATTTAACTAAACGAAATATCACAACTAACCAATATTCAGCAATACTTAAAGGTCCAGAGTACTTTAGGTACATGGCATATTTCCATCTTAACATCAGTTTCCTCATAGATGCAAGAAACGTGTAAAACCTGCCGGCCTAAATGTGTTTTCCAACCAGACGGGAGATTTTTTTTTTTTGTTTGTTTGTTTTTTGTTAAGCAATGGATGATGTCAGCCACCTTTTATATTAAAAGGTGGCCGACCAGTTATGATACGGGCATAGCATCATAGTGTGTGGTGCATCATCTCATGTCAGAGGTTAAATTATGTGATATTTATTTCACCATATTTTTTATTTTACATTTTTGTTCAACTGTTTGAGGTCCCTGGAATCATTTGATGGGGAAATATTGAAGTTTTCAAATCACAAAAATCCATTTAGAATCAATTTAAACTCCTCATAAATTTTGATTAAGCACTTACACCCCCTATTAAGTCTTGGATTAAGCTTGCAATGCACTGAAGATTAAATTTGTCGTGCGTGTCCAGGAAAATGGCACCTGTTTTTCATAAACTTTGTGTAGTGGTGGGTGTTTTTTCTTTTTTTTTTTTTTTGGTTATCTTTATTATTTTTTTTTTTTATAACACTACATCCTTCAACACTGTATAAAGCCTCTCATAACTGCCCTGCCTCTGGTTGTTTTGGGGAAACCTGCACCAACAACCTGTCACTCTGTCACTCTAGCTGTTTGAATCTGTTTGATTTACAAATTACCCATGTGGAGTTGCGGTGAAACTGGAAGGCTAGTGAATTGTTGATAATCAAAAAACCAAATGATTTATTGTATACCCAATTATAGTATATTTTGAAACATTTCTAACCCTTAGTCTATTTTGTGGTTTGAGAAGAGTATGGCATTTAATATATACACATTGTGTTTGTTAGAATATTGAGTGTGCACAATTCGTGGAGAGCTTTGACGTTGAATTTTAGTTTCAGTTTTTCCCTCTGCTAACATCCCTCAACAGTTTTCCTGTTTGTCACATGCATAGAGCTTGCTTGGTAGACATTTTATTACACATTTCAAAAGGTAAGATTTCTCTGACAGGCTGTCCACACTGTTATACAATTGTTGGTCTTCAATAAACATTCACTGAACCTGACCCGGAATTCATGTGTACTTCTTGTTGATTTATTCATGATTTAGTGGTATCAAATATATAGCACCAGTAACATATCCAAGGAAATCATCTGATTTATTATAAATGAATTAAAGAATAAAACTAATATTAAAAAACAATATTATGCTCCAATATGGAGCAGAGCAATGCCACCAAGCGGTGAATAATAAAATAGTGTCTGTTTGGTTAGTGAGTCCTTGTTCGCTCTTCTGTAATGTGAATCTTCAGCTCTTGTGCTCCTTCTGCGTTACTTGTAGATGCTTTAGTGTGAAAGGTGAGATACGTGTAAGCTACTCCACCTGACATACTGCAAAGCAAAACATAAAATGAATGAATTGTTAGGAAATGAATTCAGTGTTACACAATAAGCTTTACTTCAAAGTTACCTGGCACATCTGACTTTTAGACATTTACAACATATTAACTAATGTTGCAGATCTTTGTTTTGCTATGGATTGAATGCATAAATAATGATTATAAACTACATACATAACCATGCTGCTCATATGAACCAAGAAATGTATATGTATTTTTAATATGGCTTCACAAGTTCCATCGTTTGATCACATTAAGATAAATTCTTACCAGATAGTGAGGCCTAGGAAGTTCGTCCAAGAAAACAGATAGTCTCCACCTACAAAGATGCCAATATAGGCTACTGCAACATTCTTAAGAAAAGTTTAATGTAAATTAGTGATGATCTTGTTAGTACAAAAGTGGACAGTTAATACATGTGGCAAAACATAGTTGCCTTCGCCAAGGAGACTAAACATGTTACGTTTTTATATGATAAATATTGTCTATTATCAAAATAATGACTTTGGATGGCCGTGAAACCTTGGCATAGATATGCACTGTGTGTCTAGTCTAAAGATAGTATTCCCATCAGTGTGTGTTCTTACCTTTATTGCTCCCACTACTGTGGTAGTAAGTGCTGAGTTATAATAGCTGCACAGGACTATGGAATACATCAGCACAAACCTGAAGAAACAGAAGAGGACATTTAAAAAAAAATTGGGTATGTTGAGACAGTAATGGAAGAATGATTTTGAAAGGTTGTAACTGAACAGTTTGAACTCACACACACAGTGACATACCCCATGATGCAGGACACAAAGAAGCAAAAAATAAACGTGGCTTCAACCCAGTCCTTAAATGTGGCTGCCTGTGGATCAAAACATACAAAGCGATCAGACAGATTTGGGCACAAATACACAAGATAAATACAACGGATCACATTCACTGTGTGTACCTGATGTAAATCTCCAGTAAATGCACTTGTCAAGAGAGTAGGGATGATGATGATCAGTGCATTGTAAAATAACACACCATACTTCCCAAGGCCCTAAAAAAAAGATAAATATTAGATAAAATATAGCCCGATAAGTCATAGCCAAGCTTATGCAACAAACCTAAAAACACAGATATTATTGTTTAGCAAAGGACTTACATGTTCAAAGTATTCAGAACAGAGAAAACAAATTTAATCCCCAGTAATAGTGCAGTAATACAATCTTTTATAATCATATCATTTGTCCCTTTATATCTTATGAATTGGGATATTTAACTGCTTTGAAACTATCAGTAAAAGCACAGCACAAAAATCATCTGTGTTCACACAGAATGTGCAGAGGAAAGTTACCTCCACGCCAAGTTTCTTTTTAGTGTACACACTGCTGGCAGCAGTGAAGGCATCATTGAGCAAGATGAAGGTGTACGCCTCCACATCAAACGCCAGGTCAGAACTAGAGGAGAGGGAAAGAGGGAAAGATGGAGGGGAGACACAAAGGTTTGTCCGCACTTGGTTCGATTCTTGAGCAATCCATAAACAAGTCCAATTCAATTACACACACCTTGCAGCAACCATGGCACCAAAAACGATCGCCACGATGCTGTACACGAGGCGTTTAGGAAATGTTTTTCTGAAAAAAGAAGCCATGAAACAATCAGATCCAAACCAAAAGCTCTAACCCTACTCATAAACTGATGACAAAGCTCTGCGTGTATGTGAGCGCCACATGTTAAGTTATGTAATGCACAGTACTTTCAGAACAGTTATGTCGCGAGGTCAACATAAATCAATAATATAAAATATAATGGATACGTCTTACCTTAGTATATATATCTCCAAGATCATTGTCATCAGTATGCTAAATTTGCGTAATACTGTAAACATGGGTAAACTGTGAAAGACAAACAGGGATGAGTACAGTGAGCACAGCTGTGACATGAGATGAGATGAGACACAAAACAAACAGGTTAAACCTGAGTTTTTTCGTGCTCGCCAATCCCGTTAGATGGTTTCCAACGTACAGCAAGGGAAGAGGGAAAATCTGGAAGACAATAAAGTCATATATCAGTTTGGAAAATAGAGCACAACTAAATAAAAATACAGAATATTGTTTGGAGAAAAAAAAAAGAGAGAGAAATGCTTACTTTTAAGAGAATACTCCTGTCAAAATCTTGAAACTGGACTGATTTGTTCATTTTGGCAGCGTAAAGGACAACAAGAGTGGTGATCATCTGTAAAAAAAAAAAAAAAAAAAAAAAAAAGTCACCATGAAATGATGTGCGTACAGAAAAAGAAAAAAAAATATCCACACCTGGACAACTTACCTGGCCAATTCCCAGACACATATAAGAAGGAAACCTGTGAAACGCAACCAGCAGAAGAGGCTCAAGTGCTCGATATTGTTATAACATGATTGGTAGTAGTTCTGTTGACAGCATATGAATAACTCGATGGCAGCCAGCGAGCGACAAGTCGCCACATACCTGTAGCTCGTCAGCACGGTTTTATTCACCACCGTGATAAGAAACGAACTGCCGGCGTAAAACGCAGCGGACAGGAACTTGAGTTGTCCGGAGTGTTCAGCTGGTTCTTGACTGGCTTTGGCAGACATCGTCAAGTTAGGCTATAAAGACACCTGTCGGAGTTTATGTAAATGTTCTACCAGTTCCTGGTTCAGTGGAAGCAGCCTCGCTCCACTGGAGAAAATCTGGATGAGTGCAAGTGGGCGGAACACAACCACAGTGGTCATTCACACAGGAAGTGACCTAACACCGACAACCCAAAGTGGCCAATTATTAGCGCGACCACAGTGCTACAAGACCCGCCTACTACAAGACACACAGTCGTGTACAGTGGTTCAGGCACCAGAATACCCTGGTTATGTTCAGGCACCAAAACAGCATGATGCATGGTAGTTCATTCATTTTCCCCAGATTTTGCTTTATTGTTTGGCTCGTTTAGAAATCTTTTCCCAAACTCTATTTCAATAGGTTACTAATAACAACTAAGCAAAGCTAAGAGTGTTTGACTTTTGCCCTTCTCATCATGTCTGGTTTATTTGAAATCTTTATTTGGAACAATAAAAGTAACTTTCTTGATTCATTTCTATTTTTACTTATTCATTTATTTATTTATAAAAGACACACTGGTGGTATGGTGGTATTGATTTATATAATGTCGGTGTTCTTTTGGTGGACCAGAAAGTTTATATAACTTGGACTTTACTGCTAACTGGCAGTTGTTAAATTTCTTTATGAGTATTATGAGTTACATTAATATTCAACTTTTTCTCATATATGTGGACACCTGGACTTTCAAATAATATTTGATAGCTGAACATGTCAAACCAAAACCATGGGCTTTACCAAAAGTGGTAAAAGTGCTATTACCTGGAAAAAACAAAGGAGCAATGAGCATATTTTTCACGTTAGTCAGACATCCAAACTAAGTATCCCCAATGTACATCATACAGCATTGTGGCTAAGTATGCTACCATTTTCATGTAGCACCCATCTTACAAGTAGTCTACATTCTTTTAATGTACAAAGCTAAATAGAAGAACAACATTAAAGGCAGAAAGTATTCGCTATCACTGAAAGTCTCTTACATATCTTACATATGGTAACCACTTTGCTGATATGTGTTGATTATGATGAATCCTTTATGGGGTATTTGAAGAGTCAAGTGCTGTAATTGAGTGATTTACCAAAGCAAGTAGGATCACGCTTCATTTCGGAGCCAGTTTCCTGAGTGAAACTCTTTAAGGAGGAAGTACTTAATGCAGAATGTGATGCATCTTGCAGAGGAATGTGAGGCTTCCTGATAGCTGCACCAAGGACATTATCAAACAAACATTTTCAGTTCAGCTTGCCATGAACACAATCACTTTGGTGAACCTGAGGAATCTGCAAAAAGGTTAAATGTGATAAAATGTCAATAAAAATCTCTGGAGATGCATAGTAGAGAACATGCACACCAATTTCTATCTCTGTGTCTATCTCTATTTGTGGTTGTAAGCCTATTCATGCACACAATAGTTTTCTGTATGTTCTATGCTGTCCTTGTATTTTTCATCCAAAACCAGAGTCAAACGCTTTGCATGTGCACTGATCAGTCTTCCACGAGAGGGTGCTATTACATCAAACTTCTCTAGTCTTTGTGTAAAAGGAAACGTGGAGAACTGAAGAAGTGGCTTCAAACCACAAGCACTCTCTTCTTAAGCCGCACTTGTAGCAGTTTGTTGTTTGTGCAAGCTCTGCTCAACTGTAATATGATGGCTATCTATTTTTAATTCACATTAAAGCCGTGGGTAATAATTCATAGTATTAGTTAAGTTTTTTAGCATAAATTATCCCTCTTTGAGACTGTTTAAGTGCTGATGAATCAGTGCCTGGAGAAAAATTCTAACAGATTAAGCTGTCAAAATCGCACAGACATGTTTCGTGTTGTGTTACGGTAACTTTTGCTGTGGCCCTATCTGATACAATCTTGTTTGTTTCTCAATATCTTTTCTGTTGCTGACATCTTGGAGTCTGACTGAAATGGCATGGTACAAGTTAAGAACATTTTGGTAAATGTTATAAGATGTTTAAATCTTCTCACATAGTGAAGTGACAAAAATGAACAGCCTTTGAGTACATGCAGAGGAGAAACCTGCTCTAACTCGAGGAGACATATGAGCAGGTATTACTGCTTGTTTTAAGAGCCTCTGTCACTCAAAGGACAGCTTACTGTAATTTGCTGGAGGTGGTTTCCTGACGTTTCGAAGAGATGAGTTATTCATAACCGTAAGAGCTGTCTTAAACTTATTAATGCCCCAATCTTGGTGACTGGAAATGGAGTAGTGATGCAATGGATTACTGAGATTATCAGAAGATGTTACCCAAGTGCAAAATTACTATATAACAGTGAGTAGGACTCAGTTTATTTATACAAAAGGAACAGACTAATCCTGCTGCCTGAAGGCTTTTCCGACTTCATTTTGTGTGTATTTGAGTAAAGTGAGTGGGATTATGTTTTTCTCTTTTCTGCATTGAATGTTATTGAACGCTGCCGAACACTAAAAGCAGTATCAGCATTTCATGGCTGCTCACTTTCTTTCAGTCTTGGATGATTCACATGTTGGTTTTCACTGCTCTCTGAATGCACGATCAAGAGAAAGAAAGAAACCTGGTTTCATTAACACTATTGTTTAGTTTAGTGTAATAGCTAGTAGTCAAAAAGGATTTCATTTGAGAGTTTGTTTTTTTTTCAGTCAGACTCCAAAATGTCAGCAGCAGAAAAGATGTCGAGAAACAAACAAGACTGTGTCACCCTTAAAATATTAGCATTTAGTAGGCATGCCTACTAAATCCTAATACAACTATCATTTTTTTTTTTAATATTTTATTTAAGTTTTTGGATATGATCTTCATAACTTTACAAAACTCCAGACTCAAGAGGAAGTTGACAAAATGTATGTGTGTGTAAAAGATCTCTCCTTTAAATGCAATTAAGTACAATACTTAATTAAAAACATGAAAGCAAAATGACCACATTTAAAAATATATAAAACTCAGCAACAGGAGAACATGTATTTGTGTCCTTTCCCCTCTTTGTTTCCATCTCTCACTTTGGAATGAAACCAAATAAATCAGCTTAGTGAAGCGTTTCAGGTTTCATAGCTTTTGGTGTGAGCAGCAGCTTGTCTCTGTGAGATTAGTCATAGGAGGAGGGAGTGGAGGTCAGGATTTTGATGATCAGAGGGCAAGACTGAACAAGGAAAGTTCAAGTCAGTTTTATTTTCGTTTCTACAGTATAGCGATTTGGAGTTACATTTATAGATTTCTCAATAGTCTTTGAGTGTTCTAGAGTATCGTACTCTTGTGGTTGGACAAAGACGTTATCACAAAGACCAAATACTTGTGAAAACGTCTTACAAATACAAATTAATAAGAAATTAAAAAAAACGTATATATACATTAAATTCAGTATTAGCATAATATTCATGGGTGTCCTCTGATTCCTACTGGCCAAGATGGCTGATCTTATTTATCAGCAGGTTGGTAGTTTTTGACTCTTTGTATAGCCAGAAAACAACCAATACTTATGCAGGTCTGTAGTGGTGGTCAATAAAAATAAAAGAAAGGAGAAACAAGACAGAAATCACATTTTACAGAGATTTTATTTTCTCACATTTTCGTATAAATGCAGTGGTGGAAGTGATCAAGGTGAAAGTCACACGAAAAATACTCATTATAAGTTAAAAACATTAACTTATAACTCATAAACATATACTAACGTATAAACATAAGTAAAACTTCCATGTTCAAAGTTGAATGAAGTTGAGGTACAGAACTATTAGTTCCTGCCTAATTTTATTCACATTCTATTTATTCCTTATATTCAAATTCAAATTGTACTTTGGCACACAGTTAAGTAAATATACGTAGTTACCTTCCACCACTGTATAAATGTAGTACACGAGTTGATCTGGATATATTGTATAATCAATAAAAAGAAAAACAGACAAGCATTAGAGCTCCTGTATGACACAAAGTCCTGAAATACCAACAGTAGAAAAAGACGACAAGACGAAGTTTGTGAAAATGTTGATTTCACGGCTCAGTTAAGTTGCTCTGTGCTTGTTGTTCTTCATCTTCCACTGACGGCTGAGCATGACTTCCATCCACTTGGGATGAGCACATATGGGCCTCCTCATGTTCTTTACATGTAGTCTGTGGACCCACGAGAAAAGGAAATTACATCTCAACAACAAATACACCACCGACCTACATGTGGGCATAAATTACAGGTAAAGCATCGTGTTATGGCTGAGCAGTTTGTGGGTATTGCTAGCTCCCCACTAAGTTTAGATAGTATGTAGGAGACACTAGGAAAATGAAGCATCACTTACATGAGTGCATTGATGTCACAGGCACCGGTGCTTTGTTGCACATCCCATCTTTGAACGTTCATCAGCACTTGTTTAGGGATGTGCTTTTTTGTTTTGATACAGCATTTTGGGATGCCGGCTGCAATGTGGGGAGACCAATTTTACAAATGTGAGAAAAATATAGAACAACAGAATATACAGAAAGTCTACAAAGAACGAATTGTGCCTCTGTGTCAGTCAACCACCTTTTTTCAGTGACTGAAAAAAAAATTCCTGTTACTATTTAAGTTTGTACAAAACAATGTCAGAGGTTAACCATTTTCTCCAGAGCACAATGTACTATTCAGGATATGGATTGGCTTTTTTCAAAGATAATAACAGATAAAGCAGAAGAAAATCTAAAGTTGAACATCAATGTTGGATACCATGAACAGCATTGAAGGTTTTGTATTGCACAATGGTGACAGCAGGGTGACAGAATGATGTCAGTTAAACTAATCCGACACATGCTGAAACAGGTTTCATGTCTTCGCTCTAATTATATGTTGTAAAACTAAACGGCAGTTGGGTTAAATCAATAAGTAGCTGTAACAGCTGCAATATTACACACGCACTTACTCGTTGAAACTTCTTTGGTTAATATGAACAGAAATACGCAACTCAAAAACTGACATTTTGATCTGTTTGCACCATACGGAAAAAAAAATCTAAACATCTCTGTATGTATACTATTTTTGGGCATGAACATTACTCATCCTCAGATAAACAAAAAAACATGAGGACTTGTCATGATAGTTACCTTCGGTCGAGGTGATGGCCAAAGCGCACAGACAGACAATCACAAACGCAACTTTCAGATCCATGATGGCAGAGCGAATGATGGTAGGAAAGGTGTCCTTGCTCTTTATATACTGCCACTGAACACACACACACCCATCCACATATGGAGGAAAGTGTGTGTGCGTGCGTGCGTGCGTGCGTGTGTGTGTGTGTGTGTGTGTGTGTGTGTGTGTGTGTGTGTGTGAAGTAATTACCATTACAAGTCTTTATGAAAACAATAGTAACTTTCATTTTGAAATTCTGGATGAGTCTGTGGCACAGGTATGTGTTTCTCACACAGGCTCCAACAGGTTTAATAACCACTCTCTTTTGACTAGCATTTATTTGATTGATAGATGACAAGTTGGGAAATTCCATACTCAGAGTCATAGAGATAAAGTTTACCGTTAACCAATTAAGATCAGCAGGAAACAAATTAAGGTCAAGAGTCAGCTTAAGCAAAGGGAAACAGGAGAAATAAGACATATCACATTTTATGTTTAAAGTTTGGAGACAAATTAGTATGTGTTACTAGTGTAAGGCTGAATAATGATCATACAAACAATCCTTCAACCAGAGGACCTGAGTTCAGACATATGAATTTGCGGAAGGAAGGGCTGATAACTTCCAGATATGGACAAATAAAAAAAACCCGACAGTTGGCAGCATAGTTTATAAATATTTGTAGAGCAAAGGATTGCAGGTATTGATAAAGGTTTTGTCAACATAAATTAATCCATGCTGATAAAAGTACATGTTGACCTAACACTTCAGAAGCTACAGCTATCTGGTAAAAACAACATTTCACATTCATTGTGTCCTCAGGTGTGGCTGGAAAACCTGTGCTGCATGTTGTGCAATCGAACTGAGCGTGCAAACTGTGCAATACAATTACTGGGGGAAAAAAATAAAACTGTCCCTGAGGGGAATTGCACTGGTAGCATGAATGACAGATTGAATGATTGACTGTTTGGATGTTTATTTGATTCTGGGAAAGCTGATCATGTGATAACAGTCAAAACCCACAAATAAAACCACCTGTACAAAGAAAGAAAGAAAGAAAGAAAGAAAGATTTGGTCACACAAAATGAATCCATCAAAACAAGTAAATGTCAAAATATGGGAGGTTCCAGTTGGGTCTGAAACACATTATGTCACACACACACACACACACACACACACACACACACACACACACACACACACACACATATATATATATATATATATATATATATATATATATATATATATATATAGGTGAAGACAGATCTGGTGACAGGAGGGGCTCCACCCAGGATAGCCCCTGTGGACTAGTCGGGGGTTATGGCAGAGCAGCCTATGAACTGGGGTTGTCTGGTGGGTCACCATCCCCAGCAGGTGGCTGGTCGGGATAACTCATCAAGACTCCCTCACTCACTGATGAGCCTTGCCTCTTGCTGGACAACTGGCAAGGAAATGGCCACCTTGACCGCAGTAGAGGCAGAGGTCAGGCGCTGACGCTGACGTTCCTCTAGTGACAAGTGGGAACACCCCGACTGCATTGGTTCAACCCCCTTTTACCAGGAAATAGGCGAAGAGGGGAGTCCAGAACAGGCAGGGTCAGCAACGGGAGGTCCAAAGGATAAACGCTGAAGATTCTTGAGAGTCATGAGATCCGCTAAGAACAATCTGGCAGTGAGTGTGTGGGGATCTGGGGTTTAAGTGGTGTTGCAGATTGTGACAGAGGCTAGACGGTTCTTGACAAGGTGGGATGGGATCCAGGACATGTGGAGCTTTTCATTCTTGCAATCTACCTTACAACACTGAATCTCCTTAAAACTGTCAAGCTTTGGCATCCATTCTTGACCCTCATATCAGTGTTAACATTCATTTAAGTTTGCTGTAAACGGTGGCATCCAGACAAACTGTGTCTTCTGGAAATAAGATTCTTTACGTGAAACTGATTACACTGCAGCGATTATTACGGCTGACTCAGCTGTCTTTGCTTTGCAAGTGAAAGATCATCAAGTTTTATCAGTGAATCATCTCTTAAAGGTCAAATTATTTTATGTGTGGGAATAATGAAAACAGATGTAATAGCATTGTCAGGTATTTAGTCACTACGCTCTTCAAAGTAAAAGAACGCAAAATGAATCGGTGGAAACAAATAAATGCCAATATCTGGGAGGTCTGGCTACCTGTTCCAGCTGGATCTGAAACACATTTCAGACAAACTGCCATCGCAAACATTCCTGGCATCAGTCGTAAATCACACATAAAAGGACGATTAGATTTTAACGTCTTTAATCCACGCAAATTGGACATGCTGATACACAATGGAGGAAGTTGTGTTCTTGAAGGAGATGAGTGAAAGGTACTGGACTGATTCCAACTAATGCTTGTGCTGGAGAAATGTTTTATAACAACCACCATTCAATCTACCTTAAAAGTCTGAAAATTCTTAAAAGTGCCCATCCTTAACCCTCATATGATTGTTAACATTCCTTTTAGTTTGCTGTAAATGGTGGCACGCATCTGGAAACAAAACGCCTTAAACGAAAGTGATTTAACCAGAACAATTATTAACGCCATTGTCTATGCTTGGCAACGTTACCCTCAGAAGCAGGCAGAAGATAAAAAGGTTTTATCGGGGACTCACCTGTGAAAGGTATAATTAGTTTTAGCTCTGAAAATAATGAAAACAGACAGCAGATGATTTTTTTTTGGCAGTGATATCTGTATTTTTCTCCCATTTTCAATATACAATAATATTCTACTACACAAGAAGTTAATGCTCTAATATGATCATTCAGCTGTTGAACATGGATGTCTATTGGAACCTTAATGTTGACTCTCTGGCTTATTTACAGTGTTTTCTGTTATGACTCACTTATTTGAAATGGAGCTCTGAGGCATGTTATGTCCCTTCATATAGAATAAAATTTTGTTTACAGTATGTGCATTACTATATACATTCGTACGGTGGGACCAAACATGAAATCTACTTTTTGCATACCCGTTATTATAATTTCTCTGCCCCAGGATGTGGTAAAAATAGCCAATTACTTAAGTTGAAGATAGTTCTCATTCTGTCTTTACAGATACAAAAATATCACAACAGTAGGGGTTAAGAGAGAAGAAAGTTTGACTTGGCATTTTATTGGTTCAGGGTTTAAATCTCAAGGCTTATAGTGGAACAGGGATGATCTCCATTCTGCACCTCCAGGTTTTTGAGAAGCAGAGGAAGCTCCACAGACAACAGTATCAGTACTCAGTCTGTCCTCTGGTGGCCACATGCAGCAGACGCAGTAGCAGCTCTGCCGGTGAGTTAACAGCAGAACTGTCGGCTGGATCTGAGGCCTCGGCCTCTCCCAGGCAGTCAGAGTCCACTGCACAGCTCTCTGAGGGGGAGGAAAGCAAAATAAGTTTCTTCAAACTGTGCTCATAGACCAATTCATACCGCATCTACTTTTCTGCCAGTCCTATACAATCAAACCAGAATGTACCTGAGTTACAGCAGAGTCCTGAAACAGCGCAGTGTCCTCCTTCAGAGCCACAGGGTCTCCCTCCTGCCTGGCAGGGGGTAAGCATGTAGTTCTCCTCCACACAGTGAGCGGATTCTGGGGAGCCTAGCAGGCAGCCGAGGCCTTCCCCACAGCAGATGCTGGGTCCGAAGCAGCGGCCCCTGTCTCTGGGGCCACAAGACATGCACTGGAGAATTGGATAGATTTAAGTGTTAATCAGATGCTATAAATCAGGCTGTTTTTGGAGCATGGTTACATTTATTTCTCTGACAGAGCATTTTATTTCCATCTTCAGATGGTACTTTCACTTTTCCCTCTCATATTCAAACAGTGTTGATAATGGGAACAGTATTAGCCGAAATAAAAATAATAAAGACTGGATAGTAAATGGTTGGATAATTTCAGTATATACAGTATAGGTTACCTCTACACCAGAAATCAGAAGAATAAAAAGAATATAAAAACACCTGAAATGCATATACATACATCATAATACGTTTTTGTTCCCCTTTTAAGCTTATCACGTACTTTTCCACATGTTTATCTAATTTTATTATTATTTTTAAATGGCCTATTTGCTACTATCTTTTGGGAAAAACCTTGTCCATAATATACAACTTAACTATCGTAAGTGGCTTTTATTATGGCCCATACCATCTTATGTTCAATTTAAGTAAAATGGCTGGGTTATTCTTTATGCATCTGAACCAAAATCACTAAACCAATTCTAATAAGTTTCATCTCATGAAGGTTTTATACACTGATCTTTCCCTGTTTCACATAGATAATAACTTTAGAAATATTATTAGAACAGCCTCAATGACAACTTAAAAAAATATTCAATTCGAAAACAAAAGATGATTTCCCAAAAGAAGTCAGAAAGGACATTGGTCCTCACCTGTCTGATCCCAGTCTCCGGCAGCGCTCGTTTCCCTCCTCGGGGGCAGTTCTGGATGTAACAGGCGGAGGAGAGGGCGAGGAGTCCCAGGACGCACAGAGGGAACAAGGAGTGAGGCATCGTTGCTGGTTTGTGGATGAGCGCCGCGCACCTGTTAATGTCCTCCGCCTGGGTGGATGTCTGACTGATGTCCCGATCGTTTCCTCACTTATAAGCAGATGGACATGATCTGACAATACGACTGACACTCGTATCTGACGTCAGTGTCGTGCCGTTCCGCTCTCCACATGCACGCGCACCCGAAGGCCACCGACGTGCGTGTGGAGTGTGCGAGAGGTCGCGGCAGATGTGGCTCTGCATCAGATGTGTGCCATCTAACAAATCTACGAAAGAAAACAGAAATGGCAACAGAAGATGCCTCTTCTGTATTCAAGACTGCGCCACACTTATTTGGAGTAACTTTTCGGAATAATTTCAGCCTCAGAGGTGGATTGGCAGGAGGACTCACACCAGAAATGGCACAACACTGACAACTAATTCGATTTGCTGCAATGAGCACACTGATTAAGAACATTTCATGACGATCATGCACAATTCAGCTGTCAAACTAATCACTGCTCATCACCGCAGGTACAGATATGTTTGCCTCCAACTGTGCTATCATCATGACAACCTCAAGGTCGCACAAATTATCCTCCTGATGTGATTTAAAACTATTAATGAGCACAACAAGATTAGCATTTCAAATAAACAGAAATATCTGCAGTTCATTATTCTGTTCAGTGTCTTGTTGCATGCTCGGGGTTGTATCTCACCTATTAGCTGATGTGATGCTGATTAACAGGTAAACAGATAAATGGCAAAACTGAGCATCAGAGAAAGCAGGTTAAGCTGTGAAGGAGTCCTTTAATTAGAATCACAGCATTCAAGCATGATCCTTCAATAAATACAAAACACAGCCTTATTTTACATTATTGTACTCAATAATAATATTAAAAAAAAAAAATCTGTTTTTCTCACATATAAAAACTGAAGATAAATCTTCAGATAAACAATGTTCTCACAAAGTAAAATAAAATAAGTTTGAGGGAGGATTTATATTTCTATCACGTATAAAGCAGAGCAAGCTTCAGATCAGACAGCATAAAGATTCAGTGTATAATCAGTCAATTCACAAGTAGAGGCAGTTGTTAATACCACTCCAATACGCAGTCTGATAGTATAACTTAAGTGCTTTGTCGACCACTTGTACCTGAAACAGTGAGGCTCATGTCTTCATTTCACATGCAAAACAACTGACTCCAGTCTTTGTGCTTACTGAGCGGATATAGGATCATGACCTTGGTTAAGCTTAATGTTGTCAGGGAAACCGACATATAAATGATTCTGTTTGTGATTGTGAAGCCCAATAATAACTGTTTTTTTTTTCTGACTTTTGCCTGTTTAACCCTTTTGTGCATACAATAACTCATACAAGGTCATTTTGGATGAAGCGAGGACACTCTGGGAAAACATGATGCACAGATTTAATGTAAAGGACACTTTAACAGTAAAAAAAACAACAGTCAAAACAGGAAAGACTGTGATAATTCGGGTTAGCACATCCAGTTTTATATTACAACATCAAAAATGTAATAATCAGTTCCATAATGTCCTGATCATTATTTTTTCTGCTTGTATTTACCTGCTTAACACAACACAACCTATACAAGAGCGTAGGGTATGTAAAGAGGTGAATGTTTCTTCACAATGACCACATAGCCTTGGGTCAACTCAATTTCCACTTTTATTCTTCTGGCCTCTTGCTCTCAGTACTTATGTCTACCAACCTTTTCTTTGGCTGCTGAACCAAGGCTGCGCTACGCTTGCAATGCATGATGAAAAGGCTAAGACAGGGAGAGGGGGTGGACAAGAAGAGAACAAGACTTTAAAAAAAAAAAAAAAAGTATGTTTTAAGGTCTTTGCTTTCAGTGATGTCCTTTCTATGACTGTAGAAAACTGTGGAAACAGGACTCTGTGATCCAATTTTGTAGCATTACAAGACAATGTCCAAGAAAATGTTAAGAAAAATGATTCAGCGCTAGACATATGGTACGAACCTCGTATGGGAACACAAAATGATACAACATGACACAAAACATCAGAAATGAAGGATGGATAATGAAATTTTAGCTATTATATAATCCATCAACCATCACACATACAGTATGATACATCTGAGAAGACCTTCTGCATATTAAAGACGGGGGTGGAGGTGGCGTCAAAGAAGAACATATAAATATAATCCGTGTAGGATCTGTAACCTTGAGCTGTAAACATTTTTTTGTCCACCTTAAGACTGTCACAACACTAAAGCAACACATGCACCTTCACCTTGAGAACAGCCCTCCTTTATTCACAGGCTTTGATTGCGTAGGTTTGCCTTTTAGAGCATCGGTCAGTGATGCACACGTACGATGTCACTGCGTGGTGTGCGGCTTTGGCAGGCAGGACAAAAGATGTGATTGGATGTTGATCTGGTGACAGAGTTTGGTGGTTGCGAGTCCCTCCGTAGACAGGAACGGCAGAGCAAGTGACTGCAGGTTAGACGGTAGATGGATGATGCAGACGTAGAGTAAACAGATACCGAGCAGGAACACGCAGAACACATCTTCTCACCTGGCAAACAAATGTGAGGGAAAATTAATTAGATAGTTGATGGACTGGTATGGATGTTTACATTCGCAGTGTTAACTGTGTGTGCTGCCTGGAGCTGCCTCAACGGAGAGGGCGTTATGTTTTGCACACAAATCTAAATGTGGCTTTAGAAGTGTGTACAAACCAAAAATCAAAAGGAGTGTAGTGTGGTCTGATACAAAGGCAGTGTTCATGAAAATTGGGTTGCGCTTTTTGCTGTGTTTGAAGACATTAAAAACTAAATACCATAAAACTAAACTGACTACAGTTGCCACCTTTTACAAAATATACTGAGGGTGACGTGTTGACACTCAAAAGATATCGGGTGGAGTATTTCTGCGGTTCTGTGGATCAAAATCTTACCTGTTGGCACACTTGGCATACAACCGTGTGAGGTGTTTGGTGATTCAGAGGCAGGTATAACCAATCTCTGCTGGGACAAGTTTGATGTGAAAGACGGGCGTCCCTGCAGGGCAGAGAACAGTGCCTCATCTAGGCTGGCTGACAATCGCTGCTCATGAGAGCTGCAGCTGGGGACTGAAGAAAAATGGTGAATCAACACAACTGACAGAAGGAAAGACAAAAAAAAAAAAACAGTAGATATTTGCTTTAGGATCTTACTGAACATACTGAACTTACCTGATACTGCATCGTTTCTTGGTCTTTTTGTTTGAGGTAGTAGTTGTTTCTGAGCTGTGGACTCTTCTGTTGAGTCTTTGGAAATTTCACTTGCATCTCGTTTCTTCCTTCTCTCTAATTCTGAGTTACTACTTGTGGTTCGAGGCTGGCAGTTTAATGTGTTCGGTGTGATCCCATTATCTGATGAATGTCCTGCTCCCGTTTCTTCTATTTGTGCAGTTTTTTCTGTAACGGTGTGGTTCACTGAGTTTTTACTGAGACATGGAGAGTTCTGGGACTGTACATCTACCTTGGAGGATATAAGTCTAGAGGCCTGTGGATCCTCTCCTTCCCCCTGTCTCCCCAACATCCCGTCCCTCCTAATCATCCCTTTTTGCAGGAGAAAGCGGTCAATTCGGCTTTTCAGTTGGGGATTAGGAAGAGGCTGGGAGGACGAAGTAAACGGGACACCAGTGAAGGGGTCATTTGGGGGTCGACCCCAAGTGGCTTCCCTCTTCTGGTGCTCCTCTAGTGTGGTGTTGTCCACTGACACACCACTGGGCAGTAGCATGGGGAGCATCATTATCTCCTGGGTTATTGGGTCAAGGAACTCCTCTGGGATGGAAACATTGCTGGAGTCAGATAAAAAGCCAACAGATAATTATCAACATTGTAAAATGATCTTTTATTTTTAAGCTCCATTTGATCTACAATGGGAAGACTACATTTTTTAATAAAACTGCTTTACTACATACCTTGGAGGTGTGGCGGCCTGCGGTGGTGGTTTTGTTTGGCTGATGGAAGAGGCAAACAGTACAGGCCGTGGCATCTGTCTCTGACTGGCCTCATGGACTCTTTTAATTGTCTCCACTTCTTCTGCAGGGCAGCAGCGTGCAGGTTGTCCCCACACGACCAAAGCTTTGAGCCCCAGAGCAGACGCCGCACCACCAAATGGCAAAGTCACACGAAGTTGTGTCACAGCCCCTAATGAGAGCACACCTCGGCTCCGTAGCTCTTCTTCCCGACAGTTTGCAGGTTGCGGAGAAGGTGGCGAGGGGAATGGGGGCCGGGGTCGAAAATTTGAACGTGTGAAACAGACTGGGGTCTCCTCCCTAAGTTCGCAACTACCTACCAGTTTAAACTCTGGTTCAGGATTATCGGATTCAGTGTTTGACTGACACTTGAACACATGACTCCTTTTTTGAGGCATGGATAGAGCCTCTTCTCCCCACTGTTGGGCCTGCAGACTCCACTGGTGGCTGTTAGTCTGGCGAGACTTACTGCCATGCTTTTGTTGTTTTTCTCTGTTCTGTTCATTCTGGTCCTTTACCTGCATCTGTACTTGTTCCTTTTGCCGAGTGAGTTTATGGCCCTGATGAAAATTCTGGGAGGGTAGCCGATCAGAGCTGGTGCTGATCTCCAGTCTCTTGCAGGCCTGTCCTCGGTCCATACCCCATGGCCACAGCTCAACGTCCACCCTGCAAAGCTCCACCTGGAAGCCAAACTTCAACGTCACCTGAGAGAAATAGAGGGAAAATATTAGATCACTTTAATAATTATATGGCCAAATGTACAGTATTAAGATTGGATGTTAGCATTAAAGAGGTAGCGTTAAAGAGAGGGTGTTTGTAACTTAAATATAAAACAATATTATCAAGACTACAAAGCCATTAGTTTCACAGTAATTCTGAGATATATCCACCTCTTTGAATGGCTCATTGTAATCTCGGGAAAACAGGCTGACCTGATACACATTTCCCAAATTCTTATTTGAAATATTTAATTATTCAAATGAAAAGGAGGTGGGGCTCCTTGGCAGTGACCACAGCAATCTATCCCTGATCAGACTTTTCACATGTGAGGCAACAGGAAAGTATCTTTTAAAAGGAGCACGAAAGCACAAAGTTACCTGTACGGGTGGACGTAGGAAGTATTCCAGCTTGAAGCCCCGCCTCCGAAGAGCAGGGTCGGATGACACAAGGTTTGTGACATCGTAGCCATCTGCACACAGCTGCAGTTGAAAAACAAATCAAATAGGTACTTACATTCATACATTTCACTTTAATGGAAAATACGAAGCACAGAGACAGGAAACAATGCACAAATATCCGGAAAAAGTCATCAGAATGGTTAACATCATTTTAAGAAATCAGGTAGTATACATAACCTCATTTAACTAGTTAAATTAGTTTACTACAAACATGTTAATTTGTTAATTTTAGGCATGTTGTTAATATTTCTGTTCAGTTTATGTTAGAAATGTGGCTCAGAGCATTACACTCCAGTCAGACTAAATAACATATACATGAAATGCTTCAGAAAACTGTAGAACGTCACATGGAAGGAGAGGTGACAATATAAAAGACGATCCCCAATATGATGTGGAAGAAGACCAATAAAAAAAACAGAACTAAAAAGGAGAACATCATTCATTCCAAGTATGGAGAAAATACAGCCATGATCCGATTAGAAATAACCAACAAAAAGAACACAGCAAGGTCAGTTGTGATTCGGTCTCCCACACACCCCTTTATCCCTCTGCCTCTCTATTATCACAGCTTTGTCCATCACCTCAGTACTTTCTGTATTCTTCCTGTTCGCCTAAACAAATATTGGACATATTCTTCAACTTTTTAAAAAGGTAAAATAAAGTGAGTGGTGCTGTTATAAGACACTACTTGAGTGTAGAAAACAGGCGTTTAGCTTATTTTATATCCTAAATAACTGTTTTGTACTTTGAACTGACAAGAAAGCATTGTTTGTTAAATTAAAAAATTAGGTTGAGGAAGATAACATGATGAGTTCTGTCAGTGGTCAGTGAAACGTTTCGCACCTTGTTGCAATGAACTGTTGTATTAAAGTGTGGCAGACAGAGATTCACAACCATGTTCTCCAACCTGCGGAGAAACAAATTGATTTTAGCCATATTTTTCCTTGCAGCAGCTTATAAGTCAAGGCTAAATACATACAACTGTTCAACATGGCCTCAGACTGGTACACCACGCTGTCCTACATTATTACAAGGTAATCACATTTTTGTTGCGTTTCCACCTATTAGTTCACATGACCTTTGACCTCATGACAAAACAACTTTAATGACTTTCTGTCTGACTTTCTGATTGGTGTTCGCATTCAATGTTGAATTCAAGTACATACAGTCATACAAGTTATATAATCATAAAAGGAAGGAGAAAATGGCATCTGGCCTATCAGTTAAACTAAGGGTTGCAAAGGGGTGGAAACTTTCTGGAAACTTAGGGTTGGGAATTTTGGAAATATTCCAAATCAGAAACTCCATGGGAATTATGGAAATTTGTGGTAAATAACTGAAAATTGGGGGTAATTTAAACAAACTGTATCATAGCCAATCAATCATGATTGTTTGATTGGTCATAAGAAGCTATCCATGCACAATAATACAATTTTACTTCATCAACTTCATCAAGTAATTTTATTATTATGTAGTCCACAAGCTCAAACATGTGGCTTCGATAGTCTTGTGCTCTGGGCTCAAAGTGTGGTCCAGGTTCTAGAAATCTTCTGTACATGTAGTGGGCGTCACCGTAACGTAGCAGTGTGCTATGTGCATGTGACTGCGGATTAGCAGATATGAAATCTGGTTGTTTTAGTCAAGATTATGTTAAAATATATTTTACCTAACTATATTTAAGTTCCCTGTTAAGGGCCATCCTTCAATTTAGTAAATTCGCAGTTTATTCCTGTTTATTCCCATAAATTACTATTCATTCTTGTTAATTCCCATGGAAAGTTTCCAACTTCCAAATTCATGGAATTTTACGACCCTAGTTATAATTCAATAAAATGTGCAAATATATGTAAATTCAGTACATAATATGATCTATCCATGAGCCACACTGTTCAGTTATGTGGCTGCCAGTATGCTTAGTCCAGTGTGTAGGATTTATGAGCACCAAGCATTGAAGTTGCGGATTGCAACCAAATGAACGCCCACGCCTCACCCTGTCCTTCCAAGCAGGTAAGAAAAACAGCCAAATTAAATTTTAAAAGCAAAAGTCCATATCTAGATCAGGGCTTGGTTTGTCTGTTCTGGGCTACTGTACAAAAATTGGTGTGTCAACATGGCAGACTTCAAGGAAGAGGACCCCTCTCACTGTAAATATAAAGGGCTTATTTTAAGACAAGGAAAAAGCAATCATTCTTATTTTCAGGTGATTATACTAATGGAATACTAATAAATATTGTATCCCATTCCTGCCAAATACTTCTAAATCCTACACACTGGATCTTTAACAATTAAGTATTTTATCACAGGAAAATTTTGTTCCTTGTTCCATTTGTTGTTTCTCTGTTTTACATCACTGTCAATTGAATAATTGAATATAAACAAGAGGTTAGTAAAGTGACACTTATTAGTTAGAAGTTCTCATACAAAAATACCAACCTGAATACATCACCTTGAGCTCTGGGTACTTAACAGCAATTTTTCCGCTATTTTATAAAATTTTATGGACCAAACTATTAATCTAATAAAACTAATTTAACGTTAGTTGAACCTCTTAACTCAGTTCAATGCATCGCATGATGGCCAATTTATTATCCAGCTACTGGAAATGACAAAGTTAACGTTGCATTTAACTAAGAATATGACGGATTACGTATATAACATATACTCTGGCTCTCAGATATAAATTACATGTTAAAAACACACACTGTGTATTATATTTCAAAGCTAACGTATCCGAGCTAGCTGTAGCAGTATGCTAACACAGGTGTATTCAAACGTAAGTAGCAATATGATGCTGGCTAACATTGCTAATGCTTAACAAGCCTGACAGTGTTACCATTGTCTTAGTAACCTAAAGCAGCTTCAGCTTACTTTGTTTGGTCGTTGACAGACTTGGCTGTTTTGGCTCCTCTGACAAACTTTAGAAAGCAGTAGCTAAAAGCTACTAGCCACCGACTAGCCTAACCGGTACAACTAGGGCAGCCGAGAAGGGACACGCTTCTCATTTGTTATCGCGAGTTTCGTCAGCGTCAGTGACGCGACCGGTGCTGAGTAAGTTTAGTAAGAATAGGCTTGATTTAACTGTTTGACCGCTGACATGATGTGTTCTTTACCTTTGCACAGCTTAGATGCCCCCTGCAAGCCCTTTTGACATTTCATAGATTTCAGATGACCCTCTCTAATTACATTTGAGACATCCACACATGTAGGCCTACAGTATCTCCTCCTCCACATAAAGATCAACTTTCAAGGACACCATAGAAGAATGTATACTGTTCCCAGGGAAGAACTTCATTATTAAATTAATTGTGAAAGAGCATTTACAGCTTTATTTACTACTACTTACTAAACCTTATGTTACTATCCTTTACTATCCTTATAGTACTAAGGATTCAATAACATGATATCTTATGTAATAATAATGTAATAACAGAAATCATTATGCATACGTTTGATGTTTTCCTGATAATACTTTTACTTGTAATGGAGTATTTCTACACAGTGGTTTACATACAGGATCTGAATACTATCTTCCACCACAAGTTACAGTAAAAATCCTTTATGTTTTACTTTTTAGAGGATTGTAGGAGTAAGACTTCAGCAACAATAAATGTAGAAAAAGCAAGAGAAAAAGCGGTGATGACGTTTGAAAAAAAGAAACCTAATTTTGTGCAGCAGAAATATGTTATTTTATCTTATTGCTCAGCTTGTGACCCCATGTTGGATAAAGAATAACCTTGTCCGCTGGTCACTCTTTTCGAAGCTGATCGCCTTAATCAAATCCTAACCACGGGACAAATGAGTTGCTCAGTGACAAAAAGTGCTGAATTATTCACATATCTTTATTGGTTCTGTTGTATTTTAACAAAGGGGTGGTTTTTAATCAAGCCAGAACAGTACTAATAACATAAATGCAAACAATAAATTTGAAACATGTATAAAATTGGTAGCATTTTGTTCTCTAAACAATGCAATACTGTAACTACATTTATCACCTACATCAAAAGGAACATCATTTTTTTGGACAGGGTTGCTATGATTGCACCATTATGGTAGGCCAATAGGCTATCTACACAGTCAAAAAAAAAAAAAAACCCAAAAAAAAAACAAACACATAAAGAAAAGCTCAAATGGCACATATTTTCTCTGTCAGTTCACCATAATATAATAACAGTAATAAAGATGATAATACTATGTAATACCTTAGAGATAAGTTAATATTCTTGAGCAACATCTTTGTATGCTGGCATAAACAACACATATAAAAGCCATGATATTCACATCTGAGTCTACTGTACATCATAACTTGTGTGTAGGACACTACATAGTGCAGTTAGCCTGAATGCTCCCTTTAAAGAGGCAGACTCCACTTTTCTGATTTTTTTTTGACTTCCTTCTCCCCTGCTTTGTCTATACAGAAGAAAGTAGAGTTTTCTAGGATATACAGACTCCCTCAACTTGAATTTTCAGTCTCACTGCCCTTGTGTCAAGCTTTGATGTACATCTTACTGTACTTAAAGCCCCCCCCTCCCAAAAAAAATCCTTTGCTCTTAATATATCTTCACTTGCTGTATTGCCACTAGTCCCTCTATCCTCAATCTCATAAGCTGAAGCTTTTCATATGTATACACACATGCACGCACCCACTCTCTCTCTCACACTCGCACACTCAAACACACATTTACAATCTATAACTATTATAAGTATTTCTTTCTAGTATATCATACATTCTATAAATTTTGTTTTAACTTTGGGGATACTGACTGATTTCTCAGATTTCTTGGCTGTAAATGCACAAAGTGAATGACACAATTATCATAATAGCTAAATTCAAATTGTGTGCTTCCTTTCACATCCTCCTTTGCAGCTCAGTGAGAACAAATTTGAGTTGTGAAAGCTCTCTAATGACCTCTAGTGTTTGTTTTTAGTCACCACAGACGAGCTGCAGTGAAGGCGAACCAGGTTCTCCCATGTCTTAAAACATATACTCAGTGGGGGTTGATTATCTGCTAAACATATCTATTTAATTCAATTTGTAGAAAATATAAACTCTGTTGGTCTTCATGATATATTTAAATGGCTCATGCATGTTGGATCCTGTGCATGAAATGACTTGAAAACTGAATCGAGAATCAGTCTGTGTGACGTCAAATATCTGCTGGGATTTAAATGAAATGGTCCAGCTGAGTGTAACAATGTTGTGTAATTGGTTTGCTGATATTATAATTAAAGCACTAAAAATAATAATCACACTCTTGATTTTTTTTTCATCTGTTCCCAGCATTAGTTATTCTCTTATACATGCTGGAAAGAATGGAGTAAGGCGCTCTCTGGCCAAAAATGCAAGATAACATCACACACTCTGACCACTAATTCTACTTTTACATAACCAGTGACACAGACTTACAATGAATAAATACCGCATAATATTCTTGTTCATAATTTCTGACAATATCCCTGATTGTCTTGGTCCTTTTCTAGCATGGGAATGACATAACCCCTGTGTTAGTGCTGTAATCTAAACATTGTCATTTAAAATTTTGTTTTTCTGCCATCCATCAGTGTGGCACACTTCTCATGAACACTGATTATGTAGGATGTAGTAGTGTGCAACTAGTTAGAGACAGGCTGCTTGCGAGGTTGAAAAATACTTGATAACCCGAATGTAGTTCAACTTCCTGTTCAGATTATCTGCTTGTTACTGATGATGTATTTTGCACTTGGCCTTTGTCGCTGTTTAGTGTCTATAGTTGCTTTGAAAAGTATGTCAGACTGTACTGGTTTATTCTATTGTAGACTGAAATGTTTTACTCTATTCTGAAGTGGTTTTGTGTGAGAGGCCTTGACACTGTGAGTGTGTTGAACTGGACAAATAGTTTCATGGAGCTGTCTCTATATCTCAGTGGACTCTATCCTCTCCAGGCGTGAGGGTCCTGCCCAGGGAGGGGCAAGCTGGTGGAGAGAAGGAGGGCCCTTCTGGTCTTCACAAGGTGGGGAGATGGTGAGGGCGATGGGGCCAGAGATAGAGGGCAGGGGCTGAGGAGACAGAGGTGAGAGGGCTGGTGGTGGTGGTGGAGGTGGAGAATTTGAGGAGGTGGGGGAGGTGGTGGTGGTAGTGGTAATAGTGGTGGTGGTGGACGTTGTGGTTGGTTTGGCTCCCAACTGGCTCATGCGTTTTTCCAGAGCTTGGTTCTTCTGCAGCGTTTCTACATAGCTGAGCTGCAGCTGTGCCTGGTATTTCAAAACCCGTTCCTTCTCGTCCTGCCAGGTGTGTCGCTCCTGGTCAAAGTTGAGGGCCTGACGCTCCCTTTGCTGCCTCTCCAGGCGCAGCGCGGCCTGTAGCTGCTCTAGCTGTCTGCGCAACTCCCCCGCCTCATCCCAGTGACCCTCCTGGGCTCGCTGGGGTTGGTGGGCGTCCTGGCGAAGTTGCACTTCCTGGCAGAGTTGGGCTTCGTGGCGTAGTTGGGCCTCTTGGCGCATTTGGGCCTCATGGCAGAGCTGAGCCTCCTGACGGAGATGGGCCTCCTGGCGCAGTTGGGCCTCCTGCCGGAGCTGCACCTCTTGACGCAGCTGTGCTTCTTGGCGTAGTTGGGCTTCATGGCGGTGATGCGCTTCCTGACGGAGTTGCGCCTCTGGTCGGATTTGGGAATCCTGACGCATTCGCATGTCCTGCGGCATGTGGCCGTCTTGCCGCTGCTGCGCGTCTCGCCATTGAGCTTCTTCACGTTGCTGCCTCTCCTGTCTCTGAGCTTCCTGCCTTTGGGCTTTAGCTTCGTCACTCTGAAGACTCAACAGGGTGTCAGATGTGGGGGTGAGTGAGTTAGCTGAGGGCTCAGTGGGGTTACGTGGACAGTGTACAACACCCCAAGGTGGCAACAGCCCTGCAGCAGCTAAGTTAGGGCTCATAACAACTTCTGCTCCTCTGCTTGCTTCATTTAGAGCCCGCTTTAAACTAAGCACCTCTGCCTCAAATACACCCAGCTTCTCTCTGAGGATGGACACCTGTAGAAAGGAAAATAACATTTCATTTTTAAATGTAGTGTTTGAATGTCAGTTGCATGTCAAGTCAAATCAGTATTTCTTCATGTGCACAATTACACACAAGAACAAAACAGGACATGACATGAGGCATAAATAATGTACACAGATATATAAACAGACATCCAGCTGTGTTTATTATACATACTGTAAATTCATGTCTGCAGGCATACACATGTGTGCCCATACACACAAGATTGTGCAGCTGTTAGCAGCAGTGACAGACGATTGTACTGTAATTTGTTGCACACGTCATTTGAATCAGGTGAGACTAATAGATGATGGATAGTGGAAGAGCAATGCACTTAGTCCAGGCAATTACCATGTTAAAGCTATTGTCTGACATCATTTTATATTAAAATATTATATTTAAACTATACTTGGTTTGATTAATGTTGCACAGTGTTGTCATGGCATTTGAATCACGTGGATGCTTGAAGAATGACGAATGAGGAACTTATTTTACTGTTGCATGAATTTGCCCAGAGCTTGTGATATACGCACAAACTGTAGAGACTGAAGAGAAATACATTTTGCTCTTAAACTTGCTGCCCCTTTGCTGATGGAATACACAGTATATATACATATTATATGTGTGTGGGCTGATTATGAGGTCATATAATACAAAAATAAAAAAATGTTGCTGCTATAATATATAGTGTTGCCAAATCCCCAATTTGTCCTAGCCCCCTTGCCAAGTTTTTGGAATCCCTCTGAAGGATTTCGAGGATTAAACACTAGGCAACCTAGATTTAGTGGTAAGCATCCCAATCCTGCAATCCCACTTGTTGTAAAATATAATTTGACTGCTTTGGATAGGAATAAACATTGTGCTGCTCTTTTCATAGACGCCTCTAAAGCCTTAATAAAGTCAACCATACCCTACAACCACAGGCCAAAGACTTCCATCATATGCCTAGAATAATGTAAGCCTTACGTCCTATAGCTTGTGGTAGGTTTCATGCATTTTGGGGAGATGTATGACCACTGTTTTTTTAACATAGCTGAGGGAGATACATGTTTAGTCAGACAGTTTCTACTGTAGAAATATACGGCTCAGATGACCGTACATAAATAAGGCTTGTTTTTACAATATACGTGCGTCAAACTGGGCAAAAAAAAAAAAAATCTACAGTATTTCTCTTCTGTTCCTGGTTGCTGTTTACCATTTGGTGATTTATAATGTAAGCAAACATACTGGAACTAGACAATAGGCTGGCACCAGTTTTTGTTCAACTATAGTGTAATATATCCATCCATCCATTATCTGTATCCACTTATCCTTATCAGGGTCATGGTGGGGCTGGAGTCTATCCCAGCTGACTTTGGGCAAGAGGCAGGGTACACCCTAGACAGGTCGCTAGCTTATCACAAGGCACATAGAGACAAACAACCGACAACAAACAACAGTTCATATCTATGGACATGAACTTAACTGGAGTGAACCCACGCTGTGAGGCGACAGTGCTAACCACTGCACCACCATGCCACCCATGGTATAATATATAATAAATATAACATAAACTCCTATATAAAACAAGTTAGACACTTAAAAGTATTGTTTAATGATCTATATTGAATTGAATTGTTAGTAATCATCTCTCTTGAGTAGTGTAACTGAAAACCTACCTCTGACAGAGTCCTCCTCAGTTCTCCCTCACACTTCTCCAGCTCCAGACTTTTGGTGCTATAGGAGTCTTTCAGGCCGAGCATGGCCTCTTCCCGCTCCCTCAATTGGGCGTTGAGCTCCTTAAGTTGACCTCTCAGGGCCACCATCTCTCCAGCTCGCTGGGTCACTTCAGCCTGACTCTCCCTCAGCTGCTGCTTCAGCAGGGAGATCTCTCCTGCTTTCTGACACACCTGCCATGAGAAAAATGAGCGAGCGAGTTAGTTTATAGGGATTGCAGTGAATTATATCCCCATCCCATTTTATACAAGTGCTTGTACACACATACTTAACAGATATAAGCAGCTTCGCACGCACCCGTACTCAGTGCTTCACTGCCCAGTCTACCATGAGGCAACCCTGATAACATTTTACTGAACTAGTCAAGCGCACCAACTCATATACTCATATCTCACCTCCCACTTGGTCTCCTCCAGACGAGGCAAGATGTCAGCCTGCTCCTTCCTGTAATCCAGACACTTTCTCTCCAGCTCCTCTCTCTGGGCCAACAGAGCTGCCATCTCCTCCTGGAGCCTCCTCTTGTCCTGGGACAGACGGCTTATCTGGGCCTGCAGTGCAGTCTGGGAGCGCTGAGCACGACGGGTAACCTGTAGACATAATGCATATATTCAGTGTAAGATTTGATGATAGTGATTCTGCAATACTATGTTCTGGTGCTTTAAGGCATAAGAGTCTATAATCCATTAAGTGTTTTGATCTGATTTGATCTGAATTCCTTTCAGGTGAGTGTTAACTAGATAACTTCCAATTTCTTAAACTTTTAATTCGATTTTTAAATTCTGGTGTGTATGTACCACCTAAAAATTGTATCAGATTTTGACCACATGCTTCATTTTACACTTCCAAGATCCCACGCAAGTTGCATTTGGGCTCAAGTTAAGAAAAATAAAGTGCAGTAGCATCCTGAGGATATTTATTCATCCATAATCTGTAACCACTGTAGAGGGCTAGAGCCCATCCCAACTGACAATGGGCCAGAGGCGGGGTACACATTCCACAGATCATCAGTTCATCACAGGGCTGACACATAGAGATAAACAACCATTCATGCTCACATTGACATTAAATTTAGAGTCACCTATTAACCTGCATGTCTTTGGGCTGTGGAAGGAAGCTAACTCAAATCATAAGGACACACACACAGGAGGGCCCTAACCAGCTGGCAGGTTCAAACACAGGTGACGGTGCTAACCACTTAACCACTGTACCACTTATCCTCCACAATATTTTAGTTGGATGAAAATATGCAGTGAGGTCACCTGCTGCAGGCGAGAGGCATAGTTCTGTCTCAGCTCGTCCATCTGTCGCTCCCAGACACGTTGCTTCTCCTCAAACACCTGGATGATTGCCGCCTCACTTTGGTCCAGGTTTCTGCGCATATGCTGCACCTGGTAGGAAAAAAAAGGAGGAATCAGGCCACAAAACAATAAAAGTAAAAGAAATCCAACTTGGACAGCAAAATGTGGAACTTCCAAGAATGAGTCTTTTGTAGTCAGCAGCCAACAACAACAAACTGCTTCAAGATACAGCGTGTCAGGAAAAACCGTATGAAGGCCATAAACGAGGAGGAGGTGAATTTAATTTTCGGGCTGCTTATTATGGCATTGACAATATGCATTAAAATTGTCTCAGATAATTCACAGACACCAGAGGGGGTTGACATTCAGCAAAGTGCCACAGGTTGAAGTCAAACCCATGCTGCTGCAGTAAGGTCTCGTAAGCCTTGGTACATGGAGCAATACCAGGTGAGCTACCTGGGTGCCTTGGAGTTCTGTGGATTGGGTCTGTTTCTGGAAAGAGATGTTGCTGCTGAATTTAATTTTACAATGTTTTGAGCACCGCGATTGAAAAAGTTTTATGAATCTTCACTGTATTGGGGTGGCTGAAGAAATGTTTTAAACAGAGATCTCAGCACCTAGGAAAACAGCACCTGGGTGCTTTTTACTGGTGTACTAAACAACTGCACAGCAGACATTTCTGAGTGGCCTCTGACCTCTTGCTCTTTCTCCCACAAGCGGTCCTCAAGGTCCTGGATGATGTCGTCAGATGAGGGGGAGGGGCGTAGAGGTGCTGGAGCGTCACTCAGGTGGCTCAGCCTCTGATAGGACGAGGAGCTTTTTCCTGAGGAGGACCGGCCACTGTCTGAGGCACTGAGCCCATTCTGGAGGAAAGGACCACAGCATGATACATTAAAGACTATAACAGCTAAGTGCATTAAGTGCTAAACAACATGGAGTATGGATGATGGTCTTACCTGGTATCCAGGCTTTTCAAGCTTGTCCAGGCCAGCAGCTGCCCCAACCATGCCCAACCTGTTGATGTGGCTGGTGGAAGCACTGAGAGGCCCAATGACTGCTGGGGGCCCACAACCAGACCCAGAGCCCGTATAGGTAGGCAGGCTGGTCAGGGAGTTCCTCCCTGAGTCAGACATCCCTCCCTGTACCACTTCATTACCATTTCCCCCGCCCTCACTTCTGCTGACTCTCACTGGGCTGTCCTGGTCCAGGAGCAGGGCCTCTGGGACCTCTCCTGATTCTCCTCCTGCTCCGTCCCTGCCTCTCCTGCCTCCTCTGCTCTCACTGAACCCTTCACTCCTTGCCTCAGTCTTGCCCTCGCCCCCAGCCCCTCCTGCCTGGCCCACCAGGTTCTGCATGGAGTGGAAGCTCTTGGGAACCACCGGCTTGAAGGCAGAGGGACGAACAAGGCCTGAGTTGTTCTGCATCGCCTGCAAAAGAGATGGGGGAAGGAGGAAAAGATGGTAGGAGAAATAGCATATTAATGCAGCTCTCAGACAAAAGTACACAGTAGTATAAGTTTTTTACAGCATTTTGATGTGTTAAGCATAATAAGAGCGTATGAGACATGCATTATACATACTATGAAAGATTTGGAACACCTTTGAAAGGCATCTGGTCTGTTTCTGAGGGACGTTAATCCTTCAAAACAGTATATCCCAGCTGATATCATGATTTTAAAGGGTGGGTTTTATCTTAATACAATACTCGCATGTTCATGAGGACTTATTGATGGCTATAATCATTCCTCCTATCCATACTGGCTGTCCCTTTCTATGTGACTCAAGAAATAATGTTGGTATCTTCCAAAGTTACAGTCTTTTTGGTAAAATTTCCCTCTTTGGGTTTATTTGTACTTTCAAAGGCGTCCCAGGAAGGAGTCACTCTACGGCCAGTGCAAAGAGGAGGTATGATGTGTATGTGAGTGTAAATTCCACCCTGGTCCTCTGAATCAGCGGTGTCCAAAACGTTTCTGCTTGTAACCCCTTGTTATATTGTTAACTGGAGAGTGATTTTCCTTCTCGGATTGTTTAATTTTAAACACTTATGAGGGCCCAAAGAGGCAAAACTAAACTTTTACCAAGAAAAAAAGCAAAGATTTGCTAAAAGTCAGAAAAGTAAACAGATTTTTGTGTGCCAGAATTTTGTTTTTTCATTTCATTTCCAACCCCGAGAAATTTTACAACCCCCTTTGTAGATGCTGACCCCCAGGTTGAGAAACACTGTCCTCAGTCTTGAAGTACCTGCTCCAGTTTCCCCGACACTGGCAGGATCTTGGGCGGGTTGTGGTTTGGTGGGTTATGGCTGCCTGGATTGTTCTCGTTGTCAGTTCTAGCAGCTGCCATCTCTCGGTGATGGTGTTGGTTCATGCCAACGCCGTTCTTCTCATTTGCTCCTCGACCCACAATGTTCCCACAAACATCCAAACCTGCAGCCTGCATTTCCCTCTCTCTCTCTCTTTCCATCCTTTCATTCTCCAGCCTCTCTCTTTCCCTCTCCCTCTCCCTTTCCCTCTCTCGCTCCCTCTCCCTTTCTATCTTCTCTCTCTCAATTCTTTCTCTTTCCCTCTCTCTGGCTCTCTCCCTCTCCCGCTCCCTCTCCCGCTCCAGCCTCTCCCTCTCCACTCGTTCTCGCTCCCTCTCCCGGTTCCTCTCCCTCTCTCGCTCCCTCTCTAACCTCTCTCGGTCCCAGTCTCGGTCCCGATCCCTGTCTCTCCCCCTTTCTCGCTGCCTCTCCCGCTCCCTCTCCCACTCCCTCTCCCGCCTGCCTGCTCCGTTGCCACACTCCAACTGGTTGTTGTTGGACGGGGCTGTCATGGTACATTCAGTGTTGGTGGAGGAGGCTGTTTCGGTGGGCCGGTCAGTTCCGGTACAGGTCCCAGTCCCGATACTAACACTCCCTCGTTCATCGCTAGAAGCCGTCCCGTCAGATATAGTCGCCGGGGGGCGGGGCAGCCGCTCTGCACTGCAGCTGCGGTCGGCAGGGCAACGGCGAGAGAGAGGAGGGGCCCGGGGCAGGGTGGTCCTCGTGCCCACTGACTTCATGGCAAACTCCTGCTCTCCTGCCACCCCACTGCCAACACTGCCCATAGTGGGGGTCAAAGGTCAGGGATTAGAGGTTAGGAGTCAGGATTGGGGAGGGTCACAGATACATTTGGAAGTAGTGTGGGTCATCACAACCTAATGCAGGTAGTGGGGGCACACACACTAGAGGAACACAGAAAAACGAAAGAGTTATACAATATTGTAATTGCATAATGACTAGTTATACAATAATAGTTAATGCAGAATAGATTCCAACCCACATACAGGGGCAGCGTAGTCCTCCCACCATGATAAAAATGAAAAAGGTCAGACAGATAGGCCAGGACTATTATGTGTACAGTGAGAGTATGAATAAATAAAAATAAAACTTGTCCAGAAGTTAAATGATAAAATCACTTTTACTTTCTGTTTGTGGTGTCTGTTTGTTATGTATACACTTTGTAGGAAAGAGTGAGGTATTTTTGACTATTTTGTTTGCATAAGTTAAGGGATGCTGGGTGAATATTTTTTTTTGTTTGTTTTGTATTTGTTATGGACTCAGATACAGGAACACCTACATAAAACAACTCTAATACAACACAAAACAACAGCCCTGCAATAAAAATGTGAAACTTATGACGTTCAGTTATCTATAATATCATATAGATATTACTTTAACCCTTTTGTTTCGCTGAAATGTGTTTTACTTCCTCATTGTGTTGTGTTCTACAGATAATAAAAACAATAATTCCTTTAGATATAATTATTATTTTATGAATTAAACTATTTAACACTTCTCATTGCTACAAACCGGGCTTGCACATTTAATGAAGGTGACAAAATGTGTACATAGCAGTAAAGCACTGCTACTACAGCAACCAAGAAAACATGATTTATATTGTATGGGCCATCCATTAACAAGTCTTTACTCATTTTAGTTGCCAAAAATTCATGCACAGACAAAGAAATTTATGGTGTAATATCTCACATTTAGGAACACCTCAGAGAGGCCAGACTTCCTGAGCACTGAACAAAAATCCAAACAGATGATTTGGGATTTGGATTAAAGGTAGTGCTGTGTTAAGTATTGCCAAAGCTCGTAAAATTAGGAAAAGTCATTAAGTATCAATACGATAAAACAATGTTTACTATGTTTTTGGGGTGTTTTAAGAGGATGTGTGGTCTCCAGAACTCTGAATAAAACACTATTAACTTTAGGGTCATGGTAACTCGTTTCTAGTTGTTGGTTGTGTATTGGATTGCTTAACAAACTGGAACACCTTACATAAAAGTGCAGCACAATCAAACACAAAAATACTACAATCTATGGCCTAAAAATAATACCAGAGCTTTGTCACCATCTTATGGTTCCACTCAGTATACATTCAGTTGCCAATTTATTAGGTATACCTAGCTAAAATTAATACAATCTTATGCAACATTCCTGCAAAAAAAATTCTATGTAGTTTAAAATGTTCGTTATTAGTTAAAACTGTTTAAGACAAGTGCTGGTTGAAGTTTACACTCAGTTTGGAGGCTGTAATTTGTGGTCCTGTTGTATTTATTGTGTTATACGCACGGCTGGATTACCCATTGGGCAAAGTGGGCAACAGTTAAGGCCAAAGGTTGTCTGTGTGGCGGTTACTTGGTGTTACTTTGATTAACTTTCCAATTTTGTTTGGTAATATGCACCAATAATGGCTTTAGTGTTTTTTTTTTCTAAACTTATGGTTTTGTCCTACTTATTAAAATTACAAATATAACTTTACTAAGTCTTATTCTCTCTGTTAATATTATGTTCCATGGTCCAAATTCTTACACAAATGTGTGTTTAATCACAAGCTAACTGAGCTTAGGTATATTTCTGGGGCAGTATAGAAGTCTCACCTCTACCCTTGTTGATATAAAGGGAGAGGACAGAATATAACAAACACCGCTTGGTAAGCTTGGTGTACCTGATGAAGTAGAAACTGAGTTTATGTAGGCTGTAGTAGGCCGTGTAGATTAAATGCTTTACATTTTACTCAGAGGTGTTTCTAGCATTTTGTAATATGTAACATTTCAATCGATGAGAGTAGACTAGTAGACTAGAACAACTCCTTCCTTTAAATTCCTGTTAGCCATTCGCACATGTCCACAAAAACACGGAGAGGAACACCTTTCAGTGCAAAACAAAAATGATCATAAAACAAAAGCCACAACTAAACACAATAAAACTATTTACTGCAGGACTGTTGTATGAGACAGGTGTACCTATTAAACTGGCAACCCAGAGGAGTATACACACATACTGAATCACAGGGACTGTGTTTGTATAGACTATGATGTAGCCATGAACTGTATGAACATCCACAGCACCAAAACCACACAGTAGCATACTAGATAGATAGATAGATAGATAGATAGATAGATAGATAGATAGATAGATAGATAGATAGATAGATAGATAGATAGATAGATAGATAGATAGATAGATAGACCAGTGCACCTCCCCTTCTCAGCCCATTTACTAGAGGTTTACTTCCACTTGGATGAATAGTAGTAGTAGTAAAATACACTGCCTATCTATCTGCTGCTCTGCCTCAATCCCCTCCCCTCACGACTCCCCCTCTCTCTCCCTTTTTCTCTGCATCCCTGGGCGGCAAGGGCGGCTTTAGCAGCATCCGCATCAAGCCCTGAATCGACTGCGCTCCCGAACAATTACTCGCTAGGCCCCGTGACAAGAAACAAACGCACGACCCTCGCTGGACAGAAAAAAATTACATCTCAATTAATATACACAGCGTCATTGACATTGACGACAGTAGCTTTGATTTACCGATTGTAGCATCCTGGCGGTCCATCATCAAAGGCTACTCACTATTTTGCAGCTCGGCGGTTTGTAAGATGGCAGCCTCAATAAACAATAATGTCATAAGACAGCAGCGTCAGTCGAGGTCGGCCGGGCTCTGAATTATCCTGCGATGTTACCGTGGGTCGGTAATATTAGGGATGCTGTCTTCGACCGCTGTCAGCGTCGGATGCTGATGATGGAGTCGGTCGGTTGATACGCGCATCAGCTGAGAGACACACACCCACCTCTGGTCCCGCCCCTCTGGCTGCATGATACAAACGCCCCCTTTTGGCATAAATCCAGTGGTCTCCCTCGGGAAAAGCCTATAGAGTCGTATACAGTCCGGGCTGGATGGATGCATGGAGGTGGGTGCTAGTGGAAAAGAGTAGTGATGCTGGATGAATCACCAGTGCTTGTTTTAATGAATGCCTTTGTACCCACAGCGTGTTAATAACTCCCTAATTGTTTTGTTTTGTAGAAAAGTGTTGTGTTTTAATGGTCGTGCTCTGGTTTACAGTTGATTTGCTGCTTGGGTATGTTGGCATTTAGGTTTGGGTCACCCATAAATGATGACAGCTTCACCCATATTGAAGAAAGATCTGATAGGTGTGATATGGAACATAAAATATTAAAAAACAAACACCCCCCCCCCATCAATTCACTTAATAGCTCACCAAGCTATTTATCACAAAATAAAGCTGTTACAGCGAGCAGTGTTCATCATTCATTTGACGTTTTTTGTCCAAGGAAATTAACACTAGTATTCACTCTCTTTTTGCTCTGTTTTGGTCTCTACCAACTCCTCCCTGAGATCTGTCTCTTGAATTGCCAAATCCTCCACTATCTTATCGAGCTAGTTGATGTCTGATGACCATTTAGCCTCGGGTGGACAATGGCCAATGTTTGAGTGTGGCCAGCAGATATCTGGAAAACAGATGATGGATGTCTGGGCCAAGACTAGCAACTTGATACACGTAAATGATGAGAAACACTGAAACAATGAAGAAATGATTAAAGCGTGAAGTCTTGGCCCTTTCCTTACAGATTCTGCATTCATATGCAGTGGTCTGTTTATAGAGATTAGCTACTTGACAACTTGGTATAGGTAGCACAGGTAGCATACAGAGTTTTGCTGCTTGCTGCATCTGGAAACAATGTGTGTAACAGCAGTGAGACTGAACCAGATCAAAGCATTAAAGCTACAGGCCGTTGAGCTGAAAGAGGACAAAGATACTCCGTAAAGCTCAAGGGAACTGTAGATTTCAATATGAGTGATACCTTTCACATCCACTAGTAATTGTTATCTTTTTTTAAGCTCTGCTATATTTCTGTGACCTTTTGTTAGATAGAAGTTTATTTTCCCCAAACTCTTTTTTCCTTTTTTCTTACCAGATTAATACTTGCACAAATACAACAATATACTTGTTTATACAATATAAAGCCATATTATTATGAACACACACACACACACACACACACACACACACACACACACACACACACACACACACACACACACAAGGTTGTCAACAAGACAACACACCAATACTGAAAAACTACAACTACTTTGCACTCCTCTGCCCTCCACTGGAGAAAACTAGATTTACTTCTCTATTGTTGAAGCTTCACTTCACTTCCTGCTATGGTTTCTACTCTTTATTTTTGTTTACTGTTATGTTTTCTTTTAGCATTCTCACTAAAAAAAGTTTGTATCTTCATGGTTATTATCTCCTCCTGCTCCTCCTCTTTTCTCTACAGGTATTCACAGCATTTCTTTTTTAATTTCTGCTCATTATTTTCTTCACTCCTGAAGTGGTGAGGAAAACCAGTGTGCCCCCTGCAGGATTGGAGGGTAACATCCAAGACACAAGCTCACATGCCAAGTGAATCTAAAGCTCCACCAGACGTCCTGAGCCTGATGACTGTACTAACTGCATGACAGAGGAAGTGAGGAATAACTACTCGTTCCAGAGCTGTTTCAGCTTTTCAGCCTCACAGAGGACAGTTACAGTACAGTGCAGTGATGGAATGGAAAGTACATTTACTCAGTTACAGTACTTAAGTACAAATTTGAGGTACTTGTACTTAACATGTATATTGCCATATTATACTTCTACTCCACTACAACTCAGAGGGAAATATTATACTTTTACTACATTGCTATTATTTGACAGCTTTAGAGTTAGATCTACAAAAATGATCATTTCAGCTGTTCTTCATGCTAAACCATTTCATTGTTCCAGCTTCACAAATCGGAGGATTCTATAATTACATTAATCATCTTTCTATACATTTAATATTTTTGCAGTCTGGAAACCATCGCTGTTGTTGTAGAATTTTCTATCCTTAGGTTACACGAGGTCACGTGTGAGCCTTGAGGTCCTCAGCAGTAGTAGCTGTTTGGCTTTGATTGGGAAGAGCAGATGCCAGTCTATCTCAACACTGTGGTGACCAGGGTTGAAGAGACCTTATGTTGCCTTTTCCTAGACATAATAGATAGGTTGTCATTGACGTTTCTTTAACATAAACAGACAACAGTGTCTCCAGCCTAGAATGTGCTGACAGTAACAAACATGGGTAAAAACATTCTCTTTGACTAATTCTGCGCGTTTAGTATTTGTGGTGTTATCTGTTGGGGTTTAAAGTCTGACCACCAGCATGAGTTGGGCAGAATGTGAGACTGACTCAGGCACTTCTGATGTACTATGAGAGTGTCTCTAATTCTCCTTGGCCAAGCTCCAATAAATATTACAGCATAAGACATCAGAGGCTCCTGAACACTTTCTTCTCCTGACCTCAACATTGACCTTTGACTTTAGCAATTTCTCTACAACAACTATCAAAGTATCACTTTGGGTTTGGGGTATTTTTCAAACCAAATAATCAGCATAATAATACATAATGAAAATATTCAGCAGAGCTCTACTACAACCAACTGCAACAGTAAAATCTGTTTTTACATTAACGCATAGTCATAATAATTTAATGATATAAAATATAGTAGTTTAACAGTCACAGTGGACATGCACTGAGTACTTTGAATACATTTCTGAACAGACATACAGAAGAGAACAGAACATACTTTTACTTGCAGGACTTTAATTGTGACAGAGTATTTTTACTATGTACTGTATCTGAACTCGTCTTCTACTACTGGCTGTGGGATCTTTTGATATGATGCACTTAGTAACTCCTCAACCCAGTTTTACCCAGTTGGTACTGTATTATCGGGTAGTGTGATGTCTACATTTGCTTTTTTTTTTTTTTAACTATACTATTTATACTACTATATACTTTTTTTAACTATTACTATACTAACTATACTATTAAACTGGCAAATGTCTGAAGAGGAGGCTCTTCTTCTGTGACATTTCCTTGATAGTCCATGAGGTGGCAGCAGCGTCCATGTTCTGGCCACGTGTACTGGGACTGGGACACAGCTGCAAAATTGCTGAAAGTATAATTCTGGCTCTTTTTAGTTCTTTCAGCTCCCAAACGGCTCTTCATTTTACCGCTTATACCTTTTAGAATTCAGCTAAATTTAGCGCTTTTTTGACTTGTGATTTGCATTTGAACACATATATCACTTAAATTTAAATGAAATCCCTTGTAACTCTCTGAAACCAACCAATGATCGCACTAGCTTGATGAAGAACCACTCTGCTACACAAAACAGATAGAAACGCCTATAAAAAGATGCTTTTAAAAAAAGGGACAGCTATTGACATTTTATTTTTTTATTTAAACACACACAACTAACAAAACAATTTAAGTACTGAAAGGAAGAGAAAGTAAATACAGCACTCAAGTAAATGTGCTTTGTTAATGTCCACCACTGACATCTGGACAAATAAAACCAAAATGTTTTTGGTACAGAGTAAAAATAATAAATCTTTGCACCGCACTGCTGTCTCGTCTTCACTCCTCTCTCCTTCAGCGTGTCTCTTTCCTCTTGTCTCCTGTCTCCCCTGGTGCCCTCAGGCCACTATGGGCCCTGAGTGTACATTATCTCTTTGTAAGTCTCTGTTCTCTTTCTGTCTGACAGTGTTGCCCCACACGACCTGGCAGTGCATGTGACAAAGGATCTGTTTTTTTTTAATGGCACAAGACATCTGCCATTTTATGGTAACTTAAGACTTAGGATAGAGGATAGATCTTATGAGCATGCAGTTCATGGTTCATTTTCTCTGGTTCACTTTCTTTCCTGTAAAACACAAAGAGGCACAAGCCATGTTCATTAATTACTTCATCATTTAACACATACAAGGTAGAGTATTAATTCAATTAAACACAGCTTTGTTCCCTTATATAAATCAGGGAATGCACGAACACATCTAAAATTCATTCTAAAGATCATCTTTTCAAGTCCTGTCTGTGATTGTATGTCATTGTACTTTTGGAATATTATTGTGAGAAATTTTATGAATTTTTTGTTTTGTTTGAATTGTTTCTTTGTTTTATTGTCCTAATCAGTGTTGCTGCTGTCTGTCGCCATTGTTCTAAATATGGAGATCAAAGTGTGCTATATCATAACAACTGCTCTATTAATTACTTGTTATCTATAAATAACATTTTATAAAGAGCCAGAGACTAGTTCACCTTAAAATTACAGTCTTGTACTTCTACACCAACTTCTAATAGAGTGACTGGTGCCTCTGTCATTCCCACTCTGAGCCCCCAATGCATTTTGTAATTTTGTGCTCCAAGTACAATCACCCATTAGAAGTATGTGACACTTTAGGGCACAAAGTCACACACCACCAACTCTGTCACTGACTTAGGTGATCAAATTTTATGTTTTCTGTTTTGTCTCTCTCTCTACTTTCTGTGAGTCAGAGAGTTTCCTCATGGGCTGCTGCTGTTAGCTGCTGTTGCCAAACTGATGAGCATGGCAGCCAGTATTAATGTAAAAGCACCTTGAGCGGTCAGAAGACTAGAAAGGTGCTTCATAAGTACAGGCCATTTACCATTCATGCTCATGAATAGAGCACATGAAACGCATTAGTTCTGCCTGCTCGTGCAGAGTTATAAAAGCAGCTCGGCGTTCACAAACGTCTCACAAGCTGACAAAAGCAGTGGGCTCTTGTCCTCTCATTTCACATTAGCTGTAATCCTCATTTTACATTTCTTCACATATTTTTCACTGATCAGAGAAAACTTGACAGGATGCTAGAGATTCACTCTAAAAACCCCAGAACTCTGGGCCGGGGCGTCTGTATCATCACAGGAGCCTCAAAGGGATTCGGACGTGCGCTGGCACATGAAGTAAGTGATCAGCTTGTTGAAAAAAATATTTTTTAAAAGCCAAGCAAACAAACAAATCTCTCGTGTCCATCCAGGTGTCCCATTTGCTGAAGGCTGGCTCCGTCCTCTTGCTGGTGGCTCGGTCTGAGTCCCTGCTGCAGGAGTTGAAGCGAGAACTTCAGAGCTTCGCTGAAGAGCAGCAGCTCGTGGTTCGCTGCATAGCTGTTGACCTGAGCACAAGAGAGGGAGCGCATGAAACAGTCATGGCGGCAAAGCAAGAAGCTGTAAATGAAATGGATCATGTGCTTCTTATTAACAATGCTGGTGAGTGTTCAGTGACTTTCTTTGTTGAAATCTGTAACTAAGTAGCCTAATCAATGCTGATTTTGCATGCTGACCTCTCATGTCATCATCTCACATGTTCTTCCCTACACCAGTCCATCCTGTCTCCCTGTCTGCTTCCAGGTTCTTTGGGTGACATTTCACAGTTTGCGAGCTTCACCAACCTTGATAAGGTGAATTCCTATCTGTCCCTCAACGTTAGCTCTGCTCTGGTGCTGACTGCGGGAATGCTGCAGGCATTTCCATGCAGACCAGGCCTGCGATGGAGCGTAGTTAATGTCTCGTCAGTGTTTGCACTGCAGGCCTTACCGTCCTGGGTGTTGTACTGCACTGCCAAAGCAGCCAGAAAGATGATGTTCAATGTGCTGGCTGAGGAGGAGCCAAATGTCAAAGTACTCAGCTACTCACCAGGTATATACAACTTTATTTCTTGACCAGGGGTGTATTAACATAATGCTATAGTAAAGCAGTGCTGTAACAGTATTCATGGGAGACGAGGTGTATTGAAAACATTTATGTATTTTATATTTATTTTTAACGGGGACAATACACAATAATCAACATCGCTGTAAATGTGCTGGTGTTCGACAAAATGCTAGCTTTCAAATGCTGTCTCTTCACCAAATGTGAGATTAATCATAATATACAGGGATGCTTAAGTGAATTGAATATGAATATTCACAATGGTCTGATACACACACAATAACCATCACTATGAATATTGGTATTTTGAGTCACATTAAATGAATCACTTAGCTTGAAGCCAGTGTGTAAATGAAGCTCACAGGATGCACCGTATCTCCATATTTACCCATCTTATATACATGTAATATGGAGCACAAAAGGCAAGAAATTATATTTTTCTAACCCACAAATTCTTCTGGTTTCCCTCAGGTCCTATGGACACAGAGATGCAGAAGGATATTCAGAGGTTAACAGGTGCTAAATATAATTTGTTCCCATGCCAGGAGTCTGCAGCCAAACTAATGAAGCTCCTTCTGGACAATGAATTCCCCTCAGGTACTCATGCTGACTTCTTCACAGCGTGATATCACTATGAGCCAGAATTAAATTAAAAAGATAATCGATGCATGAGACTCAGCTTACTTATTTTAGGTACAATGTGCTTGGCTACCATTCTCTTAAAGAAAGAGTTAAGAAATAGATAGAAATAAATACAACAACAGAGAACAGATACAAAATTACTGTGTAATTATAGTACAGTATACAAAATACAATAACTTTGTATTGTTGTTATTGGCTTTTTTAAATGTTCTGTCTGAAGGCCTCAAAGTTTGTGAAAGACTCTTACTTGCTGTTATGTCGTTAAATTGTTTGCTCATTTGCTGTGCTATTGGTTATGTGTGACAATGACATGTAAACTGTCACTCCATGTTGTCACGTTATTTATTTTTCTAAAAGTAAGGAAAGATCTATGTAGAGCCTGTTTCAGATCCTTTTAATTACTTCATTATTAATAATGATTTAAATTGATTTCTGTTGTCTTCTTCTGTTAATTGTGTATGTGAACGTGTTTGTTGCTGATGTGAAGCATGATGATCTTAAACCCAACAACTGAGTGAAATTGCATGATTTTTAAAAAAATATGTGAATATAATTGTGCATCGAGAAATGACCATTTCTCCTTTAACCTCTAACCGTTCATCAACATGACACAGACCTTTCAGTGACTGCTTTGAAAAGTTGTATGTTGTAGCTGGTTTTGTTCTTTGCTCTATTGTGTGCGGTAAATTGTAGTAAGTTGTATAATCATTGCCGTTGCCACTTCATCTGGTCACCTAAGGGCATATAGGCAGGTAATAAAAGTAGTAGGCACTTAGCCTACACAGGGGAGTCACAGGAGAACAGCTGACGGGAATTAAGAACTGGGGACAGTTTTCAACCACATGTATGCATCTGTGCTGGTCTGTGGGGGGGCATCTAGTTTCGGATGACGTGACAGGCTAGTGATCCTTTTCCATGACTTTTTCACAGCAACTTCCTGTCAATCTCAGCCTAGTCTACTGTTTTTGTAAGACAAAAATCTCATTATCAATCCTATTCTGGTGCCAGTGCATTGTCATATCATTTACTATGCCCCCTGGGTTTTGTAGATGTTTTTTAATCAGCATATAAATAAAGTGTCAAATGCATATTCCATGGCAGCTCCTCATTTCCAACCTCATTTTTTGTATTGCTATGCATTGGAAATGCCATCAGATTTAGTCAAGTGGACTGCCACTACAACATCTATTGTTAGATTTACTTTTGTCTTTTCTGTCATTGTGGTCATTTAAAAAAAAACAAAAAACTAAAATGATCAAAATAATGTGGGTGCCATACATGGCAGAGGATACTACTGAAACCTAGAAAGTTATAGGGTTTGTAAAAGGTTAACAAACTGAGGATTGTAGGCACTGGCTAATATTCGGTCTGTGAAGCACTGCTCTACACAGCAAAAGTTTGGATGAAAATGCGAGAATGTGTTTATACGATGAATGAGAGAGAGCGAGTTAGAGAAAGCACTAGAACAGGGTAGAGAGAGATAGATCAGCTCTGTTCCTGTCAAACTTCTCGCAGCTGTCCAGCGTCACCACAGACTCCTGATAGACAACAGCAGCTGAGGGCCAAAAATAACCCTTTGGGACCAGACACCTACCAAATCACGGTTGGGTGTGGGGGAACTTAAAAAAAAAACAAAAAACCTGACCATAAATTTAAATAAATGAAAAAAACTGAGAGAATAACAGTGGGATTCGGTGGTCTTTCTTCGAGATAAGGTTGTTGGTTTAAGTCATTAAACCAAGTCATTCATTTGTTTTTCTCAGCAGGAAATAATACTGAGACAAACACCACCAACCCATTTTCTGTGTCTGTTGGTACAGTTCAAGATGTGGATGTCTATTTTAGTACCTTAGGTGTGGAATGTGCAGTTGTCATTGAGGAACACAGGGAGCCCAGATTGGTCTATTGGTCCACAACCACCCTATCGCTGTATTTAGCTTCTCTCTGCCACTGAAACACTCTTCTGTTCACCACTCAGTCACCGTTCACCAGCATCTCAGGAACCAGTGCAGCTACCATGGAGAACGTGGCAATATTTGACTCACCTGGAAAGGGGAGGGGTCTCAAGGCTACCAAGGAGTTCTGGGCCGGAGATGTAATTTTTTCTGAGCCCAGTTTCGCAGCTGTTGTGTTTGACAGGTAAAGAAATGATGCAAATTGTGGTTGAGGACGCTCAATGGTGGTGGGGGGGTGTATTCAGATGTGGTTATTATGGGGATATCTGGGCAGTTCAAGATTATATCTATCTATCTGTGTCATTTTTTTTCTCCAGGTTTACAATGAATCCACAATATAATACATTTTCCTGCTTGCAAGGTCTGATTTTACTGTGGTTTGATACTGACACGAGCGTGCTGTATTCTTACCATATGTACATTGTCATGCTGATGTAATTTCACGGTAACAACTGTGTGTCTAACGCAGACAGCTCATTTTCAGGGGATAACTGTAACTAAATAAGTGCCGGTAACATGAAAGATCAAGCCATGCATCCATTTCCTGTAATTGCTTATCTTTATCAGGGTTGCGGGGGGGCTGGAATCCCAGCTTGCTTATCTTGAGCAATCAGAAACAAAAGTCACCCAGTTTAGACTTGATAACTGTGAGACAAACTAACCAAGTGTGGTGGACAAAGTTGTGACAGAAGATTTCAGCATTTATATCTTTGAATTGTGAAAATATGCTATCAAACCTCATGACAGACTTTACTGTCTTTAGATCAAACTAATCTATTTTAGAAGTACTCACAGTCCCAGCCATTTTTATAGCTTTTATAGTTACCAACTAATCTCAGCTCAAGGCCCACTGACTAGCTTTTTTCAAACTACTTCAATTAGCTCATAAAAACTGTGAAAGCAGTATGGGAACTCTGAGTTAAGAATATTTAGTGATGATATGATCTGAGAAAGAATAGATTTCTTCAGAACTGGTAAAAAAAATACAGATAAAAGGTCAAAAATAGCCTCCAATAAGATGAAACCTATATGTTAAACTTCCATCTGTCAGGCTATTGTATCTACAGTATACATTTGCTGTAATATATAAATCATAATATTGTTCCTTTTTCCATTTCCGGTCTTCTTCTGCAGTCTAGCAGAACGTATTTGCCACAGCTGCTTCCGAAGACAAGACAAGCTACAGAGGTGCGGTCAGTGTAAATTTGCCCATTACTGTGACCGAACCTGTCAGCGTGCTGGCTGGGCTGAACACAAGCAAGAATGTAGTGCCATCAAAGCCTATGGCAAAATACCGAATGAGAACATCCGGTAAGTGGGAGGAAAAGGAAAATAGAAAGGTGTTACTTGATTTGTCACTTTTGTTATTCTGCTACTGTGTGCAGAGTTTATTTGTGAGATGCATCAGTTTCGTCTTCACAAAAATACAGATATGTTGTGTGAACAGTAGTTGCATCAAGGTCAGGGTCCGTAAGTCCTTGAAATTTGTCTTGAGATGATTTGTGTCTGATTTTCTCACGATCCTTGAAGTCATCTATCATCTTCTTCATTGTTCTTTTATGTCATCAGTTTGGTGGCCCGCATCATGTGGCGTATTGACAAGGAGGGGTATGTGGTGTCTGACATGCAGCTGACCACACTGGATGAACTAGAGGACCACATTACTGACATGCAAGAGGATGAGCTGAAGGAGTTAAAAGTGGACATCCACAACTTCCTGGACTACTGGCCCCGTACCAGCAAACAGCACACAATTGACGTTATCTCACATATTTTTGGAGTGGTGAGTTTATATGTATGATCTCTTTATTGGCCATCATATGTGGCTAGGTCCTCACTGAATGACCAAAACAAATGTTTTCAGTCGTTTCTGTCAACTCCTAAAAGTATTTTCATGTTTACCACCAGCAGCGGCTGACAAAGCAAAGTTAATACCAGTAGTAAACTCAGGCATGCTCCTTCATACCTGCCTTTACAACACGACGTGTACCATCTAATTTAATACCTGACTGACGGCTAGCACACAATACCAGATTAAAGAGAAACACTATTCACAAGTCATATTTGTCTGTGAAATTCTGTGCTTAACAACACAACCAGATATGTTAAGCACAGAAATGCTGCTATCAGTAATAAACAAAGGATGTTCTAGCAAACAACTCACAAAAAGAAAAACTGCAATTGCCAAATTAATAATGGAAACTAACAATGGAAACTTTGCCTGCAGTCCAGACCATGTAACATATTTATCAGTGACAAAGCTTTAATGAACCCACTAGGAGTATATCTACTGACTCAAAAAAGCATATGTTTATATCCTCTTTATCATCTTGAGATGATTTTATCTACTACAGTGAGAAATATAAACAGGTCTGATGAAGCCACGTTGCCTTATTGTTATGGGAGGATGTATTGAAGCAGTGAAATACTGGAAAGACAAACAACATTATTTGTGTTCACACGAATATTTCTTTTGTTTCCAGGTTAACTGTAACGGTTTCACTGTCAGCGACCAGAGGGGCCTTCAGGCAGTTGGAGTTGGTCTTTTCCCCAATTTGTGTCTAGTGAATCATGACTGCTGGCCAAACTGCACCGTGATCCTCAACCACGGCAAGTAAGTAAAAAGAAACACTGCTGTAGGTGAAAGTATTCCAGTGATACATTTGTCCTTTCAAAATTTGGGGATTGTGATTAAAAATGTAAAATGTTTATGTGTGTGTGTGTGTGTGTGTGTGTGTGTGTGTGTGTGTTTGTGCTCACTTGCTGTTGTGTATTGTGTGTGAATGTGTTATGTGTCAGGTTTGGTGTAAAACTGCTTCCTGTTTGTCTTTCAGTCAATCGGCTGTGAATACTATGTTTCATTCTCAACGGAGGTGCGTTACCTCAACCTCGAGCCTTTTTCAAGTGTTATTTTCAGAGCACCATTGACTCTATGACATTAAAAGCTTAATCAACAGATCATTACACATAACTGCCATCCTCCCTTCCACTCTGTCTGTTGTAGAAAACAAGTCGTGCCCTGTAGTATGCAGTGACTTGACTCTTCACATCAATATGTCAACATGCTACATGGGAATGCTTTAACCTTCATTTGGCTTATTTAGTATAACAAAAAGCTGGCATTGCTTCTCTTACTTATCACCTTCTGAAAGCTAATTTCTCAACCAGACATTATTTATTAACTGTTTGTCTTTGTCCACACAAAGTTTTACTCATGGGCTGCTGGTTTTTCACTTTGTGTGTTTGTCCATGTATGATTGTGTCTGTCCATCATACCAACACAGTTTGTTGTGTCAGAGTGTATTAGTAGCTTCTCTCGTTTATAACAGATTTCTTCTAGTTCACTTTTAACACCATGTAACACCATATTAAAACAATATTCCCATTTACACTCCTTCAATCCTTCAACCATTCATCTGGATTGACTGTACTGAAAGCCACACTATGGAACAGGGTTTCACCATCAGTGTAAAACTATGAGTGAAATGAATGCGTTATCCGCCTATCCGCTTGTACTTAACTGTGTTTCTCTTCCTCAGGATTGAGATTCGTTCTCTAGGTAAGATCTCCGAGGGAGAGGAGCTGACAATCGCATACGTGGACTACTTGAATTTGTCAGAAGAGAGACAAAGACTGCTGAAAACACAATACTTCTTTGACTGCACATGTGAGCACTGCAAGAACCACCTCAAAGATGACTTGAAGATGGGGGGAAAGGAAGTGGACGGAGTCAAGGTTTGTGTCTGTCAAAATGTTTGTCTGTATTGATGAATGTGAGGATATATTTTATACTTTATATTTCTAAAAGGCAGAAAGGACCAAACCCTGTCACTGCATTTAGTTCGGAGTGGATGGGTGATAAGAACAGACAGGGAACATGAGAAGCAGAGCCACAGTGACTATTTTAAGCAGAGATAACTCCCAACAGATTGTACATGCATGCATTCACACATGCATTTGAAAAAAGTGGCCGTAGAGAAAAGTAAACTTCATCTACTCAGTTACTTCAATGACTTCATGGCAGTAGCTGTATTTTAATGTTTTGCCAAATAATAACAGGAATTATCATCTATTATTATTATTTATTTTATTTAATCTATTTACTGTCATATTGTATGACTTACATCCAACTACCAATACCAATTCCAAAACAATTTTTCATTTATTACTCTGAAATGTGTAAATCGATGTATGATTCACCATAAAAAGGTAATTGAATGGCCTTGAATGATATGCTTCAAGGCTTGACATTATCTTAATCTGTGAAGCACGAGGCACTACACTCCCGTCTAGATTGTATGGGTCAGCAGTTATAAATAGCGCGTGTCAGGGTGTATCTACAACAAAAAGTCTCTATCTTATGATATGTTGCTCAATAAAAACAAAACAAAACAAAAAACTAAGAATGTTCTTTTATTTATATATGGAGAGTAAATATTACTGTTACTTGTTAAATACATATTCATATCATGCAGAGGGCCTATTCAGCAGGTTAAAGGTCTTCTTAAGATAAAAATAATCAGGACTTCACTTTTGTGGACTTAGACAAGGCAACCTGAGCTGTCTTTAAAAATAAACAGAGTTTCATGGTGTACTTTGTTGTCAGTGTGTTTAAACTTTATCAGTGTTGCAACTTTTTAAAATTTGATCAGTGTCTCCTATCTTTAACTCTTAGCCCCCAGAGGAGCAGGTGAAAGAGGCAACAGACTTCTGTTTCCAAATGCTGGAGAAGATGGACAAGGCTCGATTAAATGCCGACTACCATGATGTACGGTATCGATTTAACTATAACGCTAAATCCTACAACAGAATTCAAGGCTTCCTCCATCTTACCAACACTCTGTGCTACTTCCTTGGTTTTAAAGATTTTACTCTGTAATTTTTTTTTCTCTTCAGGTGGTAAAAATCTGCAAAGAGTGCATAGAGAAAACTGAGCCAATTTTGGCTGACACTCACATCTACCAGCTGAGGATATGGAGCACATTAAGCGAGGTGCAAGCTTACCTGCAGTACTTTAACGATGCTGCAGAGTATTCCCGCAAAATGGTGGATGGATACATGTGAGTACAAAGATACTGAGCTGTCTGTGATCACATGAGCATTATACATCACATTCATTCCGAATCTTCGGTGTGAAAACTCAGTAAATAAAATCTCTTCCCCTGACAGGAAACTGTACCACCCCAACAACGCAGCTCTCGGCATGTCTGCTATGCGAGCAGGAGTGACTCATTGGCAAGCTGGGGAGATAGAGGTTGGCCACGGTATGATCTGCAAGGCCTACGGCATTCTCATGGTCACCCACGGCCCAACACACCCCATCACCAAGGACTTGGAGGTAAAAACCTCATGTCAAAATCATGATAAACGTTCCTTTGGCTTTGCTAAAGATGATACTACTCTGGTATAAAGTGACTTTAGATACTACTCAAAACTGGCCAGCTTACAAGTGTCATTATAGCTATACCATAGCCAACTCATGGGTAAACATTTTCAGTGCTGATGTTGCTTCCTGATATTTCCACAGGCGATGCGTATGCAGACAGAAATGGAGCTGAGGATGTTCAAGCAGAATGAGTATGTCTACCACAGTATGAGAGATGCTGCTCTGAAGAACAAACCAATGGCCATGATGCATGAACCCAGATCTATGGAGGAGGGAGTCAAGAATCTCTTCCACCGGAAGAAGTAATCAACAGGACAGCAGTCATTCAACGATCAAGAAACCCAAACCCTATTGTTTACCGTTTTGAGTGTTGTGTGTGTGAGGCTACTCATTTAGTCACCTTTTTTTTGTAGTTACACTTTTCATTAAAATGTCAAACTTTTGCATTTTGTTTTCATTAAATCCAACCAAATTACCAAAAATTAAGCTTTTTTTTTTTTTTTTTTTTAAACTTCAGTAATCCCTACAGCCCAGCTCTGTAACATCAGATTTTGTGCATTTTAATCTTACATGAAAGCCAGTTGTTTAATGCAAGATTGTCCAATTATAGTTCTTGTTACATGTCAGGTAATACATTGTCTAGTCTTTACCCTGGATAAGGTCAAAGTTTGATCTCCAAAGATGCCTCCAGTTTTTTTAAATTGCCTGCACACATAAGGTGCTCAATTATTTCATTAAGATAAGTTTGAAATAAATTACTATCTTGAAGTGCATGCAATTGTTTTGCCTCAGGGAATATATGTATTATTCCCTTTAGTGCTGTGCAAAGCAAGATACCAAGTTTGCACAATGTAGGCAGTATTTTAGTATAACCTGAAGAAAATGCATTATACATCATTTAAAATGAACACTGAAAAGCCAAGCATAAAAACGTTCTTATTGCCAAATAATGTTTCACACATTTGGTTTTAAAATTGTACATGAGAGCAATGTGGTCTGAGGGAATTTGGGACACCAGAGTGTCTGACAAGTCAGTCCTGGAACTAAACATTTCAGGAGCCCAGACACTACAGTGTTAACTGCTGTTAGTATTGACAGATTGCAAACCTATACTATGGTCTCAAGCTATAGTTTAGCCAGCACTAAATAATATACTGGTCCCAGCACCAAGTATAACACCATCTGCTGTCCATTGAGGGGTCCTGCAGTCAAGTCATTTCTTTTAATGCCATTGAGGTTGAGAAATTTCAGAAGTTTCAGGCCTCTTATTCAAGTTTCCCCTTTTCATTTCTCCAATCATTTAAGCCCCATGACTACACTGCTACCGAGTTGAGAAAGTAAGGAGTCACATGAGCAATTTTAAATTGCTTTTGCACCTTTAGAAGGGCCCGTTGCTCAGTTCAGTCTACAGTACATCCCTGTAGTCAGAAGTGACCTTTACCTAGTTCTCAATTCCAAAACACATTTTGGTGGCCCTCGTGATGTTCTAGTAGATCATTTACAAAAGTAGTACAGACACAACTGCTCTGCAGGTTGGAAGTGAATGAAGCCAATCTTGCATTCAGAACTAATGCTAAAGAAACCAAGACAGTTCTGCCTTTCATGTTTTTATTATCCCAAGTGTAGACATTTACATGCGTTTGCTGGTCCTCTTGTATACAATGCCACCAAGAGTCATAGTCTGTGGAAGAGACAACTCCACATTAGAAACATGTTTATTTTAGCCATTTAAATCGGTGAAGTTACAAAACATTTAGTCTACTCACATTAACAATTGTGTTCCCATCCACCAGTTCTGTGACAGACTCAATTCCCTTCAGGGAGACCCTCAGCTTGTTGCCATCACGCTGAACCACCCCCTTGAAGGAGGGACAAGATAAAGTTAAGCAGCAGTTACGTAGTTTTAGGTTCCTAGCGAGCCATGAGTTTTGTTGCTTGTCGTAGCTTACCTTGACCTTCTCTCCAGTGAGAGTCTCCAGCTCTGACTCCTTTCCAATGGTGAAAGTGTTGATGAGGACCTTAGAGCCAGTAGTGACCGTCACTTTGAAGTTGTCACCATTCTCCTCAATCTCAGAGATGCTCTTGAGGTCTTTGCCTTTCTGGATGAGTTCATCAGGAAGACCTTAGACACAAACACAACTGGTAAGAAGCCATTACAAGTAATGTCTCATTTCCTTCCTGGCAGCTGTAAGTTAGCACAAACAAGACAAGTCAGACAACCATGCTGGATTGCAAAAACAATGAAAGTCCAAAATATTCTCAAAGTCAGCAGTCTAAGATGCATGCAAGAAAGCTGAAAGCCTACCAATGGCCTTCATGAAAGGCTCAAAGTTCTCCTGAGACTCCAGCTGGTATTTTCCAGAGAAAGACATGGTGACAGACAGCGAAGGTGAAGGGAGAAGTGGCAATCTGCCTGTTTTATACTTTCCAACTCCAGCCCAACAATCATTAACTACAGGTGTCTACAATTAAGGCAGCTCCAGTCCACTTCTCAGACGATCCACCACCACAGATAAGACAGAGATAAAAGAGGTACAGGGTGATCACACTAAAGTTAGGTAACCCTTGATTCAAAGGGGAAAACAATAATACATTTTAAGGGCTTCTGATCTTTGCATAGAAAATGTATGTAATGATGTTGAAAGTCACACACTGACATATGATGACACAATATGATTTGCACCCCAAAAAACTGCTGACAGAACATGCTGTTGCTGTCATGTGTGAGTTTGCTGCTCTCTTTCTTCCTCCATCCTCCACCCTCCTCTCAACCCTTAACTTTGGCCTCTCAATTTCTGTTCCTTCTTTTCATCATTTCTCTCACTGTGTGCCCATGTTTGCCCTTCTGTTGTTTGCTCTGCACAACTTTTAAAATTTTCTTTTTTACACATTTTTCTTTTCTTTTGTGGTGAATCCCTATATATATATAGGGACTATATATATATAGTATGAACTATACTCTACATTTGATTAGAGAGGTACTTCAGATGATATGCTGAACAAAAAAAGAGAAGATCATGATAGGAGAAAAAAATTAGATCAAGCAAACTGTTAATAACCTCTTATCAGTGTTGACTTCCTTTCATCTGCTGTGCTTATTATTAATTTATCTGCCATTAACCTCGATCACCGATCGAGAACCTATGGTTAGACCATGAGACACACTCACAAAAAGTGGATCAAAGGTGACTACTGTACAAGATAACTGTAACTGTTGCAACAGTGATTGAGTCACTGGAAGTTCCACTAAAACACACATAGCATCATGTGCAGGTCTGTAACAGGATTATGCAAAGCTGAACATCTCAAAGATAAAGACGGCTGTGGGCTTTGTACATGTCAATGTAACAATGCAGCCTGATAAGGTTTACGCTGACTTGTTTTCTAATGATTTTGAAACGTAGTGTGTTGAAACTTATATTGCAGCAATCTCCAAAGAAAAATACGACACTTTATACTCTCTCAAAACTTTATTTCAACATGCAGATATCTGGATGACCGCTGTCAGTATTCATCCCTATTTTCATACATAAAAATATATTGACAAAGGCACTCTACAGAAGTGCTCCAGGGGAAAGAGCAAAATCAGAGTGATGATGACAAACAGAGAAACACAACTATATGAACTACAACTACAAGACCCATTTTGTCTCTACGTCAGAAGAGTTTCCCATGAGAACTTGGTGTCAGAAGCAGCTCATTGGTGCATTCGATGAGGAGATGTGTGACCAGCCAGATTCAGGAGCCTGAGGATGATGTCACCGGGGTCGCTGCCCTCGAACTGGCTGGTTTGATCGTCCCCTTCCTCCTCAATAAGGCAGGATTGGTCTGTGGTGCAGCTTTCTGTGGCAGGGTTTTGGCAATAAATAAATAGATAGATAGACAAATAAATAAATAAAGGATTTAAGGATTTATTGCAAAGAATATGGTTATCTGTTATTGCAAAGACACTTTACGACATGTTGTTATCGGGTTTTGTGACCTAGTAACCATGAACCTTTTCTTAACAAAGATTACAGTGACCGAAGAAGCACGACTCAAACGCAAAGACACAGTATGCTACTTACTCAACTGCACTTTACACGAGTTAGAGATTGAACAGCTTAAATAGGAATCAAGCTTCTAATTATGACAGTAAAATAATGTATTAGATATAACCACATTAACATACATTGAGCTAAATCAAAGTCTGTATTAGAATAAAAAGATCCTGGACAATCATATAAATCACCCTTATGTGGAGGAAAGTAACTAAATTTGTTTACTTAAGAACAATTCAGGGTACGTGTACTTGAGAATGTAAATTTTGAGCAATTTGCGTATAAATTTGAACTGTACTTTTACTTCTAAGGGAGTATTCTAAGAGAGTGGTATTGCTATTTTTACTTAAATGATCTGAGTGATACTGAGTGTAATTTCTGACCTGCATCACAGCAAAGTCCTGAGGCAGCACAGCGTCCTCCTTCAGATCCACAGGATCTGCCTCCTGCCTGGCAGGGGGTGAGCAGGTAGTTTTCCTCAACACAGTGAGCTGTTTCTGGGGATCCCAGGAGGCAGCCGAGGCCCTCCCCGCAACAGATGCTGGGGCCGAAGCAGCGGCCCCTGTCTCCGGGGCCACAAGACATGCACTGGAGGAGGAAACGACTGATGATTATTGATGATATTTAGAATGTATTATCTTTGTCTTCTTATCTTGTCAGATTTATTTTCATTTTATATCTTAAATAATCAACTAAACTTCAAATCTCAAATTTTTATTACATTTCATTTTCACAGAAATGAATGAAATGCTTTGATATTTGACAATTGTATACATTGTTTACTTACAACCCTTAAAATCAACCCTTAAAATCAAGACAGCCCTGTGACTCCCCCATGAAATTCTGGCGACCCCTAATGGGAAGCACTGGTATAGAGTATTAGTTAACGTTTTGAAGTTGATTTAAGATTTTCAGATTCTCTTATTTATTTATTTAGTTTTTATTTGAGCTTAGGTTTTAGCCTAAACTCGGCTATTTGATTATTTTTGCAATTGTGAGGTTCAAACAAATACATTCTAGGAAGGTACTTTGACATGTAGCCAACGGCTGTTTATAATTTTACTAGTTATTAGTTATTTATGTAGATGTTTTTCAGCATCTGTTCTCTTTATTCATCTATTGCATGTCCTTAAAGAGAGATGCCTCCTCCGTTGCTCTTTCTTCCTTTTTTTTTTTATCCCAGTCAAAGGTCTATCGTGTGTTCTGTTCAGATGAAAAATCCCTTTGTAAAATGTGATTTGGGGCTATAGAAATAAAATGGACTAGACTCTAGTAAACATTTGTCACACTTCTGTGTCTGAATTTAAAACTTCACAAAGGAAGTTAAATTAAAAATGCGTAAAAGAAGCTCACCTTGCGCAGTGGTGCATCCATGATGGACCTCTTCCCACCAATAGGACAGTTAGAGATGTAACACGCGGAACATACAGACAAGACAAAAAGTAGGCACACAGATACAGCAGCTCCAGTCATCTCTGCTGAGAGATTGACAGAAAGATGGAAAGGTGAAACGAATTAGTGCCCAAACATACAGAACAAAAGATACAAAGATATATAAATCTGCAGAAACAAAACTCACTCGTTGTTCTTGATGAACAGTAGATTTCAAGTGTTCGTTTCAGATGCTCCTAGATGCTTCTTCTGTTCTTGGTGCCTCAGGCGTGTCTTATATACTTCCAGAGGTTCTTTTGAGAGTGACACAGAAACCCAAAAGCCACTTAGAGATCCTTAATGAGCCTGTTTTAGTTACTGTCACCTCTGGAGATGAAGTTGACCACTGGGCAGGCGGGGTCAAAGGGCCAGCCATTTCTGTGGCCTGCTTTTCTTTTTGCTATTGAAGATCATTATAGAAGGGCTCATGCAGCGTGACCGTGCATTTTACAGACGACAGGAAAGTCAGAGAGGTCAAGAGAATGAATGGGGAGATGAAATTATTCAGGGCATGAATGGACATGTGCGTAGTACAACTTTGATCTGCTTTTATTAAAAAAAGGAAGTGTATGTTAACCCTCTGGGATCCTATCAACGGCTCTATGAATTGCTCAGAACCCAGAGGGTTCAGGTTTTTCTTCTTCAAGTATCTTTTCCAGGACATAAAGTGAAGACAGACCATTTCAAAAGTCACGAGAAGAAGTTTGTCCCTGAACCTCGGGCCTGCTGAGCCGCCATGTTGGCTCGGAAGTAGAGTTTGGATGTTTGTAAACAAACGCAACAATGATGAAAAGGCCTTCACACACGGATACACACCAACACACACACACACACACACACACACACACACACACACACACACACCATTTTCCTTTCTATTAATAAAATACTTAATTCCTTACAGGAATTGACGCACACATTGTCCAGGTCTGAGGTTGATTGGTCTCATGAGCTAATTAAGACAGTTAATGATCAGCCACAACCCATAAAAGACGGTTTCACGGTTTCAATGATATGAGCTCAATTACTGCAGCTCCCTCCTGAACCACTAACTGCCACCTCATCTCAATTAAAAGCAAGTTGATAACGTCGTCTTTGCTCACTAACTTCCAGCAGGACACTGAGACGTGGACAGTCATTTGAATTTCACACCCACAGACGGATCATAAAACGTAATTCAAGTCACCATATAGAGATAAACAAGACAAGCTGCGGCCACAATTGTGGTGGAAACTGGACTGTCACTCAGACAATGAGCCACTCTTGCCTCCTAGTGGCTGTGTTGACACATTTAATCTATTTACGCATTCATTTTTCATTGTGTTACTGTTTTCATCTGTCGTGATTCTGCAGGAGAGGGACAAAGTAACAGGAATACCTATTATGCAACACTATGCAATCCATTACAATAACACTAAAAACAAGGCACCAAAAACTATTTGTCTTTTATTTGGAAGCTGAACAGTGTCAGTGTTTGTTGCAGGGCTATTCTGCTGGATTGCATTACAGTATGCAAGTGTTAATGTTGTGCACAGCCCCTGCATGATAGATAATGTGCACTTCCCATAAATGATTACGATTGGCTGGAATCTTAAAGGCCTAAAATATGTTTAAACAAAATAGTGCTGATCGCAAGGTTAAAATCTTTTTCATATTACAACTAAAAATATACGAGATTTTATTCATTCTGAAATCAGTCATTCTTAACATCTGAGATCATCAGAGCACATCACTTCACAGCTGTTAAACATTCAAATTGCATTGTTTTCTTGTGCAACATCAGATCTTGCCTCCCTGCGTTCCTCCAAAAGCTGTGCAAATCCCTATTTCATAGAGAAATGGAGATGTCTATCTAGTGTTTCCTTATTTTTCTGCAGGAAGGCACTAGGCTTGTTGACTTCCTCTCCCCTCCCTTCCTTCCTTCTCTCCGAAGGTACTCATCTGAAAAATGAGAACAAAGTGATTGTTCCTGTTCTCTTTCTTAAGTCACTTCAAATGCTATCCGTGGACGGGCGGCTCATTGTCAGGAGAGTTGCAGTGCGAGCAGGAGGGAGAGAACGCAGGTACAGGTACAACAGCAGCAGCTGCGAGAAGCACTTCAGCCACAGCATCACAGAAAACACACTCTGCTACACTCAGCTGGTAAGTTACACACACAGACTTCCCTGCAGCCTCACACAAACACACTCTTACATGGCACTGACTGGCATTTGAGGAGGGGCTTCGGTTTTAATGGATTGTTTGGAATGCATGGTGTGGCAAAGTACAGGCTGGGGTCTCTGCACAGTGCAACTTTGGAAGAGGTGGAAGAGGTGAAGAGAATAAAATAACAGGATCACATCCAGGAGTGCATTTGAAACTGGCTGAAAGGGAATGATTGAACATTTCAGTATGCATCTGAACACTGGAGAGAGAGGGATAACTTTTCTATCCATCACAGAACACAAATTTACATCCAGATGATCATGTGTAATGGCTATTTTAATTATTTACAGTGTGTTGCAGTTTTCTTTTCGAAACATAGTTTTTGCAGAATAAATGTCATTGTGTGAATTTATCTGAAATTGGTGCGCTGAACTTTATCATCCACTCCTCTTGTCATTGTCTTTTGAACATAACGTCTGCATGCATATATTAAGAGCTGAAACGAAATGAAATTAATTGATCAGCATCATTTTTCAAGCAAAAATACTAAAACATTTTCTCATTTCACCTTTTAATCTATGAGAATTGTTGAAAAATATGAGAACTGTCCCCTTGAGATGTCCCCTTGTGTTTTAGAAAATTGTAGTACTTTTATGTATTGTCCAACATTTTTCGACCAAACAATGAAAACATTATTTAAAAAATACTATTTTGCACCGCTAGATATGGTAATATGTGTATTTTATAGGAAGACTATTTTCTGCCACAACAAATGTTCCACAATAAAGTGGAACTTGTGGTCATGCTACAGCAGATTGATATGGATCTCATCAGTTTCCTATGATAAGCACAGAACTATTTACAGGAATAGATACGTACAACATTGCATAGGACAATCTGATGTCATGCAGAAGTAAGACAGTTCCTCTCTGAGTTATCACCTTCGTTTCACCCGTGACCATTCTCTATACTTACGTATGCACAAAACTGCAGTGGAGATGGTTTTATAGCAACATGACAGCCAATAGCCAATCACAGTTTTATGCCACTATGTTATTCAATGAAACTCAGGCTGCAGGCTGTGCTCACAGAGCTACAGATTAAAACCATCACGTAAGTTTGTCAGTGGAAGAGAAAAGGGGAAGTTCTTCCTGGCCATCAGTGCAAGAAAAAAAAAAAAAAAAGATGAACAGAGCAGAGAAAAAAAGACATGGAGAAGCGAAAAGTGAGCAGGAGGTAGAGGTGAACATTTCACAGATAACTTCCTAATTTCAGGAGAGGTGGAGATCTGTGAGAAAGGAAGAAGTGAAAGGTTTCAGGTTGAAAACTAAAATGTGTGGGTGTCGACACTGTACTCTGTACGTGTGTGTGTGCCCAGTTACATTCCTTCCACAGAAACCTCCCGAGAAACAGTTTCATATCATAAATAGAAACCAGACAGAGCCATTGGATGTACTTTTGTCATTTTTTTTTTCTACAAATGATGTGTCTGTTTGAGGAGGCTGCAAGTATAGCTAAGCAGAGGTGGAAAGTAACTGAGTGCATTTACTCCAGTACTGTACTGTACAATTTGAGGTACTTTATTTTCCACCACATCTCAGAGGGGAAATATTGTACTTTTCCCTGTATTTATTTAATAGCTATGCTTACATACTTACTTTTCAGACCAAGATTTTATGCAAAATGAATATGATGAACTTACAAAATGCAATATATCGTTAAATCAGTGATTTCTAACTTGTCCACAAAGCTTTAGTTTCACTGAAGAGACATTAAGACATTAAACAGGATTAATATAGATTTAAATAACTGATCCAGTCCGGAAATTGAATACAGATTTGTATGGCAGACTCTTTGTTTTTTCTTGCTTCCTACTATATTAATCATCTCATTACCCACTAGATTTATGTTGAGACTTTCTGTCAAGCAACTGTGCACGAAACAGTTAAACAAGCTTCACTGTCAGCAGCTACAACAGTAAAATGAATAAAAATAAAAATAAATCTAAGGCTGTCATAGTGACACACACGGGGAACTTTTTTTTTTAAGTACTTCGTTGATAATTCTTTTTGCTTAAGTATGATGTTGAATGCAGGACATTTATATATACTTCTATACAGCATATAAGCATTGCACTCAAACTGTACTCACAGTATAACATTGTCAGAGTCGTGATGGACATTTTAAAGAAAAAATGATCAAAAAAAGATGCAGCAGAAGAGAGAGTGATGACGTTTTTAATTATTCTTTCTTGTCAAAACCTTGCATCTGTATTACCCACAATGCAAGTCGACCTCTGATGCGTCATTCTGAGATTTGGGTGTGTTTTTTCACGTTTTTTCAGATATGCAGTACTTTGATGTGTGTGTGTGTGAAGGATCTAAATACTTCAACAATGTAACTAAGGACATTTAACTTGTACTCTTTCTAACGCAGAAATAACATGGAAACAGACAGAATGAATTTCTCACCAGCAAGAAGTCCTCTTCTCAGAGATGAGCTAAAACCGGCATCCCAGCACGGTTTCTACCTAAGCCCACCACCGCTCTATATTAAGCCCCAGAAATTCTCCCCTCCCCGATACCCCAGCATATCACCCAGCAGAGACACATACAGTGCGTTCAGCCCACCTGCTTTCTTTCCCATGCTTGGCCCTGGTTATACCCAAAAGGAAGGATCCCAAAAACGCAAAAGAACTCCTTTCAAAATGGACGCCCCAGGAGGTGAATCTCCTGACAGAGGAGCCGAGGAGGCAGAAGAAAGCATGAGCAAGAAGACAGTGGATCTCTCCCACATTCCCTTCTCTCTCCGACCTCACCCCATTCCTCCACTATCACCTAAACCCATCCCTGGTATGATCGAACTAAACAGACTGCAGCTTCATCACAGATCACCAGGTATGAATCTACCAGTGCAGGTGAAACAGGAGCCTCTGAGTCCTTCTCCTGTTTGGCCTCCCTCTCCTCTCCTCCTCCACCCTCCTTACTTCCCATCTCTCCACCACGGCCTCCTCCCATACCCCTTCTTCATGCCCGGACCTGTCATGCACCTCTCTCCGGGTTCTTTCTACCCAAGAGAGGACCTCCGCCCCAGGCATCACAGCCGCGATGGACCTCCTCGTGGTGGGACAACCAGTGCTGAAAAGCTTGGTCTCAACATCCACGTGGACGACAGTTACTATGTAGATGTGGGAGGAGATCAGAAGAGATGGAAGTGTCGTATGTGTGAGAAGTCGTACACCTCCAAATACAACCTTGTCACGCACATCCTGGGTCACAACGGCATTAAGCCACATGGATGCCACCTGTGTGGGAAACTGTTTAAGCAGCTGAGTCACCTCCACACACATCTGCTCACCCACCAGGGCATGAGGCCCCACAAGTGTCAGGTGTGCCACAAGGCCTTCACTCAGACCAGCCACCTGAAGAGACACATGATGCAGCACAGTGATGTGAAGCCATACAGGTACATGTTTTGTAGTATAGTTTGCTTCTGATTTTTATTTTCAGTCGTTCTCTTATACTCACACACTTTCTCTGGTCCTTCAGCTGCAGTGTGTGCGGTCGAGGTTTTGCTTACCCCAGTGAGCTGCGCGCCCATGAGCTGAAACATGAGAAAGGCCAGGAGAACGTATGCGTGGAGTGTGGTCTGGACTTCCCCACACTGGCCCAGCTGAAGAGGCACCTGACCGCCCATCGTGGCCCCACCCTGTACAGGTGAGCCTTTGCAGAAATAATGATTGCACTCTTGATGCAATTGTTTGACATTATAGGGAGAGAGAGATAAACAAGAAGACTGGTACCATTCTCTACACTAAATACAAGAGTTAGCGGCTAGTTAGCTTAGCTTAGCATAAAGATGGCAGTAGCAAATTCTGTCTATGAGCACTCTTTGCAATCTTTGTTCTAAGCCAAGCTAACCGGTTGCTAGCTGTTGCTTCATATTTACCGTACATACACAAGAATGGTATCAACCTTGTCATTTAATTCTCTGCAAGAAGTACATTTCCCAAAATGTTGAACTACTGCTTTAACGTTTCAGTTCTCTATTTGGCTCCATAAAGACTGTGTACCTGTTGTCCCTGTAGGTGTGCAGAGTGCCAAAAGACTTTCCAGTACCCCAGCCAGCTTCAGAACCACATGATGAAACACAAAGACATCAGACCGTACATCTGCAGCGAGTGTGGGATGGAGTTCATTCAGTCACATCACCTGAAGCAGCACACGCTCACTCACAAAGTAGGTTTAGTGAGGAGGACAAAGAGAAAAGATGCAGCATTTGTCAGTGTTTTTTTTTTTTTCTTACAGGGGATGGAAGCAAAAGCATGGATTTTTGGCATCAAACAGAGTTATCAATTTTGCTGTCACATTAAGACATTTCCATTAATCCTTGTGCTGATTTTGGATGGTGGAGGTGGCTTAAAGATGTTGGACACCAGCCTAACAGGTTGTTTTGGCAGCTATCACATATCAGTTTCCGCTTAAAGTCTGTCTCCTGGAGCTATTTAACCCCATAATATCCGGTTTTCATATTTTATTTCCTCTTTGGGTTGGAAACACCACCCAATTCCACACTGATTGGCAGGATTATATATTAATATACTGTATGAGCTTGTCCAAAGTCTTAATTGAAGTAGTATGATGTTTACACTGAGTGAAATTGAAGACCAAGACTTTATGACTGCACCTTTTCATCGAATGAGTTTTTGATTTCTTGGCATGATTTTATACAGATTCTCCGAAAAAGACACAATTGGTTTGACAACTTTGAGATCCCCACAAAATAATTCAGTTCAATGGGATCTTATTTGTTTGTTAGCCACGTTTTTTTTACACCACTTCTTCCACATTCTCTTGTTCTTCAGGGGGTGAAGGAGCACAAGTGTCGCATCTGTGGCCGTGAATTCACCCTGTTGGCCAACATGAAGCGCCATGTCCTCATCCACACCAACATACGGGCCTACCAGTGCCACATGTGCTTCAAGAGTTTTGTTCAAAAACAGACTCTCAAGGCTCACATGATTGTCCACTCGGACATCAAGCCCTATAAATGCAAGGTTGGTTAAATTTAACATGTCAGCACCACAACCGTTTCCTAACCATAACCAAGTGGGTACTGTTGTAATCATGACAACAAAGATACCATAACCTTAACAAGGTTGTAGTTGTAACCCAAACCATGTTTCCTGTATAAGTTGCCTTTGAGCCTAAGCCTAACCACAATGGCTAGCTGTTTCCCTCTTGTTTCCTGTCTTTGTGCTATGCTAAGCTAACCATCTTCAGCTGCCCCTAGCTTCACATTTAGTGTCAAACACAAGAGTGGTATTGAAGCGAACACGCTTATTCTGCAAAACACATACTTTATCCGAAATATTAACTCCTTTTGCTTCAAGGTGTTTTAATAGAGGCATCCAGGTGTTTTATTGTCAACTAAATGAACCGATGCATATTTAAACACGACAAAGAACCAAAATTGTAATATTTGGTGGTAGCTGCAATTAAAGGATTTCCCTTTTTTTGGAGTGTCTGTTTGGACCTTGGTGTTTTGGTATGAGGACTGAGACGATGACCAGATAGCAGAGAGGCTTTTGGCAGTAGGTCCCTCCTTGTCCATAGGAAGGATATCGCCGCACAAACTGCCTCTCTAACAATGGCCCCCCAGCCTCCCCGGAGAACAGGGCCCTCAAATAGATTTCATCTCGCTTTCTCTGCTGCTGGAGGGAGCTTCCTGTTTTCTCACGGTCCTCTTGGACAGTTTACAGTCCCTCTCTCCTCCTGAAGGAAAGGACCACCCTAATAAAAAAGAATGCAGAGGAAGGACAGCGCAGGAGTTGCCCTTCCCTGTTCTCCTCCTGGCCCTGTCTCGATGTTGCTTCCTCTCTCTCTCTCTTTCTGTTTTTCTTGTGTGTGTGTGTCAGGGAGTGAGAGAGAGGGGGGAAGACAAAGAGGAAAACAAGGATAGAAGGAGGGAAAAAGGGTGTGTGCGTGTCTATGTATATCTGAACGCCTGCACATTCATTCATGATTACGTGTACCTCTACAACTCGTCATTCTGCAAAAATTAGTCATCTAACAAAGGGGGTTTGGCAGAGAAAGAAAAATAATAGGTGGATGGTGTTGGCCTATTGTTTTTGTATCCTCAAATAGTGTTTACTGCAGCCAGTGGGGGAAAGTAAATGAATATATTTACTCAAGTACTGCAGTTGTATGCAATTAAGAGGGTACATTTGTAGATTTTTCTCAACCAGCTGCATTTTTCTGATTTTATGATTGATATTTCACTTACAAAACATATGATCAGCCTTTAAAATATGATCTGTTGCTGACTTAACAGTATGCAAATGAATAAAACAAGTGCTTTTAGTTTCCATACTCAAGAGAGACTTTGTTAAAAATATCTGTACTTTTCCTGAAGTAAAATGTTGAATGCAGGACTTCTTGAGAATTATCACTGTGGTATTGATACTTTTACGACAAAGGGATGCTTCTTTATTTGGTGAGAATCTGATGAAAGATACTACTCCCACTTTGTAAATATGTAGTTTAAGCCAGTCGCTAGTTAGCCTAGCTTTTGCTAAACACTGGAAACAGATGGAAACAGCTAGCCTGACTCTCTCCAAAGGTAACAAAATACACCTGCCAACACCCCTGAAGCTGACTAATCAGCACATTACTGTATTTCTCTCAAGTTTAATATATGCAAAAACTGTAAAAATGACAATTCACTACAGCTGAAATGGCAGGAATCAGACATTCAAAATGCATATGTTACTGTTAATATTCTGTAAAAATGACTGGATTTCGGTTAATGGCAACTTGCCTTACACTTCTCTCCCTTGTCTTTCAGCTTTGTGGGAAGGAGTTCAACAGGATGCACAACCTAATGGGCCACATGCATCTCCACTCAGACAGCAAACCCTTCAAATGCCTTTACTGCCCAAGCAAGTTCACACTGAAGGGAAACCTCACCAGACACCTGAAGGTCAAACACGGCGTCATGGACAGAGGCCTGGATGAAAGATGTAGGTATACACAGAACATGGATGCTGTATGTATTTTACATGCAAAAGTTGGTTGATATAATTATTTATTTATCTGATTCCAGTGTTTAGGCAAAGAGGACGATTCTGCCTGTCCACCCCTATGGGCCTCCTCACCCACTTCAGCCAGGAGGAGCCATTTGACCTTTCCCAGAAGTCCCCGGGCCTGCCCAACCTACGCCTCTCCCAGTCTGATGGCGAGAGCGTCCCTGGTAGCTCAGGTCAGGAGGAGGATGAGGAGAGCTTGTACAGAAGGAGTCAGTACAGCCCTGAGGTGGACCAACACGAGCTGGAGGAGAGGGGGCAGGGGTCTCCGGGTGAACTAAGGCCAGAGGAGAAGCAGAAACAAATGTATCAACAAGATTTAGATGAACAGACATATGAGAGGGAGTCAGCAGCAGGAGGGAACTCTGTAGATCCCAGAGGCGACAAGATGTGTCTCTTACAGTCAGAAGAGGCATCTGAGATGGCATATGAATCTGATTTAGAGCTAGGTGACCAGGTGTACCACCACGAGACAGGTCATAGACAGTCATATGATTATGACTCAGATGATTCTGAACTAGAAGATCATCACCGAGAGCTAGATGAGCCAGAGCAAGACAAACAGCACGTGGATGAGTTTTGTGACCTAGCAGAGAGGAACCAGAGCAGACCAGAGACAGGTGAATTTATGGAAGTTATGGATCCACAGGATGAAGACGAAGACAAAGAATAAGTTGATGAATGAGATAAAGATGCAGGTTCTAGGCAAGGCAGATATTTTTTTGACAGGAAAATGAAGAGGATGTTCAGGAGACACGCCCCTGAGGAGAGAGGAAAGTGTGCAGGTCTTAAAATAAAACGAGATGTGGTCTAGTATAGTGGTGGTATAGTAGCACAAGAGAGCAAAGTTGAACATATCATGTTTATTACCAGAGCGACTGAAATACAAAGCTGTGAAGCATAATGCATGTACAGAACATATCATACACTGATTAATTAGTCACTGACAGAGGTGTAATGTGCGTTTGAGAGTGAGAAAAGTATGATTATGGTGTAGCTTTTTGTAAATATAATGCAAAAACGTATTTAATGAGATTTATTTTACAAATCATTTTGCAATACTGACTCAAATATGCAATTTTGCTTAAACTGTCACTGTCTTGTTTGTGTACATCTATGATATTACAGTACAATCAAAAATGTGTTGTTGCTCAAACCATTGTGCATGTTTTGGGGTGTTTTTGTTACTTTGTTACTTTTGTTACTTCGTTACTTTTGTTTATTTGTGAGTAGTCGGGTGTAATAATGTAGTTTTTGACGGATACAGACGTGACAAAGCTTGAGTTTTTCAAATCAGTCGATTGTCTTTTTGAAATAAACTGTGATTTTTGTTCTTTTTATGTCTAATGTTTAGATTTTTTTTTTTTTTTTTTCATTTTTTATCTATATGCCTTTTTAGATCACTTTTGTGGTATGGTTGTATTTTTATTGTATGGCAGTGTAATGGCAGTCACCCGAATATGATTGTGCTAGATAAATACAAAAATAAAAGCTTGAATGCATGAACCTGTGTAAAGAAGCTGCAGTTTGTGTTTTAGACACCGTATAAACATCCTTATAACTGTTTTGAAAGAATATAAGCCCAGGTATTAAACGTCGGTCCTCTCCGTCTGACACATATTTTACCAAGCCAGAGACGATTGCTGTGAGTTTCAAAAAGCTTGCCTTTCTCCTCCTGCTTCTCTTTCAAAGCAGAGGAAGAGGAAGAGAAAACACCTCTCCCCTTCTCTCTTTTAGGTTGTGATCAAACAGCAGTGACGGACACAGTGGGTGTCCCAGACAAAGGCTTCATGTGTCTGTATGACTCAGAATAAAGCATTGTTTCTGCTCATTGCAGAAGCTCCACTGAAAACAGAAATACTACTGACACAAAAGAGTACATATAGACTGTTTTTCATTACACAAAGATGCATTATTAGACAGTGCATTACATGGGATAGCTCACATTTAGCAAGTAATTCAGCAAATGCTGATTTAATGTATTGTTTACTGCTTTAATCCACACTGTAATAAAACATTAATGGGCTATAGTGTCATGTTATATCTCACTTTTTCATGCCAGTTCAGGTAAACATCGAGTCATTTCTTGTCAGATGAAATGCAGAACAGCAGCTTCTCTATTTCTACCAGTGACGACCACCGTGTCCTGAAGGGCGAAACTGCAAACAGTTTGAGGAAGTTCTCACATCCTCCTCTCCTTTCCTTTCCTCACCTACACGTTTCAATCCCAACCGCTGGCTTGGAGGCAAACCACAGTGAGTGGATGCGCTGTTTGCCTGCTGTCTAGAAGCAGCATCATATTGTGCAATCTCTGGAGGAACAACATATATAACTGATCGCAGCTCAGAAACCAAATGAAAGAAGCTGTTTCGTGAAGTAATTCTATCTCTCCTGTGCAAATTTGATGAACTGAAACTGTAGAGACCATGAGAATTAAATGATCACCGAGACACAGACAGGTAAACACTCGTGAAGTGGGAAAATGAATCATGGGGTGCGAAACGGTTGATGTTCTGCTTTGCAATGAAAAGCAACACACTTATCATAATCATGACAAGATGACAAGATGGTGTCTCGTTAGGAAAAGGACAAATCACAGTTTATGAATCAGTGATTTTAGAAGCTGCACAGAGCTAATTAAAAGCACTCAAACTTTGGGATTATACAAAACAAGACCTTTGAAATAAAGTTAATGTTACACATTTATATCATTAATGCATACTGTGGGTGGCCTTGAACAGCAGTGTAAACTGTTAGGCTTTTATTCTTCTTCTTCTTGTTTTTCTCTCTTTTATAGACCGTTTGATAAAGCTATACATCAAAAATAATTCACAGATGAATCAGTGATTAAAATACTAGTTAGACCCCTTCACTTCCTTGATTCTTATTACTGTATTATTATTACCTCTGGTCTACAATGGTGGACAGTTTTATCTAGTCTCCTGTTGATTTATTTTAGGCTTGTCTCCCGACAAGGAGATGTCGGGTTATATATTACAGGGTAGTGCCCATCCTCATTCCCTTTAAAATGTACATTAAGGTAGCTGTTATGTAAGCAGACATATTACTGCACTGCATGTTTAAATAGGTGAATTAGAGTTCACGAGCAAGTTTAAGAAAGTTAGATACTAGAGGCAAAAACATTGTTTTTTTCGTGAGCTAGTTTCCTAGCCTAAGATCTTCATCTTTCAGACTAGTGGAAAGGAAACATTTAAAATACACATTAAGGTGTTTATATTGTTACACTTTTCTATTCTATCTATATCTGTATGCACCAATTAGCATGAAATCATTTGCAATTCAACTGCAGTGTCTGCCAAAATGTATGTCATTGCACAACAACCTTGTTTTCTCTCATACTCTGACGACAAACCTTCAAGTTTTATTTTTATGTACTTTCAATACTTTTACTGGGACGTTTTGTCATATCTCATTCATAGCCTGATTTATTTAACATTTTATCCCTTAAAACGTGTTGAAAATAGATTTCTTTTACGGCTGTTGGCTGTACTGTCCATCATACATACACACAAAGATACATGCATATATTTCCTAATGGGATAATACCTCATTCTCTAGAATGCTGTTTTTGGGCCACTTGCTCTGTCTCGCGTATTTATTCAGTTGCCAGTGTCATGTAGCATCATGTATGCTACATGATGCTATGGCTGAATTATACAACTGAGATGCGGAAAACAAATACTTCTGATTTCTTTGCATCACTGAACCACATCCACAAACAAATACCTTTTTATATGTATGACGAATCGTATGGGAGGAAGTGTCAGATAGGATTTTTAATGTAAATTGATTGTACACAAGTATTGGCTCTTGCAAGATCCGCAGTCTGTAGAATACCAACAAGAGGATACAATAGTGTAGCAACAAATCATAACAATAAGTTAACATAGAAGAGAATAGAGAATACAGACTCCATTCACTATATTCCTGAAAAGATAATTGTATCCAGTATCGTACATAGAAATGTTTACTTCCCGTCAGTTCTCTCTTGTGCAGCTCGGGTAAGAGCTTCCTGTTTTGCTAGCGAGGGAGAAAAAGATGGTGCTAAAATTCTTCCACGTTTTGTTCAACAAAATTGTCCCACCCTAGTCTCAACCTGTCACCTCCTTTGACCCACAGCCAAGCAGCATACTGTAATTATAGGCAAGGGCTGTAACTTCTGTAGAACGTAACAACAAAAACATAGAGGAAGGGAGAGGACAACGGGTCAACGGCCCAAATAAACCCATTTACAATGAACTGCTCAGTTTCCAATTTATTGTCCTATCATCCCCCTTGCTGCGTTTTGAGGGTCTGTTACTGTTTTAGGGATTGACTGCAATATTTTAAACATGAACAGACAAACTTGATGTCCTGACAAGCTTCAGGAAGCAGTCATGCATGATGATGAGTAACTAACACTGGAACTTTTCATGACTTTAAATGTCTGTCTGTCTGTCTGTCTGTCTGTCTGTCTGTCTGTCTGTCTCCTAGACTGTCAGTCACTGACTGGCCATGTTATGCACACCTATCTATCTATCTATCTATCTATCTATCTATCTATCTATCTATCTATCTATCTATCTATCTATCTATCTATCTAATACTGCCATCTAGTGTCTGACTGAAGAGTTAACTGTTCTAATTTAATTAAATTTCAAAGCTCAGCTTTGAGACTTCAAATAGTTACTTTTATTCACGCCAGGCAAGTAATTTCTTTATGTGTTTTACTGATGCTGATAAACCTGATAGCAACTTTGACTAAGAAAGATAAACAAATATAATTTATTAATTATGAATACATTTTATAAATGGTACTGCATTACTATAACGAAGATTGAATGGATGATGTTTTAGAAGGATTGAGGCTAAAAGTTTCTTCTCTTCCACTCATGATAATAAGTACGTGCACATGCAGACTTCACACAGAAAGGTCCCGGCAGACTCTCCAGCTGCACCACTGTGCTGCGTTTTGCTTTGGGCACAACGAAGAAGAACAACACCATAAATCTTTAAGATAAATTTGAACTTTGAAAAAAATTCAAAATTTGATCTTAATGGACTCCCCAAGCTCACATCACAGCGTTGTATGTAGGCCTACTTTTGCTATTACAAACGTAATGTCTGCATACTCCGGTACAGCAGGTGGCGGTATGCACCTTCAAAGTCAATGAGTACAATCCGCCTCAGGTGAAACCAAAAGAAGAGGAAGAAGAAGAAACAACCAACACACCCCTCCCGGGTAAGAGATGGTATCGTCCAAAGATGGCAGCCTCCGTGTGGAAGCGGTGTGTGACAGCAGCAGTCAAAGTTAAATGTTTCTCTCCGTCTCTCTCCGGTAAACACATCTTATATCTGCCTACGAGAAACTTAACGTTTGATTTGATTTGATTTCTTCGTTTATCTTCTATTTCTCTGGTCTTTATTGTCCTTATTTGGATGTTTTAGGCAGGAAGAGCTAAATGTCCGCAGTGCATGTTATGAGCTGACTGCACGCAGCTACATGCAGCACTGATGTGTAACACAGTTATCAGTCTGCTGTAAAGTGTTTGTGTTTACATGACCTGGTTGACTGTCTCTGCAGCCAGAAGATGGCTGCTCTCAGCAGCTTACACAGACACCAAACTGTGGGAGACAAGAGAGAAAGACCCCCAAAACCTGGGTAAGAGTTCAAACTGTGCTAATATTCACATGTTACCTTCGAGGAATAGTCCAGCTTATGATGATGATGTAATAAAAGAGCAGCTTGGGTTCAAACCGCTTGCATGTTCTTCCTGTGCCTGGATGGGTTTCCTCCCAAAGTCCAAATCGATGGAGATGTACAGAAGACTGTGGAGGACACGTTTCTGTAGCAAATATGATGTTTTTTTTGTCTTAAAGTATTCATTGTAAAAGATGAATCTCCTAAATTGGGAGTGCTGTCATCTAACGCTGGATATTGACCTGAAGTAATTTTTTTTTTTTTTTTTTGGTACCAACTAGGCATGTAACATCACTGTTTGGCAACTGTCAGAGTGTTTCTGACATTTGCAGTCAACAAGTTAGTGAAGAGTTGGGTTTTCAGTGCAACTTAAACCAACAGCAACAACAACAACAACATCCATCCATCCATCCGTTTATTGCTAACCAAAGCTGAATGTGATGCCCTCAAAGGACAAAACACCTGCACCTACCCTCTGTCATTTTTGCTAAAACTGCAAAACAAACACACTTTGAAATATGATGTTAAACATTAGTGGTGTAATAAATGAATGCATTATTGTCATAAAATTGTAAAATCGTAGTAGCAGTTGGTCATTGCATTTGTACTAGCAACTGAAATGAGTGTTTACAACTGTCAAGTAACAAAGGTTATCAGTGAATACCTGCTCAGACCTGCATGTCACATAGATATTCACATTCAGAAGTATTTATGGCCGGTTATTGTATGTTTTTAAAAAAATACAAAGATGTAGTTTTGTTGTATGAACGCTTCATCAACACAGGGTGGCAGTGTAGACTGCAGTCTCATGGTGCACTGATGAATAACCATGAGACTGCAGTCTGCACTGCCTCCCTGTGTTGCATACATACGTAATACGTCGGTTTTGAAAAGTTTTAAATGGTGATTTAGAATTTTAATGTCATTTGGTAGTGCTTTGTCTAGGTCAGGTGTATCACAATGACATATCAAACTGTAAGGCACCCTAAATAGTTAATTACCTGATAAACTGTAGATTAGTCTTATTGATGTTGATGTCTTAACTTCCAGCTGTCCTGGCCAACACTATGGACAGGACGTATGAGAGGAATCTTCCAGTTAGCTCTCTGACTGTATCGCGGGTAAGCTGTGTTTAGATTTGAATCACCTGCATTTTCTATTTTTTGTGGTAACTGACAAATCAAAAAGTGTTTCCTGTCTGTGTTTCAGTTTGTCGACAACATTTCATCTCAAGAGGAAGTCGATCAAGCGGAGTACTACCTTTACAAGTATGAGGAATAATTTCTTCTTCTTTCTCCTCTGCATCAGTTTCTGGGTCCTCGTTTCTGTCTGATTTCTGCTGCTTCCTTTTTAATTTTTTTGTCGTACCAAGTTTTGTGCTTTTCTTGGAATGAATTGTCTGTTTAGTTTGTCTGTTTTGATTTATGCTGAGTCACATGCTTTTCTTTGTTCGGGGCAACTCCAGACCTTTCCTGTTTACTCCTTCCTCTGGGATCTGCACCCATTCAAGTGATTACAAGATTTAGCTTTCCATTTTGGGACATTTGTAAATGCTAATTATTATTGTTAATATGTGTTTGAACTCTTGATTTTCAGACTGGAATCTCATATTTACTCTTCGCTCTTCTGGTTGTTCAGCCGCACATAATTTATCACAGACTTGTGACATTCAAATATGGTCACATATATTCTCTTCATCAAAGCTATCTTGTCATTTTATTCTGTCCAGGTTTCGTCACAGTCCAAACTGTTGGTACCTGAGAGACTGGACCGTTCACAGCTGGATCAGACAGTGTCTGAAATATGGAGCCAGGGAAAAGGCCCTGCACACGCTTAAAAACAAGGTACACAACACATTATTATGGCTCCATTTAGTATTATGTCAATAAACTAGATACAGGCTCAAACGTAGAAGACACTTTGAACGTGAAGGAAGCCTATCTTTATAATCAGGAAGGAAATCTGATCAGAGGCTCCTGATCAGGGCTGATGGCTGCAGTTTATCTGACAGTGAGTGATCACAGATCCGATCTGAACCACCCAGATGTACTTTCAAACTTATGTAATCAGCACAAGTAATGTCAAACATGTTTGACATTTTCAGCCCGGCATGTGTACTGTTCCTAAATGAGTTGTAGTATCTCGGAATCACTGAATTACTGCAACGGCAGAGACGTCCGCTAGCCTGTGGCGTGTTTACAGTGAGGTACACGGAGCATGCTGAGTCAGTATCTGTTGTTGTTTTGACTGGTGTCATTTTACATGTCAGAGATGCATTGGGAATCAGCTGTTGTATTATTGAACGTGATATGCACCGTCTGTACCAATTCATATAGGATAAACAATTCATACTATACATGTGATGCAAATCTCATGTATATATCCCTGTTTGTGTTTGCAGGTCCAGTATGGAATATTCCCAGATGACTTCACCTTCAATCTTCTCATAGATTCTTACATTAAGGATGGAGATTTTAAAAGTAAGACTTTTTTCAAAGCCAGTTTTCAGTCAAACATTTTGATTCAGAAGGATTGAAATGCTGAAGTACGTCCAAAAACGCATGCTTGTTGACTTTGAATATTGCCAAGGGTCAGAACAGTCTGTCACATCACTAAAATCAGATTTTAAACATTTTATTTCCTTGTTTGTAAAAGACAGAGGTGAAGGGGAGGCTTGATTATTTTTCTGTAATAACATCAGACAGTAAACAATTCAGTGTTTTTCAACAAGTGGAGGTACATAGCTGGCATTACGAAGTTGATCCACAGTTTGTGCAGTCCTTGTATGCTGTCAGTGTCGTAACTCAAATCTGATTTTGTTTCATTACTTTTAAGGATAAATCTGGCACTACTGTTTGTTTTTGTATTGTTAGCAAATGCCATAAAACAATCAAAGCCAGCAATGAGTTTATTCCACTGCCTGAGCAACCTAAAGTCCTGATTAAAACTTATTCTTCTGTGCCATGAAGCTTTTTTTTTTTTTTTAACACATCAGTGAACCACACTGTGGCACTGAGTGACATGTTGCTTCTTAAACATGAGTCACTCCCTACATACACTGTTGTGCTGCTGCAAAGACTCACTAGTGAAACAAAGTGTGTGTTAAGGCGCAGCTAAAAAATAATCCCCAACAAAACACAACGCAACAACATCTGAAAATGTTGCTGTATTATGAACTGGCTAATATTAGCTATGATGAAGTTTTTGTAGCTTAACAAAAAAGACTTGTGAGAATCAGTACTTACCGTGGCCTTACAAAAATAAATCAAAGTAAAAAGTAAATAATCATGGTGTTTGTTGTTGTAATTGTATAGGTTCGTGCTCTGTGGTTGAAGAAGTGATGCTTCAGGAGGCCTTCGACCTTCCCTCCACCCAGATCCTGTCTCTGTATGCACTGGGCAGTTACCTAGCAACCAGACCACAACTCACCGTAAGTGAAAATGCAGCAACCTCGACATGGAGGTGTTATGAAAACAAATGATCCTGCAGTATTCTTATGTTTAGAAATACAGTAAGTCACAAGACACTGCGCTGAAATGAACAACTTCCTGATACTAGCTAAACCAAAAAATAGGAGTAACAAATACGCTTCCACATGAAACACTTACGCTTGTTTCTCGTTGTATAGGTGGCGGAAGAGCGAGCTTTGGGAGCGTCACTGCTCCTGTGTGGACTGAAACAAGACAACACCATTGGCCTCAGCGCTCAGCTTCTTGGCAATGCTCTCTTAGGTGAGTTTCTTCCCCCACAGTGATATTTTTATTTTTTATTTTACTATGATTGATTCCTCCAGTGCTCTTTCATTAGGGTGCTTCTCTCATTTATTCTCCACCTCCTCCTTCCACCTCCAGGAAAGGTAGAGATGTTAAAGGGCATACATGCGGTGTTCAAAGGAATGCCTCTCTTCTGGGGTCGTGGCTATCTGGGCCGAGCGCTGGCGGTCATGGAGAAGGCTGCTTCTGGTGATGTGAAGCTGTCCAAAGACACAGTAAGAGCAGAGAAATTCTCCTTTAGTGAAGGCTAGCAGGCTGCTGCACTTATCCACCTCATTATTGACAAATTCATTTACAATGCAAGCACACACAACACCGGTGGCAGCATACACGACCATACCCATACAGTCTACAAGATACAAGATATAGAATTGGGCCTGCCGTGCCAAACAGCATTCCTCGCTGCCCTCATTTGGGCTTTTGTTACCGATATTCTCCACTGACTGTGGGTTTAAAGTCAAATGAACATATTTCCCAAAGTGTTGGACTGCTGCTGTGAAATTAATCTGGATTAAACTTCCTTTTTGAACAGGATTTTTGTGTTTTTAAAATGAAAGTTTATTGAGTATGGCTCTGATTTCTAACACACACAGACACGCACACAGACACTATAGAGACTGTTGTTACTTTCCAGGTGGGGTGTGTGACACACAGTCTTCATCTCCTGAGACTGAACACACATGCTGTCATGTTGTTATTTTTACATATATGCACACAGACACACAGTCGGGTGCAGCGCCTCTAATCCGGTCTGTGCTGTCCAGTCCAATAGTTCAGCTTTGTCCACGTTTAATGAGATTTTGAAGAGCCTGGAGCAGCGAAGATGTCTGTGAGAATCACTGCAACAGGAACTAAATGGCCCGTGTCAGACGGCGGCACGGGAATAATGTAGATAGAGCAGATAACACTGTAGGACAGAGAGGAAATATTACATCTGAAATTAAGGTGCTGGTAACTGATGCCTCAGGTCACAGTTAATCTCACCTCTTCCTAAGATTAAGAGGTGAGTTGTCAAGCGAGGTGTTCAGCCTCTTTTATCATGACACGCCTGTTCTCTAATCTTTGAATAAGGAAAATGGATCCTCTTAGAAATATCACAATGTCACTCCTTTCAAGTAATTAAAAAAAGATGTTTCGTGTAGTAATAGCTGCTCTTTCTTTCCGCATACCTAACATTTCATTGTCATCAATTCTTCAGCTGGACTACATGAATGACCTGCTGCAGGAACTGACTCCTACCTCAGACTCGGACACCGGAGAGGAGTCGGGAGGTGAAGAGGACAAGAAGGAAAACACCGTAGATGAAGATGATCAGGCTGAACAGGCTAAGCTACCTCAGTATGCCAGCAGATTCAAGGTGGGTGTTTGTTGTGTACGGCAGGTGTCCTTTTGTTTGTAGGAGCAACTGAATTTCCAGCAGTTTTTCTTGCCAGGGGAAGCCAGTAAATGTGTGATAACCGCTGTGGTGACTGGGGTGGTAACTCAGAACTTTCACCAGAAATTAAGATATGCTGCTCATTGTATTGAATAATCTTTCTGTAAGGATTCAAATGTGTAAAGCAGGCAAACTTTAGACAACGTTTTTCAGTAATCTTTAAGAGTCAAAGTGTTTCATGATTAATTGTCTAAAGCAGAGTCCGTGCCTGTGAGCTGTGTTTTCTGCTAATCGGGCCATCTGCATGATAATAAAACAGCGACCTAGCAGACAAGGAGTGGCCTTTCCAACAGTATTGTTTTATCAGTTTAAGATCATATCCTGTTTTTTTTTTTTTTGTCGTTTTTTTAAATGGCTGTTTAATGATTTGTCTCAGAGGTTTTATTAGGGCTCTCTGATCGCTGATCGAAATAAATTCATTTATTGCCCAAGTGTTTCCACCACTCTGCCAGCTCCATGGAGTGCTGACATTCAGTGTTACTCACTCAACAATATGTGAAGTTTGTGTCCTTGAGGTCTCACAAACATGTTTAACGCATTTCCTTCCTCATACAGCACTTTGATCCATATTTACTAGCCGGCCGTCTTCTTCCTTGCATTTGTTGGCACAGTAGTGTGTTTATTGACACATTACCACCGCATGTTGATCAGTGGAATAGTGTGAAACTATCGGATGGATCAACTGTGTCTAGTTATTGTAAGTTAATATGTGTGATATCTGATTAGTTAGTGTGTTAGTTAGCAGTAATATTTGTGTATTTAAGTCGTGTGGCATTCAGGCTTGAGGGGGCCTTTTTAATATCTGAACTTACTAAGGCAACACAAAGGGTAAACTGTGCCAACAATAATAAGCAGTAACAGACTAGAAATGTGGACTCATTTCTTCATCAGAAACAAACCTTAATATTTTCATAGTGTGACTCCAGATAATTCATCTCTTTTGGGGATTGAAGAATGTTTTCAGAGAAACTTGATTTTGAAATGTAATGACCAGTTCACTGATTTGGAGGGTTTCGCCCAAGTAATTTACATGAAGTGCTGAGGTCACTGTTGGGCGCTTCAACTTGTTTTTGTTTCCTTGCTTCTTCAGGAACTGAGCAGCCAGCTGGAGTCTCAAGGCAAAGTGGACTCTGCCTCCTTCCAGGCTTTAGTGACCGTTCTGGCCCAGCAAAACCTCGCGGCCGTGGAGAAACCCGACTTGGAGCAGTATGAAAGTCGGGTGCAGGCCTGGGAGGCTGAGAGGAGGCAGCTCATCCACAGAGAGAAAGAGATGAGGGAGAAGGCCGAGCAGGATAAACAAGAGCGGTTGGCTGCCAAGGCTGCAGCCCAGCAGGCGTAGAGGCTCAAGGATGGAGTTGAATCAAGATCACTGAACTGTCCAAGAAGTATGTACATTAAAAGTGTGTGTATACTTAGGAGATAATAGGAGGATAATACTTAGGAGTTTAATGTCTCTGAAATTGTGTCAACATGTTTGTGATCACTTTTGTATATGTTAATTATTGTGCACTTATGTGATAAGTATTGCTCTGTCATAGATTAGGGCAAATATAAATATATTGTCAAAACAAAATTTGATTCTTATTTTCATTTGTATCAGAAATTGGGTCTCATATTTATTCTTCTTCTTTTGTGGACTGTGGGATGATGTCATTATTGGGGTGTAGGCACACATCAATTGTTAGGCCTGATGGTCAGGTGACCTCATGTAATCCAAAAGAGGGGAAAGCTGGAGAGAGATCACATCCTCCCACTCCTTTTCCTCTGCGCCTGCTGTTGTGTGTCTGTGTCTGTGTGTTTGTCTGTCAAAAGCATCTTCAGTTTTCTTGCGGGGGATCGAAAGAAGTGTTGCACGGACGAAGTTGCTGATAGCCAGTCTAGAAAAACACGTTTCACACGTTTGTTAAAAAGTCGAAATATCAACGTGAGAGTGCAGCATCGGTTAATACAGCCCACGCTAAATGTCAGACAGGATAAACCCTGGTTTGTTTTGGCTGCACCGAAAGATAAGATAATGGATCTTTGGAGAAGAAAATGTTGTTGTGGTAGAGCATATAATGCATTCATTCCACATTATGTTGCAGCTATTCAGTATTCAGAGCATGATCTTGGGAAACTGCCTGGTATGCGGTCCAGGATGAATGCGTGACACAAAATGCTTAAAACAAGAACCATTGTGAATCTAAGACTGCTTACTGACTGCTGAGAGCAGCTCCTCACTCAGTCACTGTTTTCTAATGCACGCATGATAAATACAATTATGCTGTTAAAAAAATATCTTCTGGAGGTGTTAATGCTGCAAACCTACAGAAATTGAGTCTGTAAGTTGTTTTTTTACAGCACATTTGAAACAAATCAAGTCAAAACTCCACTTGTCTCTGCTTGACACCACTAAATGAAAACATAACATAAAAAGGTTATATAACCTTTATATATAACACATCTGATCTGACACTGGATTAAAATGCAGAGTGGAAAGTTTTTAAATTGCATTTCACAAAACTTTAATTACAAATGGCCAAATATCAGCTTGCAACGTCACTGCAATATGTATGTAGTGTATTTGTTGGGGTCTGTTTTCGGCTGTGGATTGATTTGAAGTCGGTTCTCTAGTGAGTATTTACAGCAGCAAACTAAACTTCAGCACCTATGTTCATGGATTAATAACTTTTGTACTATTGCACCAAGGAATCCTCCATCTCAGCCTTTGCCTACGCAAATATACTCAACAGTAGGGTAAATTAATTGTAAGACACAGGCTTTTCATGGGTTTTATTGACAGTAATACAAATATAGTATATTAACAACTATCTTTTAACTGCATATATTTTAGTGGAGTCTTTTTCATCATTTTCCTTTTTTTTATGGCAGCAAAAAGACAATATTGATGTATTGATTTTTCCCACCTTCCTGTAGTGTTGATTCTGTCATTTGCTCATTTAAAAAAACAAAAACAAAAAACCTCAAATATAAGCTAATACTATCTCAGGTCTTATCATTGTCAATGGGCATGTCAGTTACTCAGTGATGGGGAGATTGGTCAGACCCCGGAGACAAGAACACATGTCACTTTTTGGTACAGCTACTTTTCTTGCTGTGTCAGTAAAGTGTTAGGTTGAACCTCTGGATAATGCTCCATATGTATTTCTAAATGTGTTCATGATAAAGAGAAGTACAACTATCTACAAAACCTCAGGCCATTATTTAGTGTAATGCTTATCTCTCACAGAAGCCTGAGTTGTGTTAAAGCTGTAGACGATGAATTAACTGACAAATGCAATAAAAAAAATGGGTCGTCCATCATTCCCTGTCAGCTCCTCGTCCTCAAGCTCAATTCAAAATCACTGGTTTAAAAATAACGCAAATGTTTGCATTTCTCGCTGTTGCCACAGAAGGTTTTGGACCTTCATTTCGGGTATTTGAGCAAGTGTCAGGTGTGCTAACACTGCTGATGAAGTCAGTCAGGTGAGATATGATGAAGGAAAAAAGGTCAGGAGGTTTGGTATCCACATCACTGTATCTGATGCCAAGAGCGTTTTAAGTGTTTTAAAAGATCTGTGTGTGTTTTCGTGGTGGTCCGAAGGGGAACTGTGTCATGGGTTATTTGACATATGTAAATATTACAGAATCTGCAAGAGCAAAGGTGATGCATTAGACAGTTTTTATCTTGGAACAGCTGCTAGTGTGGCTCTAACAGGAAACTTCTAGCTGGTAAGAGAATTTACAACGAAGCCAGCACATCCTCATATAATCTTTAAGGTGCAGTATGTACTATTCGCACTGAACAGTACCTTCTACTAAACGACTGACTCTCACATTTTTGCCACTTGTAGCAGACGTTTTTATCTTCCTGTGGCTGCAGTTTATGCCTGTCGTGAAAATACAAACTATGTTAAGTCAACGGGATTCAATACTTATTTTTGATTTGTGAGCATGATTTATATCTGAAATGTCTGTCCTGTTCTGTAAAGCAGATTACAGGATAAGATGCCGCAGGTCATGTTGGTCTTGGCCAAAGTCTTGGCTGAGCAACCAGTTTATTAATCTTTCATTATTCATCAAGGTCAGCGGCTTCATATTTAACATTTTATAGAGATAAGAAAAAACAAATAATGTCTCATTTATCCATCTGTCTGCCTCGAGGGTATGTGTGGCCTGACATTGTTAAATTGCTCACATGTTAAACAGTAATAAATTAGACAGCTGTGCAGTGGTAATTAGAAATTGGATTTATTTGCTGTCGGATTCATTTGGCTGTTACTTTGTCATCATTAGCTCATACATGTAACATTGTCAGCCTATTCAAATGTCTGCATCGATGCTGCAGAAACATAATAGCAATAATATTACACAATAATGTATATGAATGAAGAATCTGCAAGCAGAGGGAAGCATTCTAGTTTCCGTCCGTGGCCAGAATAGTTGAGTGGGTCCCATCACATTTGAGTGGGCTTTGGTAGCTACAGTCCATGTTGAGAGCAAAACAGGACAAACATGTTGCCTGAAAAGCGGCCTCAGAATGCATCGGCTATTATCCGACAACAATTTTTATTTTTTATTTTAATGTTTTCTGCGTTCATTATGCAGCTACTGCAAAAAGAGAGCTTGAGAGAGAAGTTCAAACCCTCCACACACCTCGCCAATCGCTGTGAGAAGTGAGCCTGGTTGTCATTCTCTGGTTTCCCGTTTCAGAAAGTGACAGAAATGGTTGGATGTGGCACCCAGTTCTGACATGGGTGAGAAATGAAGTGCAGAATGATTGTATTTGATGTTATTTGTGATATGTTATGGATCTTGCTGTTGATCTAAAATTCAGTCAGTAAATGGATTTTTTTCCCGGCATATGGTGGAGATGCTGATGCTGACGAACGAACCCCTCTTGTACAAACATGACCCTCTTAGGATATTTGATACTCTGATACTGATAGCCATTTCCAGTATCTCTCTCAACCTCTGACCAGTCAGTGCCCTTTTGTCACATTTTACAAACAAAGCTTTGTGAAACAGTATTGACCCAACACCGAGGTGATGTGGATACAACGCATGTCTGAGTGTTTAGCAAGTGTTTGGAAAGATGTATCACAGCTGTCCTGCTGGCCTGATGAACGCAAAGCAGAAAGTAAGAAAAATACACCCACCCAAAGCAAACCGTCCTCATTTTCCCTCACACTGAATGATGGGAACGTGGGGGATTGCTAGCAGGAGTTTAACCGGGAAAAGGTGTAGCACTGAGGTTAAATAGGAAACGCTGCTAGTAGTAGTTGCTACTGAAAAGTGAATAAAAAGTTCCTTTTTTTGTTGACATGTATATCAGTAACCTGAATGAAAGCGTAGGTTTCTATTTACCTACTTGCATTTCAGTGAGCTGATGCAGCAGGAAACACAAACAGTAGTTTAAATGAGCTACAGAAGCTTTAAGAATATAAATGAGCTGATTAAACGAGGAGTGTTGGTCACATTTGGCTCGTTTGTTTCGGTTTGGCCCCTTTGGCAGTGAGTTTACTTCATTTTCCTTAATTTATGCATGATCAGCGATATAACATCCTTTTCCATTGAGCTCTAATGGGCAGCCCGAGTCTCCTGGTCATGCAAAGATTAGCTGTAAATGTCCATAATGTTGTTCAGAGTTTCTCTCCCTGTTAATGATTACCACGGTAATATCTAACCACCAATGTTACACTTGCAGCCACATGCAGTGATGAGGGACTCTCATTTTTTCCAAGGAATCTGAACTGTTTGGATAAATTAACACTTTTAAAGCAACCTCCCATAATGTTGCTGTTTAACCGTTGCTATATGAGTCATACACTCACTTCAGGGATAAAGCATCCTGCTGGAAGGTCTGGAAAATGATTGTGTAAAGTTTAATGTAACATTCTTTGTATTTTTAACTTGAGCCAGCTTTTATATTGTTGTCACACAGCCTCATGGGTAAACCGTCCTCACTGTATGAACAGAGATGTTGACATTACATTAGATGGATGTTTAATACTGAGACCATTCAATGTCATACAGACAGTGTGAATCTATATAATCACTAGTTACAGATATAATAATTACATTTCATAACACCATCAACAGTCTAAACACATTCACGAGTCATGAATCAGATGCCTACAGTGAATAATGTTAAAAGCAGACAAAGTGTTTCTGTTTTCATGTTGGCATCACATGTCAAACTTGGTGCCAGATCAAACAGTTTACATCTGATTCTCTGCACTGCAGCTTTGTTATGCTGACTGAGATCACATACGGATGTTATCTATAAATCTACCAGACTCAAGAATAAACACATCCAAACTCTCTAAACTTTACATTTAAAAACAGGCCGCAGGCAGAGTGTTCTCAAGGACAACAACCCCAACACCTGAGCTGACGCTCAGATATGATGGGAATCCCAGACTAAAGGCACGAGCGCTGACTACACTGATGATAGTCAGTCTGATATAAAGTATCTGAAACTGCTCTGTGTTAAAGTTTAATGCTCAAAATATCAATATAGACAAATATTTTGGATCTGGTTTGAGGATCAAGGGTCATGAAAACAAGTGCTCTTGTTAGACTTGTATTGACTTAACTCACAAATCAAAATAACATCTTCAAATGACCAGACCAGTGTTTGTGCATATTTGAATTGTTTTCACTGCTATTACATATATTTCACTGCTGAACATTTCCTAGAGAATGTCGAGGTTGTTTTGTTTTGGATTTTTAAAATGTATAGAAATGTATGAACATATATTTTTGCACCCTTCCAGGTAGCTTCTGAGATTGAAAGTTATTTTTTTAATTTGGGAAACAACATTTAAATGACTAGTTTGACATTGTGGGAAATATGCTTTTGCCCTTTATGAGTTAAATCAATATTGACACCACGGTCTGTAAATGTGTAGCTGGAGCCAACAGTTTAGCTTAGCATAAAGACTGGACCAGCAACTTCTTCAAAGTCTACAGTTTTTGTACAGATAAAACAAATAAGATGTAATATGTGTAGTACTCAACTTCAGAGGTGCTGCAAGGCAGATTTTGTTATTTTTGGATATAGCTGGGCTAGCTGTTTGCCCCTGTTTTCAGTTTTTATGCTAAGCTAAGCTAACCAACTGCTGGCTCCAGCTACATATTTGTGGAACCGTCGTAAGTGATGCTAATCTATTTTTGTTTAACTCTCTGGAATCAAGCAAATAAACAATATTTCATTAAGTGGTGACAGAGTCCGTTTTGTCAGTTATGACAGGTGCGGGTGTGTACGTGCATCTCGGCACGCATCCAGAATAGTTTCACCTGGAATGAAGACAGTTTTCTTTGACCCATCCCATGAACTACTGACTGTGTTTGTACATGTCCACAGAAATCATGTTTAACTCTATAGGTAGCTGTTGCTTTTCTAAACAAAAAGGCCTGTGGCAAACTGTAATGTCAGGGCGATAAATCATAGGCTTAACCCTCGCATTAAACCAAAACACAGACGCATTGTTGCAAGGGAAATCATCCAGAGCTACACCTAAATACTGTGGCACAGTGCACCACACACACCTATAATTGCATTTCAAGTTTCTCACCTTCAACATAATTGTCCCTCTTGTTTTAAGAAACAAAGTCAAATCCCTATCAGCTATCACCGGAGAACAACTATGGAGTGTTTTCCATCAATCGGCACTACTTTGAGGATATTGGATTCTATAGTGACAACAACAAATCCCTTCCAAGACACAATGTAGTAATTGTTTGACACAGGAATTAAAGCCCTGAAAAGATGTGGTGTTGTTTTTTTCTTTGCTTTCTTTACACTACAAACAGAAAGACCCACTCAGCTGTGTGATTGTCTATCAACAGAACGTAAGCCGGAGTCGTATTTACTGATAAATTGATTCTTTCAGCAGTGCTGGTGGTCATTACTCTGAGTTTGCAGTGTGACCACGCTGCAGGTTATCTGACTTCGACAAACAAATCCAGGAAAAGCACATTCATGAGAAGCCTAATCTTTACAATCTACTTACAGAACATTCTGCAAGGCTTTAAAACGGACAGAAACACACAACAGGAGGCTGAGATCATTTTTTATATATGCCCAGCGTGGTATACACACAATCACGTTGCATAACAGCTGTTCAGAGTTTTGACAGGGCATACGTCTACATATGAATGGTATGCTTAAGAAAATATTATTTTTTCAAGGCTATACTACGCCCATCACGCAGCGGGTTTCCCCCTTTTCTGCGTCTAAATAAATGCCAGAAATTGGCAACAAAGAAAACAAGAGCACAGGGTCAGCCTGGTGGGATGACGTCAGGCCGGCTCAGGGTCTCAGTTCCTGAGTTCAACATGTTCTGTGACAGCAGTCGCAGTCTAGCTAAGGGGAGGGGGAGGTTGTTTTTTTTTTTGTTTTTTTTCATTTAGGTAGATCTGCACTAAGATTCTGTACTCATTCAACTTATTAAAAGGTTTAAAACCCCACAGCTTTTTTCACAAATGATCTGTCAGACAGTTAGCTCAGGGTTACGAACATCACACACAGACAACAGACAAGCTCCAGCCACTACTGACATCATCAGTGCCGCTAAAACCCACCCACCAGAGCTTCTTCATGTTGGTGGCAGAGTTGGGCAATGGTCAAATAATCAAAAAATGCTGCTATGCTATGACTGCTATGCCCTTTAACTCTTTCCCTTGACCTTCATGGAAACATTGTGAGGCTTGGCCACCCGCCAACCACAAGTGAAACAAAATGGTTGTCACATTGAGAATGGCTGCTTATGCTCAGCCTAAGTTATCATGAGCTACGGGGACACACTGAATGGCAATATTCATGTTTTATATGTTAACTCGAATGGCCACAAAAAACTTAGAGCTCATCTAGTTATTAGCAGCATTTTGCAACAATTTGAGAATGTTTTGCACAACAGCAGGCAGCAAACTTAAACCCCTCTGTATGTCAAAGCAGCTACAGCAACACATGGTCAACAACACAGGACTAACGCAGAGACCAGCTTATTGGGTAACCCACGAACACTTCATTGAAGTTTATAAGCCTGCAGTGGAGTGAAGAGACCAGCTTTTGTAAAGAAGATGAGTGTTTATAACGCAGATCTATCTGTTAATAGCCACAAAATAATGTGGTACGGCATTATCTCCTTTCCTTATGTAAAGGATGGTCCAGTGTATCCTATGCTATAGGACATGAGAAAGGTACTACATAAACACTTCCGGGTCATTTCACTCAAATAGGTAACCAAAAAAATACTGTTCGACCAGAGCCCTTGTTTGTTTGTCAAAGTAAGTCCTGATTGAGAACTATCATATTACATGCGTATAACAGTCCTGGATCATAAGGAACATGAATATTTTAGTCACTCGGGCGTTCATTACATTTGTTTCGCTGGAAATTTGAACTGAGCCAAGGGTGGGCAATCTTTTTGGCAACTTAACAGGACAAAAACAAGAGAATGTCAGGCCCATGTATAACAGTAAAAACCATGAAATGAGAGAAACACACCTCACGCTGTGAAAGTAATAAACTGTCTGTGATGCTGGTTACAGGCGTACGTGGAAAGCCGTGGGTGTGAGTGTTTTGAAGCAGGTCATACAGGTTGGTGTGTGTTCTCATATGGTTGTTTTTCAATCCAACTCAGCAGGGGCAAGTTTTGGGTCTCAATGGTGCGCTAGGACCTGCAAGGTGAGGGTGTCGTGATCAGGTTCAGATCCATTAACATATTTTATTGCATTTTTTTCTTTGCTGTTGAGAATTTTAGTGATTTAATCCTAACGACCCCTAACCCTGTCTCCATAGTTAAGAGCTTCCATTAAAGTCACCCTTCTTCACTTGCCAACTGAGGTGCAACATTATATGATATTTCACCAATACTATTGTTGGATCATTGACTGTTTCAATACAGTTATGTAGTTTTTTTAGTTTCTTAGTCTCTCTGGTCCCACATTGGTTTTTCTACATGTGGGAAATGTCCGGATGAAACGCGTTTTTATGTAGAGACTGAGTTCATGTCACACAGAGTGAATAATCACGTGTTTGGTTAAGCCACAAGAAGCTGCCATCATGTCATCGTGTCATCACAGTTCCTCAGCAGGACATTGCGTTTATTTGCTCTATCATAACTGATGGCCACAAATCAAATTATACCGTAGTCACCTGCGTGTGTTTTGTTTGAAACAAAATGTCCTAGAGGACTGAATATTAATGTCTTGTTAAAAATGTTCTTAGAACAAATGAATCATAGAAACAGTCTCTTCAACCTTACTGTGAAACACAATACTTCCTTGACAATGAATACCTGATCCCAAATCAATCCTGTTATGAGGTGATCATCAGGAAATCAGTTTAATTTAACCTTTTTTTTTCCTTCTTTTTAACTTTCTTTACTTTTTACTCTTTCTTTTTCTTGTATTATGCAGGAATATATTTTCTATTTATATATATTTTCTATCTATATACATGTCTTCGATTATATTTGTATGTTTTATAGGTTTTTATGTTTCTATACTCTGATTCTGCCCTGTGAAGTGCTTGTTAGCTTAATATTGTTTTATTCTAAGTTTCTTTTAGGTTATTCTACATTTGTTTTGTGTCACTTTTTAAGTGACATTAATATTTTTTGGCCACCATATACTGAGTGAAAATATAGATAGCTCTGGGTACAAGCCTCAAATATTTGCCCAAACTATAACGTAAACAGTATCAACTTGCCCTTTTTTAAAGACAAAAAAAGGAGAATGTGTCTAATTTTACTTTGACCTCATGATATTTAACCATGTTGTACACGACTTGTGTCACAAAATATGTCCAAGGCCTTTCCTGCACCAGCCTGAACAGCTGATGGGAGCTGTGAAGTGCATGAAGGGGAGGGACTGAACCCTGCAGGAGGAAGCTTGAAGGCAGAGACTCATTTCAGTGAAGTCACTGGTGTCTGTTGGCTGCTTTTATCTGTGTCCTGGTGAGTGAAATCTGCTTGTCTTGCAAGAAAGCTAGCTCTGATCTAGATCAACCACATAATAATACCACAGCAGCAGCCACATGATGCTCTGCCGGGGGATTGACGTTTTTTAGAAGTTAGTTTTAAGATAAAGAGAAAACAGTTTTTTTTTCTGGTTTTGACAATGTTTTCCTGGCTTCTTTCACTTGCAAACAACTTTCCTGCTCTGGACTGGACATACTGGCGTTAAGAAAAGTTGTTTCACTCGTCTTGAAGGGAGGACATAACAATGAATAATCAATCAATGACAGGGAGAACCATGGTCCCGACCATCCCGTCTATTATGTTCATTTTCGGGGTGGTTGGGAATGTCATCGCCATCGTGGTTCTTTGTAAATCTCGCAAAGAACAGAAAGAAACCACGTTTTACACGCTGGTGTGTGGACTGGCAGTCACGGACCTCCTCGGCACACTGCTGGCCAGTCCAGTCACCATCGCCACTTACGTGAAAGGGTCGTGGCCCGGAGAGGACCCGCTGTGCCAGTACTTCGGGTTCACCATGCTGTTCTTCTCTCTGGCTGGGCTCAGTATCATCTGTGCCATGTCGGTGGAGAGGTACATTGCCATAAACCATGCCTACTTCTACAATGACTATGTGGACCAAAAACTGGCGGGTTTGACTCTCCTGGCGATCTACATCTCCAACGCGCTTTTCTGCGCGCTGCCGATTATCGGCTTTGGACAGGTGAAGAAGCAGTACCCGCAAACCTGGTGTTTTTTAGAGTGGAGGAGCAATAAGACCAGCGATGCCGCCTACTCCTACATGTATGCGGGGTTCAGTTCTCTTCTTATTCTAGCCACTGTTATCTGTAATGTGCTGGTGTGCGTGGCTTTGATCCGGATGCACCGACGTTTCGTGCGCAGGATGTCGCTAGGAACCGATCTGGGGCGCAACTTGGACCCGCGGAGGAGAGGGCGCAGCTTTGGGCGACTGGCCGGGGCAGAAATTCAGATGGTTATTCTCCTCATATTCACCTCGGCAGTGATACTTATCTGCTCCATCCCACTTGTTGTAAGTTTTCCTTTTCTACGCTCCCTGTGGGTTATTTCTATCCATTTCGCAGGCTTTACGCACGGCTCCTTTTGGCCCAAATGTCCATTACGTTGTACATAAAATTACTTTGGTCATTCACTTCAATCCAAATCCAAGTGGGTGATCTGAAAGCAACCTTAAAACGTATTTTCCTTTGTCCTAAATAACTTTTATTTTCCTTTTTTTTTTAAAGCAGACACTCTGCTACTGTCATCTTGCTCATTCAATCCATTACGCACGCTTTATGCATGATTCTTTTAGCAGAAATGTTGCTTTTTTTGTACTTGGAACAATGTGCTCATGCAAGCTGATCTAAATCCATTTGTATTGAATTACTCCCTTCACCCCCCTCGCTCTTTTTCTTTTGTTGCTCCATTGTTCCACATCTCTTATTTGTGTCTTTCTCACTCTTCTTCTCAGAAACACACACATGCACATGCACACGCACAGCGGCACACTCACACAAAGTCTGAAACATTTAACATCTGCTCAGCCTGTATTCTCTCTTCCTTTGCAGGCTCAGGTGTTTTTGAATCAGCTGTATAAGACTCCAGTGGAGCTGCGGTTGGACAAAAACCCTGATCTACGAGCGATACGTTTCGCCTCCTTCAACCCTATTCTTGATCCCTGGATCTACATCCTGCTCCGCAAGGCTGTTCTTCTTAAGCTCATTGAGAACATCAAGTGCTTATTTTGCAAGATAGGAGCACGGGGGCAACAAAGACAGGGAAACTTCCACTGCATAGATGCTCATCAACTTTCCTCTGTCATCTCTAAACGGGACTCACACTCCCTGGTTTCCAACAACTTCCGAGATGTCACCAGCACCTCCCAGACCTTCCTCTACCTGCCAGAGGGATGCGAGACGTACCAAGGAAGCTGTCATATAGCAAAAAGACTTTCTGGTTCCCAACATTCATCTGTCAGAAACTCGCAAGCTTCTTATTCTGAGCAGGGCAGCGTTGAGTCACATAGAGAGGGGACAAATGTCAGCAAAGACCTTTCAGCTCTACCATGCCCAAAAGACACAGCACTGCAGGTGTCATTGAGCAATGAGACAGTGGAAGAGAAATGCATCTGAATCAGGTGAAACTTCTCAGTTTGCCCTGAGATAGATTGTCTGCTGAATGACTTCTCCAAAGGTTTAAACCTCTAAAAATGCAGGATGCCACATAAAAGAAATCGATAACTCTTCTTGTGACTTGAAGTGCTCTGAGCTTTATCGTCCTACGTTCTCTGCTTCAGCACCCAGCTACCTCAGGTGATGGCTATCTGCGACTGTGTAAGCAGATTTTGTCATTTTGCCCAAAAGTAGATGTTCAAACGGAGATGACCCATTTCTTTATGGCTCAAGTGTCACTGATGGAAAAGATATCCTTCCAGGAATTTCAGCTACTTTGTTCAGTCATTGTGGAAACCTTAACTGTAAACTAGATGAAGCCGGCAGTATCAGAATATTTGAGTCACACAATGAAAATGATTGAATGCGATCCTTATGAGTAATCATGGGCATGTGTGCTGCCATTGTAAGGATTGATTGGTTAAACACACTCCTGTACAGTGCTTCTTGAAGGACATATTGTGTTGGTTCCATGACTAACGTACAGTGCAGTATTATTATGTGGTGAACACCGACTTTTTTGTTCCTCGGCCCTGGAATACACACAAATATGCCATCTCAAATTATGAAAACTTTTCCACTGTACAATGAGGGTACAAAGATTCCTGCGCTGTAGTTATTAATACCAAACTATTTAAATCTGACTGGGAATGTTGAACCTTTTTTCCGCAGCTACAGCAAATACGATTTAAATCAGTGGACAAATGTGAAGCATCAAGATGAAGATGTTTCGACACACCTCTCTGGAAAAAATCATTTTTTCTAAATTTCTTGTTACATAAAGTTTTGTTTATAAAAAAATATTCTTCTCTAGGAGAAGGTTCTAATTATTAATGACTACTCTTAAGGGATTGTCCACCCTAAAGGAGTACTGTATTAACATGCTCATGCTCATAAAGCACTATTTTCAGGCTCATATAACTAGACAGCTTATTTACAAAATATTTTGTACCAGTTAGGGCTGCAACTAATGATTCTTCTGACTCTCACTTAACTGCTGAATCGTTCAGTCAAAATGTCAGAAAATTGTGGAAAAACATCAACATCAGTTTCTCAAAACTCAAGGTGCCATCTTCAATCATTTGTTCATTTGATCATTTGACAGAGAGAATCAGAAATAACTTAAACATTGAAGCTGGTACCAGCAGGTGTTTGGCAGTTTTGCTTGAAAGCAGCACATAGAATGAATCGTCGATCAAAGTAGTTCTTGAGGATTTGACTAATTGTTCTGGCTCTGTATCAGGCAAATATGAGGTTATGTAATTCAACAGGGCTAAATTTAAAAACCCATTTTTGTAGAGGTCATTCTTATGTCAAACATAGACAGATGACTCAGATTTCTGGGTTCCTTTTCTGCATTGCATTTGTTCCAATGACAGATATCCCCCTTTGACGTCATTCTGACACCTTTAGCGGCTCTTTTACCGCTTTAAAATAGACTGAACTTTTGAACTCTTGTTTTTTTTTTTTTTTCTTTTAGCCTTTCCACTCAAATAAGCTTTGTGTCTTTCAGCAGCTTTTGAAGCACACAGTCTACCTCCTTACCCCTGTTATTAAATCGGTTCCAGATTGTTGCTTAATGTCACGGATTACATTCTTGCTTTTCTTGTTTCTCTTGTCGCTGTTAATTTTAGACAAGCTTGTTCATGTACATAGATACTGAGGATCATGCCCCTCACAATTATACAGTGTAATAACAGTTAAATGAAGGTAGAGTTTGAGCCTATTAAACATTGTCTTTAATTTATTTTTTAATCCGGTTGTTAAATTATGCACTTTATTTTGTATTTTCTTTATATTGTAATGTAGAATTAAATCTCTATGCATAAAGTTCAACATTGTTTTTTTTTATTTTGCTGTTGTGCCACTTTCTATATCTGTAAGATACAAGCTGATAATAACTGAAAACTTCTGTGTGTTCAGGAATACAAATGTGTACATTTTATAATGCAGCTGTAAATGAACACTCACGCTATCATTTCACAGGAAATATGGCCTTTGACTTGTCGTCATATGCTGTCAATATAAAGCGGAAGTTAATAACGTAAGCACCAAGTTTCTCACACTCTTTTTTTTTTTTTTCATTTTCTATCTCATGACCCCTATTAGCACAGACAAATGACCTTCAGAAGAGCAGGCAACCACTTTTCCAACCCCCCTTAACCTGATCTCAGTCATGTATCAAATGCCAGACACGCACACAAACAGAGAAAATCAGAGAGAGGTTTAGTCTGATAGAAAAAAAAGAAAAAGAAAAAATCAGGGTCTCAGGAAGTAGACCTGGACGAGAGAGCTTCTTTCCTGAAACAATAAACACAATCTAAGGCTCCAGTTCATTTCAATTAAGCTTAAACAAACAACGCAGCGGCTTAAGCAAACACGTTTCCGAGACGCCTAAAACACAGAGTGTCAGAGTATCCTCCAGACTCTGGGAACAACGCACATTAATTAAATTAAACTCTAAAAAATGAGGTTGAACAGTAGTGGGACACACTGATGCATAGAACAAACCCTTCACCTCTCAGCAATTTGATCCTCTTTGTTCTCAGCAGAGTCTGCCGTACCTAATTAGATGTATAAATGGACAACCAATGACGCTGATATTTACCGTCTATGTGAACAGGTGTACATTCACATCCAGAACAAATGATCCGCAGGACAGCCTCTCTAACCTCTTTGAACAAGTCTAATGCAAGTCTTATCTAGTAAATAGGGGCTGTTTGGTTGGACATGTTAAGACTGGATAAGAGGATCCTCAGTCATATGCAATTTGACATGAATGCGGGTACCTCAGTGGAGGAAACCTTTGAAGCTGCTTGACATCAGCAGTGTCCTTCAGTGACGCACCCTGTCCCCTCTGTGCTCATTGATAAACAGCAGAAAACACCTGCTGCTCCTCCACGTCTGCTGTCACCCCCAGTTGAAAAGGACACTAGACAAGCCCGGTCTGTAAATATGCCAGAACCAAAGCAGAAATGATGCAGGAACTGATAAACTTATGTCTTACGGTACTAGAGGAACCTGTGGGTCTTTCCTTTTCATGATGGAAAATAAGGAATGAGAGGTATGAAAACATGATTCCCGACAGTGTTTTTTTCTCACATTAGGGCAAAGATCCTCCTTTGTCTCATGAAGCAATATGATCTTAGTGCTAAAGCACTGTCAGCACAATGAGGCCTTGTTTGGTGATATGTTTGAACGCTGGTTCGCGTAAATAACAAAAATATATTTTCTCACATAACAAGAAGATGGCTTTATGTTTACCCAATATACCTGTTATTTTTTATTTTTATTTTTATTTTTTTGTTGAAACTAGTGACGTCTGTCAACTGTCCAGATCAACCAGGTCTGTGGCATTTTCATAACAAGCTCCACATATCGGGTTACTCATCACAAAGAGTGCTACTCAGTCTGTACCAGTTTCTGAAGTTGTACAATGTTTACTCTAAATCTAGAGAGATCTGAAGCCTGACAACATATCTGGGCATCTTACCAGGCAGAGAAAGGCTGATGAAGAATGCTACTGAGTTGCACTATGGAAAAGTTATTGGATCCTTATTTTTGGGCCACGATCCAGTATATCATGGTCAATGCTGCACAGACTTTGACAATTTTTAATTGATGGAAATACAACCCAGATTTCCAAAAAAGTTTGGATGCTGTATAAAATGTAAATAAAAACAGAAGCGATCAAAATCAAAATGTGTGTATATTTAACAAAAAAAAAAAAAAAAAAATCTATTCCTGTTTTCATTTATGTTTTACACAGCATCCCAACTTTTTGGAAATCAGGGTTGTGCAAAACATTTCTTAAGTGTTCCTTTAAGGTCACTGCAGAAATGTCAGAGCCAATATCTCAACACTTGGAACGTGTAGACATCACTAAAAGTAAATAAGAAACATGATTTTTGTGATTTGGGTTAAATTTTAACTGCAACCCAACAGGGCAACAAGTAGCTACAGCACAATTGTGTGTTCTTGTTATCATGTCTTACCATTAACTATATACCATCCATCTGTCCGTCCGTCCAGCGGACTCCCAGTCATTCAAATATACCACATTTAATTCAACTATTTGGTGAGGTTTAATTATAGTTGGAAATCTGAGACATGGCCACAACACTGCAACAAAATCCAAAATTAGCGAAACAGCAAACTCATGCTTTATTATGACATCCATGTTTGAATCTGCTAACTTGTTGCAGTCTAGCTCAGTGCAGCCTGACGTGGTGTGTTCAGTCTGGTACAGAGGACAGCAATGTGAACAGCTCCAGGCTAGGAATTAATCACCCTCCTGACTCTGTTAAATCCCACACAAATATACAGTATATGTAGAGTGACTTATTTCAAAGATTTTAAATCAGAATTATATACACCAGCAAAGTTCCCATGAGATCAGCAGCTAATTGGTAGCTTTGATCTCTGCTGTTATATAAAGCCCAAGAAACTAGGAAAAACTTAACCACACGAGATGACCCGTCAGACAACAAGCCGAACAGGCAGAGACATATGGATATTTAAATAAACGTATTCTATATGTCTTAACATATTTCTAATGGTAGGTGAATTAGTTGTTTTCAAACAAAAAACAATTCTGCAACAAAGCAATTTTTTTCCAGGAAGTGCATTGTGTGTGTGCATGTGTGTATCCAATAACAATGAATGCATTACAGCATCTGGTTATAATGCTGATATGTGTGAGTCACTGCGTGCATGTGTGTGTGTGTCACATTTATCAAATCATTTTCCACAGTTCAAATAGGTCAAATAATCTCAGGTGGTTTACAGTTGACTGATTTATAATCCATCCAGTATTATCCATAACCCTCCAAAGAAAATAATCATTTTATTGTGTGTACAAACTACGTATTACTGAGGAAATAGGCTGCACGTCCAAATGAAACATTAACACTCGAAATCAATGAGTCAGCTGGCATTTGCTGTGTACCACCCACACTCTGGGTTCAAAATCAGAGATCATATGATAAACAAGAATGGTAACAATATAAAAGAAGGGGATCACGCAACTTAAATGAAACAATATGCTACTTAAAGCTTACTTATTTCGACAATTTCAACAGTTTTTTTGTATCATGTTCCAGCGGTTATTGTGCCAGACTATTTCTTGGCCAGCTCCAGTAATACCTTCAAATTTCAGGAAAACCGCATGCGGGTGGTATTAATCTTCTCATCTAACTTATGACGAGTGTGTACAGGTACTTCTTTAATCTTTAAATGTCATGCTAACGCCACATCAGAAAGACGCAACCTTGTTTGTATCAGGTCTGAGTACAAAATGTAGCAGTAAACTCTTTAAGCGTACAGTTTCAGGTCCACAGAGAGGTGTTCCAACAGAAAGTCATGTGATCACACACATACTGGAAGCCAGCACCGTTTCCCAGCTCGCACTGCTCTCCCTGCCAACACTGCTCCTCAGTCACTGATTCTCAGAGCACTCAGCATGTTTTTTTTTTTTTTTTGACATCTACCTAATATAAGTATGCTTCTCCTTTGTCCCTTAAATAATCATTACCCCATGCAATCATTTATTACATGCTGAGTAAAATTTCCCTTTCTCCGCACCATTAACAGTCTGTTTCAAAACAGGTTAACTTGACCGCAGTGCTTCTCCACATGCTGTAGGTTTAGCTGCTGCTCTGCCTGGGAATCGCATTACTGCGACTCACTTTGCGGCTTTCTTACAGATTGTGCTCCGAAACAATGTTGATGGCTTTAATGCTGCTTACATCCTGATGTGTTTTAAGATCTCAGCACCTCATAACTCAAGCTCAGCTTCTCCGTGTGCCGGCGTTAGCAGTGACTAATGTATCAAACCGAATCATTAATTACATGCTATATGAGCAGGAAGCAAATCATAGGGTCTTTAAAAACGTGTGTAGAGTCATTTTCAGGTCCTTTTGGCTCAATTTTAGACAAAACAGGCTTAAGTTTTACCTGGAAAACTGTCATGAATGTATTGTTAGTTGTACAGACTGTATACATGACATTCAAAACTGCTTATGTTTATCAGTCCAGTGTGTAGGAGTTGCATCTAGTGGTGTAATCGCTGTATTGCAATCTCCTCACATCACCCATGCCTTCCTAGCGTAAGGTATTCAGTCAGTATTACGTTTTTTTGTTGTGTCTACTACACGGTGTTTCAATATGGTGGCCTCTGTGAAAGAGGACCCGTTCCCACTATAGATATAAAGGGCTCATTTTAAAGTAAGAAAAACAAAAAGATTCTTGTTTTCAGGGGATTATATGTGCGTGGAAACATAGTTATGAATATTATATTCCATGTCTGCCTTACTCTGAAAATAGAGGCCTCATATCTTACCTCACTTTTAATTGTTTATCTGAAACAAGTTAGCCGCAATCCGATTGCAACAGTTCAGGTTCTCACAGTGAATCAGGCTGGACAAACAGCAGTGAAATAAACAATTTATAACAAATTCTAACCCATAGCTGATGCTGAGGTAGTTTAATAAAACACATGAATACAAGTAAATTTGCACCAGCTGTTAGAGCAGCAGTACACTTAATCTCAATGATACTTAATTAGAGACAAATGAGTTAACAGTCATTGATCACTGTTGTAGAGCAGGTCTGCAATGTCCTCTTCTCAACATTCCTGTTTTTTGTTGAACAAGACATAAACATTTAAGACAACAGCACTTTGATCTGACGGAGCGTATTCAGGCTGATTTATTCGTGGATCCCGTTTCATTTCATTTCTGGGAAATAATTAGTACCTTTTCACAATGAAATGGCTAAGGCCGGGGCATGTGAGTCAGTCTGTTTAGCTCACGAAGCCTGTTTCTGCTCATGGGAGAGCATTGTATAGTACGATACAGGGAGGTGATAAAAAAAAAGGTGCTATAGTGGAGACAACATATGTCGGACATAATTAATTTATTTTGAAGTTGCTTTAAGGGAAAAATCATGCAAGTCTCACGTTTCCTTATAGGGAAATTGTTGTATTTGGGAAATATATGTACGGGTGGTGCAGAGTGTAACAGAAACAGATTTCACTCCACATCTGCACTCCATCACATTGTGACATCTTTGGTACTTTCTTGCCTGCTGAAAGTGTACTAGGAGGCGACATCTGATATAGTGTTTGAAAGTACGCACACTTGTTCTCTGTTCCCAGTCAAGCACTGGTAAAGCACTTACATTCATGAAGATCCATGCCACACGACAATTAGTGGCCCTGGTCTGGGGAGTGGAAACGAGGACGGCGTCTCATTGCCTTTGGTGAGATGCAAGGAACTGAACTCAAGAATCACAAGTGGAAGAAACCTGAGCTGTACAGACAATGCCTTTTTAAACCCCTATTGAAGCATGCGAAAACACACATTTTTATGATTAATAGCAGGCAGAATATTCTGAATGATCTGCTTATTAAATACACAGAAGCTCAACGGTCCCACTCATTTCGTGCCCTTTTGAAGTCAATGAGTTCATAAAACATTTCAGGCTGACATGAAGTATCTGATTTATGGCCTGCTGCTGTTGTTTTATCTTGGTAGCCTAAATGGCCCCTCCACTAAATCATGTGTATCCAGTATACTGTACCTTTCGCAAGAGGTTCCCATGTATGCTATTAGCTCAGAGGCATAACTGACAAGATGCAGGCTGTTTTAAAGCAGCAGACTTAAAAAATGATCTTTGCAGCAGCCGTATGAGACATGCAAAGAGTGCACTTGCAGGAACTTGTGACTCAAGTTGTGGCAAATTCTGTATATGAATCACACAAAATTATGATGAGACTGTGGATAAGGGTAGTCAAGATCTAAATCAAGGTACAAAATATATTGTTGGTTTCTGAAATGCTTCACCAGGGGACAGCCTTTAGTGATAAAAATCATCTAAAAGAGTGAAGAAAAAAACATTACGGTGCTGTCTGTCCTAACTCCACTTTTACACTGGGACTGCAGGGAGAGGGCTTTTGAGAAATGTATCCCCTTGAAGTGCTCATATCTTTATCAGTTTAATTAGAAACTAAAACATAACAGGAAGTTCACACTGAAGGTGGAAAGACAGTGATGAAATAGAAGTTTGAAATAGATACTAAAGCTTCTACGACTCTCTGCTTCAAAGGCCATGATATCATTCTAACTGGGGTCGAGCACTGACACTAACAAGTTTTCATTCTTTCTATTTTGGCTGCTCAAGCCAAGTTTTTAGTGACATTTTGCACTGTTGCTCTCCACTTTAAAGTATTTGCTATGGTGGCAATTCAAGCAACCAAAATTGCAAGAGAGGCCTGCAAGCATTGTGATGGAATTGTCAACATTGTGAATTCAAAGTACAGGACTGGAGCCTACACTTGCTCCCTGACTGAACAGGCCATCTTTATTTGTTAGTGCATCTGTAGATAGGCAGGAAGATGGATCAGAGAAGACACTCAGCAAAGGGCCACAGGTTGGAACCAAACACAGGCTGCTGCGGTAAGGACTTACCCTTGGTACGTGGGGCACATGCTCAGCCAGGTGAGGCACTGGGGGCACCCAAACTTATTATTTTCTGTTGCTTACATTTTTTTGTTTAAGTCAATAATGTTTGTGAAGCAGTCCCGCTTTTCAATGATCAAATTCCTCCAATTCCTCCGGCGGACTAGACCTCTTGTCAGGTTAAAGAAACATTTTAAAGCATCATTAAAAAGAGTAAGGGTTACACTAGGTGAGTCTTCTGATGGGTCATTCTTTTAGTTTTGGTTGTCCCTTCATTAAAATGTCTGAGGAAAGACATTTTCTGAGATATGCAAAACTTTCTTGAGAAATGATGCTTTGGGTGTTTCATTAAACAAATCACAGGCTACACAGTGATAACCCCTGTCATCTCCTGGCCTCTGCCTTGGCTACAGTTAGAAATGAGTTTGCTTTGCTTATCCAGTGTTAATGCAGTTTGCTAACATGTTACTTACTGGACATACACACATGGTACTGTTATTAGCCTTTCGCAAAGTGTAAAAATTAAACTTTTTTTATCAATGTCGTAAAAAACAATATTTGCCAGATGCAAAACAAATGTTTTCTGCAGAGAAATGAGAAGTATAAATTAGGGCCTTATCTTGGTATGCTGTAAAAAAAAAAAAAAAAAAACATTCCCATGAAGGGGTGGTAGAGGCTTTTATTGGCAGTGGCTACTTATGGTCACAAGTTGCAGGACCGCACAAGACCTATGTTTCAAAATTGTTCAAGTGAGAGCTGAGACTGAAGAAAGATGTGTCTGTGGTTCTGTGACCTTGGTGCCTTGCTCAGGGGGAAGATTCATGCTGACACAGCACCTTAAATACAGTAGGTCCTCACTCTCTTTTCACAATGTCACCTGTTGACCACAGATTTAATACTAACGATGACCTCTTTCTGTGTTACATAAGCACCACACAGCTCACTGTGATCAGGGATGAACCACCTCGGCCCTGTCAAATAAATCCGTGTTTAGGTTTCACCACGATCTTATCCCTTTGTCATAATATAATTTGACCACAATCGTGGACTTTTGGCAGAGCGACATGACAGTGACTGTTTTCCTCACGTATCCTGCTGTGACAATCTATTTCCTCTTCATTTCCTCCGGTGCATCCTTTGTGAACTGTAAGACCCTCCACCGTGTTTGTTTTGAGAATCCTCGCCGAGTGTCTTTTGTGTCGCGTAGCCGCAGCTATGTTATCATGAAGTTCCTTCTGGATGGGATAGAAAATAAACATTTATAGCTTTGGGAAACCAATTAAAGCTTATAATCTAAAAGCTATGAAAGTATCTGAAGTCAGCTTCAAATGTAGAGGACATGTCATCCTCCCATTGGAGTTTACATCATTGCTTGATGTTTATATCTCTAAAATCAGTCAGTTGGTTCAGTTCATTTCAGATCATTTCAGATACAGAAAACTTTGTTCTGCATACGGTGAATTTATGCACATTACCTGGTGTGAATACTTTGCACATTCCTGCACAAGACTGTACAGCTCTTATCATTTATAAAACAGATTGGACATTTATTTATACCTGCTTACCCCTCTGGACGTGTTAGTACTTCTTTTTTCATCTTCCTTTCAAGTTTATTAGAGACTCTAAATTGTTCATAGGTATGATTTTTGGGATAAGCTCTGTGGTCTAAATGGTTTAGTAGACTGCTGATTCAGACTAAAGATTTGTAATTCCTGACCACATGCTCTAAAAAAAAACCCAACAGGCAGCATTTCACCTCCTTAAATCCTCAATGCGATGACACTCTTCAAGCTTGCTTGCAGTCAGACACGCAATAAATCTTGCAGTTTCCGCAAATGTAAAGTGAACTTTCCAAACAGTAATGCCAAGTAGTTATTTGTGGTTATTCACGTGAGTAGCTATGAACCGCTGTGAACCCACTTACTAACGTTAAAGCAGCATGAACTCAGAACAAACAGAGGTTTGCTGTGTTTTGATTGTAATTACTGGATCGAAACCACATCAAAATGACTACATCATTATGGCAATTTGTAAAAGTCTGCAAGTTGACAAGCAAACAACTTTTGAAATGCTTGAGTAGACAGGTTGAGAGTGACATTTTAATCCCAAAGGTTAAAAAAAATAAATAAACTGAGCTCTCTTCCCTAAATGGCTTCGGATCAGAGCAGAATCTGACGTGGCTCTGGCTCTGCCCCTACCATCTCTTTCCAGAGCTGCTAAAGCAGGAGCAGTCCCTGTTGGCTAGCAGCACCTTTATCCCACCTACTCTGCCCTTTTCTTTACTTCTTTGTACTCATGTTGGTCTGAGAGAAGAAGTCCAACACGAGAACAAAGAAGAAGTGACTCACAGCAAGTGGTATTAATCTTACATATTGCTATCAACCCATAATATTCTTATTTTTGTCAAACAAACAGACTCGTCTTTGTAATCTTTTTGGTCCTCTAACATAATTTTATTGAATCTTATATGTTTAATTGTATTTTTAATTGTTGGCTTGTAACAGAAACCATTTAAGTTGTGTATTGTTTTAAATGTTTTTTCCTGCATGCAGTTAAAGACATTTTGAACTACATTTTATTTATCAGAGGTTTATTTAAAAAGCTCATTCTAAGGTAACAAAAACATAAAGATTGTTTTTCTTTAGGTGATTATACAGTAATGAATACATTGTTATGCGCATCATATTTCATTTCTACAGACAGTAAAGCCCCCTAAATCTTACACATTTTACCTTTAAAATTACACAAAATAACTTTTATAATGTCCACAAAATCAGTGAACATTTTGGTGTAGGTTTCCCTGTGGTAACTTACAGATGATTCTGGTGAACCGAAAAGGAAAGGACAAAAATAGTTTGAGTGTTCAGTGGCCTTTAGTTGGCTGAACAATCTACAATGATAACGAGTTCATCTCAAGCTTTGAGATTCAAAGCCTTTGAATCTATGTTCAAAGAAATGAAAGATAAATATTGCGAGTGAAGTCCAGCATCTATCCCCTATGGACACGTACACCCACGACAGCCTATCTGCTCTTCTGTAGTCTAAAATGTCTCCTTAGAATCTGAAAGAAGTTGAAAACTCTACTAATTTCAGGAAAAAACATCTCCAAAGACTTGATGGAGATGGGAGATGGAAGTCCTTTTCCTGCATGCATCCCTGATATGCATCTTGTGTCCATTCTTGTGTCTTGTGTCCACAAGAAAGGTTATAGAACAGGGCAGTGGGCATCAGCTGTTCTCCCTTTTTCACCTCAGCAGGTTTGAGACTCATTACTGCCTTTAGTCTAACAGGTTTTGTCATGTTATATAACAGCTGCGTCTCCAAATTGATGTGGTGATCCATTTTAATCTACTCCTTGGAATCCAAACAGGTCTGCGAAAGCAGTTAAAGGATTAGTTTCTTGTGTGCATTGTGATAACATAACTAAACAGCAACAAGGCAGTTTTAGGCGTATAAAAATAACAGCAACAGAGGAATTTGACACATGAAATGACCCAAAACTGAGGAACCACACTTAACCACAATCTGCAAAAATACTTACAGATTTCTGGCTCTTGAATCAGACTTTAATCATAAGTTACAACATACCGGTAATAAAACACTACACTTGGCCACAGTGGCCCTCACAGGTGCAAACATTACCAGATCGACTGCTCCAAATTAAAATTGAGTGGACAAATTAGCGGTAATGTAGCACTGCAAAGAGACAGGCAAAGACAGAAAGGGAGAGGGAGGGAGAAGGGTGAGGGAAACAGAAGGAGGAAGATGAGGACAAGGAAGAGGAAGAGCATGCAGGGATTCATTGTGGCTGAATACATCATGCCAGGCAAAATGTCTGCTGTAGAGCCAAAGGAAACATTGCTGAACGTGGAGACAAAAACACTTGCCCAGACAGAAGAAGAATAAAAAGGGTGAAGCCTTATTTTGCGGTGAACAGTAGTCACACTTTCCATATCTTCTACCATTGTATTCAGTGTGTAAAAACGCTTGTGTACGGTATTTTTATTTTTGCTCTTGTTGAATGTTTTGTGTTTAGACTTGCATGGAAGAGTTTCCATCAGCTGAGAAAAAGCTCCGTGAAAAACTGGAACCAGCTTTGGTGCTGTTGATAAAACTGGTCTGAATGATGCAACTGGTGCTCATCCTCTGTCTGTTGAATGCAATGACACGCGCTTTGAATCCAAATGTAAAAGAAGGTGTCTCCCTCTGCTGGCCTTAATGAAGCTTACGCACAAAACCACAAACCTGCAGAAGATTTTTCTCATTTGTACAGACCTATTTTCACTGGTTTACCTCAAAATGTAAAAAATTCCGTGGCTTCAAAATGAAGCCAATGCAGAGGTGCAAAAAAACTTCTGGCTACACTATTTCAACCTCCATAAGTGCCCATGTTAAAAGTTCACAGCAGAAATAAACATGTTTACAGCCTGGTACAAAAACCTGTTTTGGTGCCACATAGTCACATTTATCTTTCCCTTTTCTGGCACTGTTCCAGTCGTGGCCCTGTCTCCTGAAAAAACCCAGCATGCATCCTGCCTCTTATCCTTTTCCTTTGCGTCTTGCCAGGACTTGAGCTGGTTGGTATGTCGCCAGAACAGGTGCTTCATAGCTAAACCAGAAGGCATGACCGAGCAAGTTGGTGTGTCCTAAAGAAGTATCCACGTACCCTGACATCCAGGGGTGTCATATGGAATATATAACAGAGTGAAGAGATAGTCTCTTTACTCAGAGAACCAAGGTAACTATTATTATTTGTCTGTCTTACAACAATTCAACAAATATTATCTCAACTGAATTAATGTTGCAATAAATAAAGCACTCAGACGTGTCAAGTGATACTATGCATTGTGAGATTTTCTTTAAAAGCAGTGTTGTTGGGTTCATGTGAATCGTCATGTGAAGTGTTTCCACATATCAGAGAAAACCATCAAAAATGAGAGGAGTAAGAAGATGATCACGTCTTTGATCACACAGGTTGTAACTGTACTTCAGAATATCTATGAACATAACTTTGTAAAGGAATGAATCCAGGGTCACCTGGAATATGGAAAATAGCATCACATAAACCTATATATGATTTACAGCATATTTAAAAGGCTTATTCTGCTACAATGTTTGACTCTTGTCCTGTACCTTGGACTCAACATTTGTTCTTCATAATAAAACAGGCGCCTGTTGTTGCAATTTATTGCTGGTTTTACATTTGCAAGACACAAATGCCATTATTAGTCATCTTCTTGGTTGTTTTAGAGTATTTACAATTTAATAAGTAAGGTCTAAAAACCACAGAAGACCACTAAATAGGAAGAAGAAGAAGAATACTGGAGCATTAGAAACTGACCAACGTGACAACTTTTCAATGTTTTATCTCCCAAGACTGCCTAAGTCAGATTTTTTTTGGAATGAATATAAAGTGACCATCAGTGAAGCAGTTAAGCTTCATCTGTGAATCTGTGTATGGTACAGACTCATAACTTAGTGAGCTTGCTCGCATTATTGTACAATGATTTATGGGCATCTTATCATCATTATTTTTAATGTGAATTTAATGTGAACAATATGTGTGAAAATATAAAACATTTATATATATAAAATATAAAACATTTCAAACAAAAATATTGTAGTTTTTACCACACTATCTGACAACTTCTGTTACTGGTCACTTTCAAGATTCAGATTTAAAATATAATATATAAAAATAACACATAAATTATGATGAAGTATTATTATAGATTAAAACAAGACTTTATAGATGCCCAGGGTGAAATTTACAAGCAATGTATGTAATACCTTAAATAATAAATAAAAAGGAGTCCCATCCTTTACCACCTGCAACATTAAAACGATGTGCGCATAATGCATCATAATTCTAATACAATAATATAATTATTCTGAAATGGGCCTTTCTGCATAATGAGATCTGCATACTTCCTCCTCCACTGGGTAAAGAAAAGGTCAAATAGCACCCGAAGCAGCAATGGGAGAAGATGGAGAAGCAGGAGTTGTGTCATAGGTACAACCACGAGGGGGCAGTGCAGTACACCAGATGTGGTCAAATAAATAGTCTGCTCAACAAGTACTCTGCGACACGAGCCATGTTTCAGTTGATGGAAGTTTCTGTTTTGGCATTTTGGATATGGATGAGGCTCATGTTACTCGTGTTCTTCATGGGGGTAATCTACATACAAAATACAGGTATTTTCGTGACTTTACAATTTGTCTGCTTGGCCAGCACAGTGACTAAAACCTACAGTATGTTGGAATACAGATTGGCCCACACAATGGGCCTTATATGTCCATGCAATGTGTACGCACAAATCATGCAGAAACGATGAAGACCTGGCTGTCTAAGAAAATGTAAACACATTCATTAAAAAAAGCTTTTATAGACAATAATATTTAATAAAAAAAAAATGGTATTTTTAAACAGAAACCCATGTATTCAGGCTTATTTTATTTAATATTATCATTGTTTATTTTTGCTTTTTTTATTTATCTTTTATATTCTATCTGTTCATCCATGGTCAGTTCAGTAAGTGGAGAGAATGTTTTATACCGAAAGGTTTATTGAAGCTTTCTCATGGAGAAAGGAAGGTTTATCAACACGCATGCAATTCCAAAGAAGCTGTCCTCATTGGCTCGTCATACTGAGTGTATTTACTGTATCAAGTATTTGATTTAGTTTAGTTAGTCTACAAAACAATGAAATATGTTTAACCTTGGTCTAACATTGTTATATAGCTCTGTAGAGGCTTCTATCTCCCTATCTATTGCATCTATGAAGTGAGACAGCCCTATCCTCTGACCTCAGTTACCATAGTAATGATCAGAGAGGCATCTGCTTTCCTAAACACAAACATACAGCTCAGTTCAGTGTCCTCTTACAACCTAAGACAGGGCCTAACACTCTCCCTACAGTGACCTCAAGATGGATGTTTGACCCTGTGTAGCCACACAGACATCATTAATTTAATTAAGATTGAAATTGGCCAGTGCACACGTTTCATGAAACCAAATTTGATTTTGCATCTAAGTAATATTTTGACACATATATTAGTGAACAAGTCCCAGTGTGTGAAAATGTCGCAGCATTCCTATATCATAGTCATTTGTGAAATCACAAAACGCCATTGAAGCTCTGACTTTTCCACTAGAGTTGGCACAAGAGATGGAATCATGGAGTGAAATACAAGGTGCTGAGGTTGAAGACAGGTGACAAACTGGGCTAATTAATGCAAGCTGTTTAGGTCAGATAACAAGAGTATACTACCTGCTCGCTAAAAACAGCAAAGATCCAACATAGTTAATTATAAATGGTCAGTTGGTGAGGAAAGCCAAGCATCAAAGATAGGGGATGGTGGAGATGAACCCACAGTTAAAGATGGCCCGAAACATTACTTACTGGGTGATGCCACTGTTGTGCCAGTTGGATGCGTTAGTATGTAGCTCATTACTAACTGATTAACAAAACAAACATGAGAGCTGGGTCGTGTTTTCTGTAGGCAAAGTATTGCTGTCCTTCACAGTTTACATGTGCCCTCATACACAGACAGTGATATGATTTAAAAAAAATGTTGATTGCTTAAACTGAGGAGCCTAGAGAGATTTTACATTTTAACTGGCTTGTTTAGATGTCATCATAATCAGCTGCAGCCCCTAGTTGTGTTTACATGTACTTTTTATTCTGTTCATTATCACTCAGACATACATATAAAGAAGTATCCAATAACGTTTCTTTTATGTAGGCGGCTCTAAGTTTTACTGTGTGAAGGGGGAAATCCTGCAACACCTTTCTGGAATTTTCTAGAAGCTCTTTACTACCCCAGGGAGGGTTTCTTCCTCTGGTCAGGTGACAACATGCAGATAATCATTTTTAATGAGGTCAGAGCATCTGCTGCTGTTGTAGGTCAGGATAACCAGCAGAGAGGGGCTTCCCCCAGCCTCATGCCAAACAGCCATCTGTGAGTTTTAACTCGGACCGGTCAGCTGCCAGCAGGTCACTCCAGCAGACTCACGGGTCAGTTTAATCAAGTTTCACCGGAACACACAGGAATCGGTTACAGTTACAAGGACGGTAGTAAATAAATTAAAGATGCCCACAAAAAAGAAAAAAACAAGACAGAGCGCAGAGGAAGAAACCAAAGATGTGGATGACGAGGACGAGGACTCAGAGGATCAGGAACCAAAGCCCAAAAAGAAAGGTAAGCAGGTTAGTGAGTCAGAGGATGCCGGGAGATTGAAGAAGAAAAAGAAGAAGAAGTTTAAAGACAGCGATGAAGAAGGATACAGTTCTGACACATCAGGGCCTGATGTGAGGAGCACTGAGAAAAAAGGGAAAAATAAAGAAAAGGCCAAGAAGAAAAAGAAGAAAAGCAAAGAGGAGAGCGGGGATGAGTTGAGCAACAACTCACAGAATACTGATAATGAGGATAACAACAGTGACTCCAGGAGCAAAAAGAGAGGAGCAAAACTCCCTGATGTGATTGAGACCACTAAGACAGGATCAAAGAAGTCCTCAGTCAAAGACAAGATGGGAAAGGATAAAAAAGACAAAAAATCCAAGAGGGACTCAGACGAAGAAGCTGATGAAGATGAAGGGAAAAAGACAAAGAAAAACAAGAAGAAAGGCTCAGTGAGGGATGATAGTGACGAAGACACCAAGAAGACAAAGGGCAAGAAGAAGAAGGTCGAAAATTATGTCGCGATCTATGAGAATGAGCTTCGCAACTACGAGTCAGAAATGGTGGAGAACTACGAGGATGAGTACCACAAAAAGAAAGGTAACTGCAAAACGTAAACTAAGCGTGGAAGTTACAGAATTAAAATACTCTTTATGGAGCATGTTATTATGTCATTAATTTGATTTAAGTCTTGTTTGAGGAAAGACATCTGAGGCGAGGTGCATCCTTAATTGTAATTCCAGGAATTTGAGTCACTCAGCACTAATGTGTCCATATGTCGGTTTGATATTCATGGTAACTTTACACCAAGTGAAGTGGCATCCATGTATTGTCTGTATGTTATCTTCAACCTACAGATATACGACACCTGTTACACAGTAATGTTTACACAGGGTGGTTCCACATCGTAGCTTCACGGTCCTCTAAAGTTCCCTTTTGGATCCCACTGTTGATTGTAAGGATGTCCTCACACATCAAAGATAACTAAACCTATTGTAGTAATAAACATAATTAAACTGCACACAAACAAGCTCCTTCATTTTTGCAACATCCATTTGTAAGTTACACTTATAATGGAACAGAGAATGTTTTTTATTAGAAAACCCTTACAGTGTGTAAGAAAAATTCATAACTGTTTTGTTCTGTTTTTTTTTGTAAAGTACATTACTATCAGTATCTCTCATTTATGGTTATTAAACTGTTACTGCACAAAGGATATTAAAAATTATATTTCTCCTGACCCCAACCCATAAATAAAAATCCTTAACAACCCATGATATCAGCTCTTACTCAATATTGATGAATAAATCATGATTTAAAGCCCATCACCCACCTGCACAGGTGTTCTCATGTACAGACTGCACTATTACCCTTCTTTTGCTGCACCTATCCAGCTTCATGTATGAAGTTGTGATACCTGTTGTAATCATACAGTGCATCTTCCTGCTAAAACACACTTCCTTTTGTATCACTGAACCCTCCAGTGTATGAGGTGGTGACCATCACTGGCGATGAGAGAGGAGCAGGCACTGACGCCAACGTGTTTGTCACTCTGTTTGGAGAGTATGGCATCACTCCCAAAGTCCACCTGGCTAGCAAGTAAGTTCTCTTAAAAGACCAGAGAGAGATCTAAGATTTAACTTACTTATTACACTGGTCTAGCCAGATGCCTCAGTCAGAGTCTTAGTCAGTTAGACCTCATATTTGATTGAGCAGGTTCTTGTGCTTGAACTAATACAGTCTGTTTTTTTCCCCTCCTCTTCAACAGCACAGAAAAGAGGTATTTGTATCTTAACACAGTTGTGGTGGTGAAACTGTGTGCCCCGGTTTTGGTGTTTACTACAATCATTTTGCTTGCATGAATTTTTCTGCATGATTTTGTGATGATGATGTTTCATTGTGTCTCAGGAGTGAACGGGGAATGCTTTATTTTCATCAATTTACTTAACATTTTTTTCATTTAATTCTTTTTGCATTTATTTTGTAGTCAATAGTTTAATGTGTGAAAACAGGGAGAAATTTAGGATAGCTCTCGAACGTTAACCATTTTGTGATTTCAGGAGTCGCACAGCATTCGAAAGGTCCAAAACCGATGTGTTCAGAATTAGAACTCACAATGTTGGATCTATAAAAAAGATAAGGTATGTTAGATTCAATACAAGACTGTTTTTTTTCACATTGGTGAGTAATTCTCAGTAAAGCACAGGAAATGGTATGAAAAGCTTTGACCAAGCTTTGACAAGCATTGACCAAACACTGTTGACCTTGCATTAGATTGAAATCGATTTTTTTTTTTTTTTCCATCCTTCAATACGTTTACAAGAAGAATGAGGCTTATTTTTACCTGGAAATGATTTTTCTGTTAATTCAGGATTGAGCATGACAACACCGGAATGAACGCCAGCTGGTTTCTGGACAGAGTGGTGGTGACAGATGTGATCAGGCCTCACCTGAGGTTCTACTTTGCTTGTAACAACTGGCTCAGTAAAGTGGAGGGAGATGGCCTTTTTGTCAGAGACATTCTGGGTACCATGGATCCCATGGAAATGCCCAAATGTATGTATAAACAGAGCCTATAAGATTATCACATTTAATCCCAGCTGTATGTAACAAATGCCTTTTTTTTTGTATGTGTAGCATACCGGTCATCAGCCTGAACAGATTAATTCTTTCATTCAGTGGTTACTTGTGGTTGTTTTGAAGTTTTTGTATAAGAATTTGTTTTTAAATTGCTCCCAAATCCTTTGGTCTTAATTTTCCAGATAATAAGTACGTAGTGACTGTTTTCACCGCCGATATAAAAGGCAGCGGAACAGATGCGGACGTCTTCATCAATATCTTTGGGGAGTTTGGAGACACGGGTAAATTGCAGCACAGCAGGCAACACGTTTATCTCGTATTGGATGTGTGCTCAAATACGAACCAAAGCGAGTGCCAGTTTCAGTGCACTCAATTATTTTCCACTTGTTTTGTTACTTTTAGGTGAAAGGCGACTTGACAATGACAAAGATAACTTTGAGAAGGGCTCAGAGGACAAGTTCACCTTGGAAGCACCAAACTTGGGCAAAGTGAGGAAGATCACCATTGGCCATAATAACAAAGGCTCTTCAGCAGGATGGTTTGTGGACAAGGTAAGAAACATACAGACAGACATGTTTGGTGTGTTTCTTTAGTTTTTTTTTTTTTAATTTGAAGTACATGACATCAATGCCCTTTCATCAATACTTAATAGAGGTAACTAAAGAATAACATGTTGCTCTTAGTTGTTACATCATGTGTAACGTCAGGCTTTTACAGTACTGTATCCTGAAACAAAACTAGTCTTTACTGTATGTTATTCTGCTCAGTTCTGCCTCTGCAGAGGTACTTAAGACATGTGATCCTATTAGTTCCACTCAGTCTTCTCATCTGAGACCGGTGTCCCTGCTCCTGCAACACATACAGTGCTCACATCTGAGAGATGAGTTCAGATGCACACACACACACTCGCGCGCACACACACACACACACACACACACACACAGGACACACATGTCGTCATTCTACCCTCTGTGTAAGGGAAAACCATACCCCATTAAGGAATTGACTTACAGCAAACAGACAGACGAGTTGCTTGATTTGTTGGTGGCTGCAGCACAGACTGACACCAAAGATCAGCAGTGGCAAGAATAATGAGTCCACTTTAGTTTTCAGATGCGGTTGTTTGTGCTGCTGTACGAGTTAACATTGATTGTGATGATATTCGGATGTATTATTATGTTATTATTATACTTTTAACCACACGTGTACACAATCGCGTGTTGGTTACCATTATGTTCTTATTGTCCTGTTTTTGTTTTATGTTCATACAGGTGATTGTGGATGATCTGGGAAACAAAACACTGTATGAATTTCCTGTTGAACGTTGGTTTGCCACTGATGAGGATGATGGGAAGATCCAGAGAGACATTCTGGTGGGTGGGAGCCAGCCCACAGGTAAGCATGGAATGTTTTTATGAGTCTCAAAAAACTACTTTACTTAATTTACATTTTATTCTTTTAATTTCTCCAAAGGAAACCTCATGTCAGTGAATTAACTCTTGTAATACTTGGCTACTTCTTCCAACTTATTTTGTAGTCATTTTCAGCTTGCCTGGTGTGAAACAATATTGCACAATGGATCGTTTATAAAACAATAACATTTCTATTACCAAGGGGCAGATCATTTACTGTTTTATACGTTATTATTCAGTCCAAAAAGTAATGTGTTTTCGCTTCAGCTTGCAAGAGGCTCGCTGTGTGATCATTAATTCTTGAGTGAGACTATCAATGTTTGGATCTGGTTGATCTTGTTCCTGCTCAGCTCCTTGAGGGAGTATGTATGCCGTGAACCATAGTGACCCGCTGGCAGGGCCTCTGATAGCCTTACATGTAACTGTACCCACCAGGTATTGTATACAACATCCAGATTGTGACAGGAAACATCCGAGGTGCTGGGACCAACTCCAAGATTCACGTTGTGATGCATGGCTCAAAAGGCATGAAGAACAGTGGCAAGGTAATGACAAGATACCGTCTACAAGAACAGAGTAGGCAACTTGTACTTCATTTAAAGAACAATGGCTGCAGCAGTTGTAGTGAGTTAGTTCAAGTAGATAAAGACCTTGGACTTCATTTAGAGAAGGAACGGCTGTCTGTAACAATAAGAAATGTTTGTTTTCATACTGCATTAACTAAAAGTAACTCTTCCAGCAAAGTGTGGGAAGTTTAGGTGCATCTTTATTTCTTCATGTGCTTTGCGTTTCTTTGCCTGTCCTGGAGTACTCCTTGAGTAATAAACAGTTTGTTTTCATGTAACACAATGCACAGAATTCATGAACAATGACTTATATCCAGACATGCTGCAAATGAAAATATTCCCTTCAAACCAATTTCACAGGCTGCGTTTAAACTGTAAAATGAAGAGGATTCATCTGAATTCCACTGAACATGAATATGATTAAGTCTTTTCCTCAATGTTTATGATTCAGGTGTTTTTAGTGGGAGGAAAATTTGAGCGGGGCCTGACAGACATCTTTAATGTTGAGATTTCTGCGCTCCTCAGTCCCCTCAGCAGAGTCACCATCGGACACGACAATGACGGAGTCAGTTCTGGGTGGTACTGCGATAAGGTGAACGAACACGAACGTGCTCATACAGGCACTGCATTCTGGTAATTTACTGTGAGTTCATTCAGCTGAGCTGATCTTTTTTTTTTTTTTTTTTTTTCACAGGTGGTGGTGTACTGTCCGTTCACAGGGATAGAGCAGACCTTCCCATGTTGTAAATGGCTGGATGAGAAGGAGGGAGACGGGCTGATCGAGAGAGATCTCTATGAGATGGTGTCACTCAGGCAGAAGAGACAGAAGAGTGAGTTGAATCAATAATTGTGGCTAGTCAGCAGCAGTGGTTGATGCTGTCATTTTCACATATTATTTCCTGAAACACTGTGAAACATTCAAAACACCATATTTTTTATCAAATATTTACACAATGCCTCAGCAAGCAGTCTACCTCCTCTGTACTTGTAATTGCTGTAGTGAGTTGTCCACACAGATTTGGAAAGAGAGTTTTCAGTAGTCACTTTACTTAATTTCCGTTCACCATCACACAGTTGCAATTCGCTGCAGTCACTGTCTTCAATGTGATGATTTCTGCCCCGAAAATAATTTTAACATGCAAAAATGAGGGAATGTGATGTTGAAGGAGAAATAGAAACAGTCAAAATGACAGCCCTTGCATAAAAAAACACTTATTAAACTCAATACAGACAGCACAGGGGAGGAACTACACTTACCTCTCAGTCACAAACAAATCATGAAAATAACGGGACGCCAGTTATGTTTTAGGACATAACAAACCATGTGCTCCTAAATCAAAGATGACGATTTGGTTCTCCTCAGAGCACCCCTGGTCCTTGTGGATCTGGACGTCGGACCTGCCCAGTGCAGGAACAGATGCAGATATCTCCTTCCAGGTGTATGGAGATAAGGGCAAAAGTGATGAGATCAGACTGGACAACAAAACAGATAATTTTGAACAGGGACAGGTGGACAGGTTTATGGTAAGTTTCATATTTTAATATTACACTCATAAATAGATTATACAGACAATGAAGCTTCATAGGAATCTTCTTTTTTGATGTGATCTCACAGGTTGAGCTGCCTGATTTGGGGAAATTGAACAAAATGCGTATCTGGCATGAGAAGAGAAATCCGTTTGCAGGATGGCATCTCAGTAAGGTATAGAAAATAATTACTAAACATTATACAATCTTAAAGTTAACTAAGCTCGGGTTGTAATTTGTTCACATGCATTCTGCCATTAACTGACAGCTAATATTACTGTGATTTTATATTCCTAAATATGCAGGTTTGTAGGCATGCTACTTAACATCAAAACAAGGATAATAAGACGGTTTTGTATTCTCATAACAGACATGGAAACCCTGTTAGGTTTAAATATTATATTCAACCACAAGGCAAATGTAGAATATGTGCATTTTTAGGTACTTTAGAAGAAGTTCAGTATTCAAGTTCAGTGTTTAAACACTTGAATGAATAACAGTCCCCTCACATATCACATCAAACAAGCTCTCCATCATTGTGTCTCTCCGATTAGGCAACTATCATGAAGACGTTAACGAAGGAAAAGTACACGTTTATTTGTGAGCGCTGGCTGGACACAAATGAAGATGATAACGAGGTTGTTAGGGAGCTCCCTGCCACTGGAGACCTAATCTCTGAGCCGCTGATCAGTATGTACATGAACCTAAATTCACCTTGAGCAACCAAAGTGTGCTTTGCCAAATATAAAGACATATACAACCTGATTTAATAATGTTATTTTGGTCTGCAGTCATCAAATACAGAGTGACAGTATGCACGGGTACTATCGGCGGCAGCGGTACAGATGCATCTGTTTTTCTCAATCTGATTGGAGACAAAGGGGACAGCGGAGATCGATGGCTGGTCAACTGCAAAAACAACGTCAACAAGTTTGAGAAAGCAAATGTGGGTATATTTAGTATTAGATGTAGAGCTCAGTGGAGTTTTTGGAAGAAATAATTAATTTTTTACTTCTTTCTCCATTTACTTCTTTGCTCCAGTGGAGCTAATCACCGATCCTGATGACAAATTTACGTGATATGTTTTGACTGATAAAGGACTTTACGCTGATAATCAAGCATTAACTCCTGATGGAGTTTGCCCAATGGATGTCCTGATGGGAAGACTGTAATGTGCTTGTCATACTGTATCTGCAGCACAAATACTACAATCTCTTTGACATATACATGTACATATACATATATATAAGGCATCAAAATGTGATAACCCCCACTGTATCTTTTTGTCTTTCCAGATGGACGAGTTCATAATTGAGTCAGCAAACCTTGGGCAGGTCCGCAGGGTGAGAATTGGACACGATGGCAAAGGTGGAGGCTGCGGCTGGTTCCTTGATAGAGTGATTGTAAGAGAGGAGGGACAGGCGGAGTCCGAAGCCATAGAGTTCCCTTGCAACAGGTGCCTTCATCTCAATGTGCATACAGAAACAAACTGAATTCCAACAACAGGTTTTGTTGTATGTATGTACTAGATGAGGGTTTTGTTCATTGAATGTGCCGTGCAGGTGGCTAGACCGCAACGAAGATGATGGACAGATTGTTAGAGAGTTGGTGCCATTTTCAGATGGACAGCGTCTTTACAGTAAGTTAGAGCAATCCTGATGATCTGAACATTTGCATTTAAACTCCCCCTGATGCTAATGCTTTCATTTGTGTGTCTGTGTCAGACACTAACTATCACATCGCAGTGAAGACAGGTAACATTCCTGGAGGAAGCTCAGACTCCAACGTGTTTGTCAAGCTCTACGGAGAGAAAGGCGACACCTGTAAGATGATGCTGCTGGTCTCTGCCAACAACCTGGGGAACTATTTTGAAACGGGTCGCATTGACATCTTCACGGTGGAAACCTATGATATTGGACAGGTGACACGGCAGATGCAAAACCATGTGTTGATTTCTCACATTTGATGTTTTAAGTACTATGGGAAGTTTTAGAAACCATTTATCCAAGGCACAAAATCAAAGATTTTAGGATCACCCATATTAATACCATTTGCTGTCAAGGTGCTTTGGATGACATGATAAACATCATGATATATGATATTACATTCAAGCAGTTACACAAGATTGCTGTCATTAGTGGTCAAGATAAGAGTATTAATTTTGTACTCTGCATATCTAAATTTAAAGTAATAGATACACAACTGTAAAGAAATATATAAATGATTTTGTCCTATTTTATTGTATTTTATAAGCATGCCCTTAAATTGTATCGTCTATTTAATCTCATTCCAGATTAACCGCTTGATGATCGGCCACACCAATATAGGCATGCGTGCCGGCTGGTTCTTAGACAGCGTTCAGATTATGGTTCCAGTCCATGGAAAACATTACATGTTCCCCAGTCACCGCTGGCTAGATGAGGATGAGGCTGACGGCAAGACACAGGTGGAGATTTACCCAAGCGAGATCCTGGACATGGAACAACGTAGGCAACGTTCTCATGCTCTCACGCTATTCTCTCACACTAAGGCAGTATTTTAAAATCTAGATGTGTGTCAATCAATCTGTATTTTCCAGTGATAAACTATGAGGTAACAGTAGTGACTGGAGATGTGACATATGCTGGCACCAACGCCAGGGTGTTCATCCAGATGTACGGGGAGAAGGGGAAATCAGAGATAATCACACTTGAAAGCAGATCCAACAACTATGAGAGGAATGCCACAGAAATATACAGGGTATCAAATCTTGCATTGTTTTTGAGTGGATCCAAAATGCATCTCAGTCATTAAATCCAAATGCCAAAGAACGATGTTCTAGATGTTATATTCCAACTGTTCCCCAGATAGAGGCCAAAGAACTGGGGAAGATCCACAAGATCCGAATCGGTCATGATGGCTCAGGGATCGGATCCGGGTGGTTCCTGGAGACAGTGGATGTCAAACATCTGATTATGGCCATGGTGCCCAAGGAGAAGAAAAAGGAGGACAAGAAAAAGAAGAAGAAAAAGAAGAAAGATGAAGACGACGAGGACGAGGACGGAGAGGAGATGAGGGAAGTGGTGGTGACTTACCATTTCCCCTGTTCGCGCTGGCTGGCCTCGGGAGAGGAGGATGGCGAGCTAGTGGTGGAGCTTCTGCCTGAGGATGCAGAAGATGGGGAAAGTATGAAATAAACACAACTAAGTGTAGTATTGTAGAGAGAAGCGTAAAGCCGAGCAGAGGGCTTCAAATATTTGCCATTAGACATGGCGTAACCTGTCACTATCTGTATACTGCACAATGGAAAATGCAGCGAAACCAATTTTAAATACTTGAAACAACAGTGAGAACTGCTAAGGCCAAAATGAGAGAAAAAGAGAGACGAATAACTTAATTCACTATAGCGTGAATATTTTCCTTTAGTGACCACAAAGCACAACAAATATGTAAAAACAGCTGGATACCTTCTTTAAACAGTATCCACATACTGTGCATAATCAGGTATTCACAGAAGAAGACACATGCGGGCACCAGATGAAATTGAGGACAAGAGCTGGCTCAAGCACACATTGCACATAATTTGTGTGCATTGACATAATATTCCCTCATCTTGTTGACTATCTTCTTTGGTCTTTTATGTTATGACAATATAATGTGATGAATCCTCTCACCCTGAGGTTTGTTTGAGAGAGAGTAGATGAGTTTCCTGCTCCCAGTAAAGAATAAATGTGTCATTTTAAATACATCAGTATTATTGAAATGGCCTTCGTGTTAGTATAATTAACAACAGCTGTCAGAAAATCAACCAGAGCTGAAATTATAAGGATTATAAACTAACCTAAGCAACCTCCTTGTTCAGAGTGCTTTGGTCAGCATGAATACCATTAATACTGTCCATATATGTAGTCAGTTAATTTAAGGTTATGACTATGTAACTCAACTATTATCCTGTGTTACTGTGTGCAACTGATGCTCTTAATTATTTCTTAAAATTGTATTTTTTGTCACAAGACTTTTCAGTAGCTTCTCTGCCTTTTTTGTAGTCTTAAAATCTCAAAATGGGATTAAATCTTAAAATAAGATTAAAAGTCTGTTTGTTGGAGTGGATTACAGTCGATTTAAGTGCAAGTTATATCAAGTGGATTCCGTAAATATTATAAATACATACAGTCAATAAGCCTTTATTTAACCCTAACCCATTGTCTTCAGTGTTATTAAATAATACACCTTCTGTCTAGAAGTGCCACGTCTGCCTTATATCAGGTCTTGTGTATTCTTAAAGACCACAGATGTATGTATAAATACATTATACACACTGACATGAATAGATAGAATTGGTTATTTGCTGTATTTGTATTTTGCATGTTTACATCTTCAACCTCAGTGTTGAGGTTCTGGACATGCGGTTTGATTTGACACAGTCTCCTGGCTGACGTATGTGACAGGTTAAAGAGGTGTTAGTAATTCATCCCTTTGTATTGTCCGACAGTCAACACCTATGAAGTGTGTGTCTTCACTGGTGACATGATGGGGGCCGGGACAGACGCCAACGTATTCATCAATATTTACGGTGAAAGAGGAGACACCGGAGAGCGCTATTTGAAGAACTCTGACAATCTCAACAAATTTGAGCGCGGCCAGGTACGATGGGTTAAACAAAGAGATGACCACTACTTTTTAAAAGTCCTGTGTGTAAGATTTAGGGAGCTATATTTACAGAACATTCATAAAACACACGTGTTAGGCGGGGTACAATTATTCTTCTATTAATTTAGACACATAAACCAGGATAAAACAACTACCCGTTAAGTAATTTCCCAACTGACAAGGGAAGAAATAGATCTCAAGTGCAAAAAAAAAAACTCTTTCTTGGAAGGGTGTCCTGTTGAAAATTAACTAGCAGTTAGTCAGAGACTCAACACGCAACATGAGCGTTGCACCGAGGTGTGGGCAGGAGTGTATTCTGGTAGGATTACAAGTTCTCCCGCAGGCAAGCCAGCTGTGACTGAGGAGCTATGAGTCCTCTGTGTCATTGAACCTGTCCTACTTTTACTCATTACTTAATCCAAACCTGTGAATTATTAACCTCTACATTACCCCTGGCTCTGTAGGAACACAAAACTCATCTACAGACAATTAGGTCTATTTCTTACTGCAGATCAAAAGCAACAATAGCTTGTTGTCATTCAGTGACAGGAATGCTTTCTCATCCACAGCAGATGAATCAGTTTAAACAGATAACTCAGTGAATGCACAATACTGTTACTGTTGTATCTGGACACGTTGCAAGCAAAACAGTGTTGACAAAAACAATTTGAGCTGAGTTTGTCCAGTTGTCGTGGAAAACTTGCATGGAAAGCTCCAGAACATCTCCTGAGTCTGTCTGTGGGACATCCTCATCCCCATTTCAGTTCCAGCTGGGGATATTTGCTGCATTAATTGGTGAAAAATAGAAAATTCTGAGTACATAAGTACTTAGTTCACCTTTTTTTTCCCTTGGTACTTTAATTTGAAAAAGGGGATCGTTGTACTTTTGTTCTCCACTTCATTTATTTGACAACTTGAGTTAATTTGCGGATGAACAAATAAAATATCATGCATGGTTATAGCCTAAAACAGCACACATAAAGGTAGTTATTATTAGCTCCACGCCAACCAACTACACATTCATTGATTAATTAATTAATTAAACAATGACATATCAATAATTTTACTCCAGTAATACAATATAACAACATGAAAGGGCCCATTCTGCATAATGGATACTATTTTACTATATTTTGCTGATAATAATTCTGTACTTTTACAAAAGTAACATCTTGAAAACTTTTAATATTGTGCTGTAGTATTGATACTTTTACTGCTGCATGTTTCCCCACTGTACTTGCTCACCCTACATTTCCTGTTTCTCTTCACTTTGAACTTTTAAAGCAAAAAGGGCCCCCCAAAAAAGTATTGTCTAACAGTGTGGTGTCTCTTGTTGCTGTTGATTTTTTCAGGAGGATGTTTTCACTGTGGCAGCTGTTGAGCTGGGCCCTCTGAAGAAGCTACGAATCCGTCATGACAACACAAACTCTAATTCAGCTTGGTACCTCGATCGTGTTGAGATAGTGGACACAAAGGACGATACCACGTAGGTGACACCAACATACAGTTATTATCGCTGTGCGCTTTAAACAGATTTGATTTAATTATACAACTGAAATTATGTAACAACTTGTCATTTCTGAGCTGATCAGAGGTATTTCTTGGGTCTCTAGCTACTATTTCCCTTGTAACCGCTGGCTGGCAGTCGATGAGGATGACGGACAGATAGCAAGAGAGCTGGTTCCTGTGGACGAGGCCTTCATGACCAATGATGACGATGGGGAGGGCTCAGCAACTCTGGGGCTCGAGCAGAAATGTAACACAGTTTCAAAGATGGCTCATGTTTTAGTAGAGACTAGATAAAAGAGCTTCCTGTTCAAGTATTTATCTGAGTGCTGGTGAAACATGCAGGTGTAGACGAGACTCATGTATTAGTGTGAAGATGAAAAGGATTAAAGTACTGACTTCTTAAATTTATCTTTCAGCCATGTCTACTACATACACTCTCAAAGTAAAAACTGGAGACAAGGACTATGCTGGAACTGATGCCAATGTCTTTGCCATCTTATTTGGTGAAAACGACGACACAGGTACAATAATTCACTGGCATCCTGGCAGCCTTGTGCTCTATGTTACAGGCTAAATTATACCATTGTGAATTAATCCCACAGGGATCATCAACCTAAAGGCTTGCAAGAACTATAAAAATAAGTTTGAACAGGGGATGATCAATGAGTTCATTGTGGAGGCGGTGGACCTGGGTGACCTGGAAAAGCTTCGAATTGGACACGACAGCTCAGGTGGGGAAAGAGAAGGCTCTGCAGACCAAAAGTAATCAGTCACTGAAATAAGCAGTAAACTGAATAACGTGATTGTTTTTGCACCATCAGGGGGTTCATCCGGTTGGTTCTTGGACTGGGTCGAGGTTGACGCCCCCTCACAGGGTCAGAGGCTACGCTTCCCATGTGGCCGCTGGCTGGATAAAGCAGAAGATGATGGTTTGACTGTGAGGGATCTCTATCCTGCTGAATTACAGACTGAATTCTACATGCCATGTGAGTGAAGAGCATCTAAAGAAGTGCTCAAATCCATTAGTGAAAAGGGAAATGCACTGATTGGGAAATCTTTCTGCAAAAGTGCTAAATCGACCACTCGAATAAAAGTGAGGAAGCATCAGCAGTAAAATGTATTTAAAGCACTCCATCTGCAGAAGGGTGCTTGTTAGCTCATTGACTCTTGGATTATATGGCGGCCAACCTTCTAAATTTCACCACAGCAGCAGGACTCTGTTTCTTGGCTTACGCATGAAAGAGTCCATATTACAACGCTGCATTCGCTGATACTGTTGCGTTCATGTCAGCTAGTTTTATTTTCAGTTTTAACAAACAACACTGCAGATTATAACATAACGTACCTATGTTCAGTTCTACTCACTCACTACAATCTTATTCTTGCTCTGGAATCACCAAAAAATCACAAAACTTACAAATATAAAGAAAAATCTACATCCTTTCAGTATTATGGCATCTTCAGAAATATAAACTCTGCAAGTAGCACAAAAAATGGTAGCAAACCTAAAAAAAAACAAACATTTAAGCAGTTACCAGTTATCTTATTTTATTGGAGCATAATATATTTTGCATATAAACTTTATTATTAGAACAAATAGCAGCAAATAATAACAGCTGAGCAAAAAGTATCTGTACAGTACTTAAAATGTCTCTTTATGAATTTTGGTGGAATGAATTACTGAGGTCTTACAAAATCCAAATTCCCAGAGCACTAATGCCAGTGCCAATAAAGTGATAAAGTCCTGCATAAAAAGTAGTACAGAGCTCCTGAAGTACAAATTGTGCAAATGATAACGTTGTGTTTACAATTTATGAAAAGATACACAAAGATTTTAAGACTTTTCAGCTCTCTAAGTCAGAGCATGTGAAATATATTGTAGATTTATATCTTCCATCTCGTGTCAAACAAACAAATCTGCCTTCTCCTCTAATTTTCCAGTCGTGCCTTATGAGATAAAGGTATACACCAGTGATTTGTTTGGTGCGGGAACAGACGCTGATGTGTTCATAGCCTTGTATGGACAAAAGGGAGTGTGCACACAGCAGAAATACCTGTGCGTCAATGAGAGAGAGAGACGCCTGTACTTTGAGAGGGGAGCTGAGGACATGTTTATTGTGGAGGTGAGTGGATTTGGATTATACATCCTTTAAGGCAGTGGCTGCAGCTCTGTAAACACTGTGTTTTCTTTCCTCAGCTGGAGGATATTGGTGACGTTCTAGAGAAAATCAGGATAGGACACGATAACAAAGGCATCAACCCAGGATGGCACCTCGACAGGGTGGAGATCAGACGACAGCTCAGGAAAGGAAAGGTAGTAAAAATCCACTTGAAATTACACCTGCGTAGATAAGTGCATCATTAAGAGTTTCCGTGTCTCTGCCCTCATTAAATTATTAACAGATTAATAATGAAACACCTTTTGGCTCACTCATCTCAGTCAGATAGACTTTCTTTCAGTGTCAAACAGACACAGCCTGGCCCAGTTTGGGGATATGTTTGTATTTAATGGCAGGGTTCAGAGACGACCATTTTCCCATGTGAGAGCTGGCTAGCCAGGTCTGAAGATGATGGGGAGACTGTGAGAGAGCTGGTCCCCTCAGACATCATCACAAAGAAACTCCTCAGGGATGGGAAGCTGAAAGTAACTGAAACAGAGGTGGAGGACGCCTTGGAAAGTAGGTTTACCCTGATGTCAGTGGTGGAATGTAACTAAGTACATTTACTCACACACTGTACAATGATACAAACGGTGCAATTTTGAGGTACTAGTACTTAACACAACAAGTTTTTCCATTTCATGCCACATATATTACATATAAAACATACAATTAGATTAGAATTTAGAAGATATGATGCTAACTAACGGTTATTAAAATAACTAAAGTTAGCTGCACCTAGAGCAACTACACTCCACTACACATAAAATGACACTCACAGGGGTGTTTTTCTGCATAATGAGTACTTATACAGAATACTTACACTCTATATACTTTTACAGCTTTAATTGCTTCTTATCATATATTATATGAAATGAAATAAAAACAATGTAAAAACAGTGTGAGAGTGGGCGCTCGTAGTGATGAATTTAAATCTGCTGCTCCCCCTAGTTTTATGGATTTTATCATTTCTAAGTTTCAGCATTTGATGCAACTTTATAGCATCTGTAGCATTGTTTTAGAGTGCAGCACTACGCTATCTTTTTAGAGAAATAGTCAAAAAAAAAAAAACTCACTGTATGCTACCTGTTCAGCACCAAACAGCAAGCAGACACAGTTATCAACTGATGAACATAGTGCATCATTTAGCAACTAAGATAGCCAGATCCTTTCTCCAGGAGTTGGTAGAGAGCTCAAAGAGAAAGAATTACACCAGATGGCCAAAAATACCGAGCCCTACATATTATGTTACATTAGCATAGGAACTACTGACTCTTCAAATGACGTTTGAACGTTACTCTATAACCATTGTTCACTATATCAACTTAACAGGTGATGATATGTTATGTTGGTTTTCTAATTCAGTCATAAATAATTACAAATGTGTGATAAAACAATGTATATGTCAACTTAATGCATGATTCAGTCTTTCTTCCATCACAGCTCACACGTACAAGGTGTCGGTACGGACAGGTGACATGTATGGAGCGGGAACTGATGCCAACGTTTTTCTCACCATCTGCGGAGACCTGGGAGACACAGGAGAACGCAAGCTCGCCAGATCTGAGACCAACAAGAACAAGTTTGAGAGAGGAATGGTATGGAAAGGGGTGATACATTATGTCACGTGACTGCTGGTGTCTATAGGCATTATATTCTTTTTTGCCTCTTAGGTGGACAAATTCACTATTCAGGCTGTGGACTTGGGCCAAGTGTATAAGATTCGTATTCGTCATGACAACTCCAACATAGCAGCCGATTGGTACCTGGATCAGGTGGAACTGTTGGATGAGGACACAGAAGAGGTGTACATGTTCCTGTGCGAGCGCTGGCTGTCGACGAAGAAAGAGGATAGACGCATAGAGCGAACCTTCTTTGTCAAGGTTTGTTAAACTTGGGTTATGGTTAGAGAGAGTGCCATATTACTTTGTGCTTTGTATTTGAATTCATGTCAGCTGCTGCTGCAGCACAATTTGTTACAAAAAGGAAGTGGGTACATTATTTGTCTGTTCTGTGTCTGCTTCAGGGGTATGAAGGTGAAAGAAACACTGATCCCAATTCCAAGAAGATGGCTCAGGCCAAACTGGGGCTGGACAGAAATGCCAACAAGAAGAAAAAGAAGAAAAAAGCAGCAGTGGCAGAGGAGGGTCCAAGTAAGGCCACAAAACTGTTCTACTGTCTACACTACTGTTCACACTTTTGTGTATAACTCTAAATTTTGAAACATTTTAGCCTAAATTAAAGAAATAGTTCAGCACTGTGGGAAATGTCCAGAGTTATATGAGAAGATCGATGTCATCTTCTCATATAACTTCATGTCTACGTTAAATATGAATAGCCAGATGTTTGAGTGGAAACAAGGAGTAACAACTGTCCTGCTAACAAAATCACAAACACAACAAAGCTCACTAATTAACACATTATATCTTGTTTGTTTAATAACAAAGAGAAATGTGTAAAAATAACAATTCATGGTTTTGCACATGATAATGTCTATTATACTGGATATCTATGACTATTTCTTGGCCACAAGTAATATCTCACGGTGACACAAGACGTCTGTGTTTGAACAGAATGGAAAAAAACAAGATATAACATGTTATTAAGTGAGCTGTAGAAGTGCTGGTAGGGCGTTTTGTTGCCCACAGACGAGGTAGGCTACCTGTTCCCTGTGCTGACATAAGAGTGATATCAATTTACTCATCTAACCCTTGGTAAGGAACCAAATAAGTCTGCTTGCTATTATTTCTTTAACTAAATAATGACAATGACTTTAATCAATTCCTCTATTCCACCCAGTCATTCCCTATCACTTCACCTTATCCACGGGGATAGAACGCGATGCCAGCACTACAGCCAGGGTCTACATAATTGTCATCGGCCCCAATGATGTGGAGACAGACCGACTGTGGCTGGACCTGCCGCCGGGAAAGCAAGCCTTCGTAGCTGGCACCATGGAGCACTTTGTGTGTTACGGGACTGACGTAGGAGAGATCAAGAGGGTGGAAGTGAGAATCTAAGACCGTCTCTGCTGCTAAATCTGTGAAACAGTCTCGTCTCTGCTGCCTCCTCACATGCACTGATTTTAAAAAATTTAAATAGCGCTATTCTAGCTCAGCAATAATTAATTCTAGCCATGCCTCCTGGTACCTAGATCAAACACAACAGAAATTATGTATCAATTCTCAGTTGTGCCTTCTCCCTCTTTCTCTCCCTCTTGCCTCCCCCTCCTCTTTCCTCTCTCCGTCTCTTCCTCAGCTTGGCCATAACGGTGTCACACCAGAGAGCTGCTGGTTGGTGGATGAGCTGGCGGTTGCCGTGCCAACCAAAGGTATCAAGTACATCTTTCCATGTAAGTGCTGGCTGGCTAAAGACAGGGGAGATGGTCTGACTGCAAGACTGTTCAATGTGCTGGACTCCAGCACAATCAACATTATACGCAAAGTGAGTCACAAATATGAAGGCATGAAAAACATTCAGTTGTATAAAAACAGAATTAGTCTATTATTTATCTGTGTTTTTTTTACTGTATATTGTAGGTTGTTTATTCAGCAACAGTTGTCACAGGTGATACTCAGTATGCAGGAACTGATACTAATATTTACATGATGGTGTACGGAGCCAACGGGAGCACAGAGGAAATGCTGCTGCCCAAAAATGAGGACAGGTAAGTCCTCCAAGTGTCACCTGATTAAACTGATCACTTTTCATTCAAGGAATAGCTCTATGTTTGGAGAAATACACTCTGCAGAGAGTCAGAGTCTTATAATTGATATCTATCAAATGACAGGGTAACTCACGGTAATGAAGCTACAGATAATTACAAGATAATTATCCCCTCAGCTTTATGGAGTTTCAGCTCATTGTGTAGCTAGAAAAGGCTCCACTCTACTATCTGCTCAGCACCAAGCAGTAGACAGACACAGTTGGCAAGTAACTGATGAGCACAGTGGAGAATCTTATCAGCTAAATAACTAGATTTTTCCCTCAAAAGTTGGTAGAGACCAAAAACAGAGCTAAAATAAAATATCGGATTTCCATTCATTGTTAGGCCAGAAGCATGAGTCAAAATTAGTGAACATATTGCTTAATAGGTATATCAGGAACTATTCACCATAACAACTTAAAAGGTCAATGTGTTCCCTTCTTTCCGTTGTACGTAAATGACCAAAAAATGAGTTTACGTGTGAGTCAGGAAGATTTAGAGATGATAGATTTTTGTTACTTTTGGACAGAGCCGGGTTAGCAGGTTAAGCTAACAGCTCCTGGCTGTGGCTAGATAGTTAGTTAGAAGTTTTGAAATGCAAAATTATATATATATACATGTATATTGTTTCCATCGTTTAGGTTTGAAAGGGGCCAAGAAGACACATTCACACTGGAGATAGATGATATTGCTCCTCTGAAGAAGATCAGAATTTGGATTGATGGCAGTGGAAGTCGACCTGACTGGTTTCTTGACAGGGTAAAGACTGCTAGGTTTATTATCTATGTGGACATCATTTTTTTGTAACCCCTATCAAAATACAGTATTTAATAAAGAATGCTAAAGCGCATAGAAGCTGTAACAATGGCCACATTTTTGTCTATGAAATCAACAGGCTTAAATTTCACCTGATAGATCTTTCTCAAGGAGAAATGTGATTTTACACATCAAAGTCTGTTTCCAGGTCTTGGGGGGTACTACTGCATAATGTGAAAATTGTTGTTTAAAGCCTGTGGCTCCAGAGGGAGCTGTGCAAAATAAGAAATTAGCTCAAGTGATGTTGATGATGGCAAATGCTTTTAGATCCTGATGCGGAACCTGACCACAGACGAGGTGTATCTGTTTACCTATGAGAACTGGCTGTCAAAGACAAAAGGGCCAAAGAGGACCAAAGTGTGTGAACTGGCAGCTGTGGTAGATGACGAAGAGATGGTGGAGAAGACATCCTACGTAATCACAGTCCAGACCAGTGATGTCAGCAGTAGGTTTTAAACAGTTTATTCACGTAATGGCCTCAGCTATCTACTACTACTTACTTACCATGTTATATCCACTAATTTTTCATGTTTACTCTTTTGATATTTTAGATGCCGGCACTGATGCCAATGTGTTTTTGATGGCGTTTGGAGAATACGGGGACACCGGGATGCTGCCTCTGAAGGAGAGCTCCAACAGGAATAAGTTTGAGCGTAAAATGAAAGATGTGTTCAAATTTCCAGACATGCTCAGTCTCGGCGAACTGTCCAAAGTCCGAGTGTGGCATGACAACAAAGGTGAGGAGGAAGGAACAGCAACTAGATGGATCTTTGTTTCCTAAAGCAGCAGAATTAACATATATCACAGTGATGGTGATGATTTGTCTTGGTGTATTTCAAAGCTACAATCTCAGTAGATTGAAATGTGTTTTTGTTGTGTGAGTTGTCAAATAATGAGTTACATGATGTGAAATCGTTGCATTCATAAATTATTTTGCTGCTGTTGTTGTCAAACTGTTCCTGTTAAATCTGAGAAAATCACATTTAACTTGTATTCACAGAGTTATTAAAGAACTTTCACCATAAAGAGCATGTTTCCCGAAATGCTGAACTATTTCTGTAGTTGCACTGGAAGATAAAACCATAATGTACTTAGTTGTTACTCTTGCTGTAAACAGGCCCTGCTCCTGGTTGGCACCTGGAGTACATTGACATGAAAGATGAGACCATGGACGAGATCTTTAGGTTCCCCTGTGACCGCTGGTTGGCTAAAAATGAAGATGATGGGCAGATCATGAGAGAGCTGGCCTGTGCCAACAATGACACTGTGGACCTCAGTGACAAAACCAGTTAGTAAAAACGGAAGTCTAGAGCCATAATTACAAGCTCTCTAATTGTCGGAAATGAATGACTTGCAGCTAATTACAACCATTTGTAAAACGTGAAACGATCTGATATGACAATCTCTGTCTCTCCGCATTGCCACAGAATATGAAATTGCCACAACAACTGCAAACACAGATGATGCCTCCACCACTGAAAACGCCTGGATAGTGTTGGAAGGAAGGAAAGCTCGCTCCAAGGAGTTTGTTCTGGAGAATAAGAAGAAGAAGTTCTTATGGTAGGTCTTCAAAGAGAATCTAGGTGCCCCAGCTCACAGTAAAAACCCTATGATGTGTTGTTTTATGTAATCTCCTCTTTTATCTTGTAGCTTCAGTTTCTGTTCTCCAAGTCTCAGCTCTCAGGAGAGCGAATCCCATGAGACACACAAAAGGAAAAACTTATCTGGCAGACCACTGAATTTATCAGAATCAAAACACTGCCACTAGTTGTAACATTCGTTTGCCCTTTCACAGCGGTGCCACCGACAGGTTTGAGTTCTCGTCCAAGCACGTGGGGGAGATTGCCGGCATCTGCATCGGCCACATAACCAAAGACGGAAAGAAGGTGAAGAACGAGGCTTACTGGCACGTTATGGAGGTGGTGGTGACTGAGATGGAGCTGGGAAACAAGTGAGTGGAATCTCATACATCCTACATTATGTTATATAAATATGTCACGTTGACGGTGTCGATGTGTTCCCTCCTGTTTAGGTTTTTCTTCCACTGTGATGCACAAATCCCCCTGGCAGCCAAAAAGGACCAATTCCTGACATTTGAATGCTTCAAATCTGTCGAGAGTTTCGCGAGCAAAGTCCGCAACCTGGTCCCCGTCAAGTATGAAATCATCGTCATTACCGGGGATGTCAACGGGGCTGGCACAGATGCCAATGTTTTCATCACCCTTTACGGTGTCAACGGCGACTCGGGCAAGCGTCCACTGCGACAGAAGTTCCGCAACCTTTTTGAACGAGGGCGAGCGGACCGCTTTGTTCTGGAGATGCTGGACCTTGGGGAGCTATTGAGGGTCAAAGTAGAGCACGACAGCACCAGCTCCAGCTGTGGGTGGTATTTGGAGTGTGTTGAAATCACCAATACAGCCAACTCAGTGACCACCATTTTCCCATGTGGAAAGTGGCTTGACGCTTATAAGGCCGACAGGCAGATTCATCGAGTGCTCTACCCGAGATACTGAGGAGGAGGACGCATGAAACAAGCAGAGTGGATAAGCATTCCTTTAGAGCCTTTTTGGTCAGTCGTTTTTTTAAAATGAATGTTAGACAAGCTTTCTGAGGAAAAGTGTTAAATTAACAGACCTGAATGTAGCTTTTATGTAACGTTTAACACAAGTGTTTTTTTTTTTTATTTTGTGCCAACTATCTAGGTTGCTCCATGTCTCACTTCAGAAAAAGCCATTTACTACCATCTTTTCTTGTACGATTTGCAAAATAAACAGACCTGAATATTACCCAAAGCAGATCACCCATCACAATAAACATTCAGTCTTAACTTGTTCTCTCTCGGTTCTTTGTTTAGCTTCCTTCGTAATTATGTCTAGGTTAAGTCACATCAGTTCACACATCACATCACTCACATGAATGTCTCCATATTAATGACAGTCACTTGTCACTTTCAGGTGGAAAAGAAGGCCCCACAGTTAAATTACCTTTGAATTAAGCTTTCAAAGGAGGTTTTGAACATGTCGTGTATTCACACTGGGAAAATGACAAAATAAACTATACTATACTAGATTTTTACGATAGAGTGTGTCTAATATGTACAGGTTTTGTTTGGGAACAGCAAAATGTCACATTGATTATCACAAATAAAATTGAATTGTATTCATTTTTGATGAGGACCCCTTAGATTTTTTTTATTATTTAAAATTGGACAAAGAATCATGTTTCTAAATGATCTCAAACATGCAGTATGTAGCATTTCCCGTACTGCAATTTCTTGTTACTTAATAGCTATATATATCTATAATACTAATAAGGCTAATATTGGCTAATGTGTTTGTGTTGTGTGTCTCTATAGAGTTTGCTTTACCATAATAAGACGCCAACTAACACCACAAATCAGATTAGTTGTCAGCATTTTAGGCAGTTTATTTGAAAAACACATACAAAAAGATCATATACAAGACAATAAATAAAAAAGAGACAGAACAGTTTGGGTTAAGCTATGCAACTTTTTGCATCATCATTAGTAATAAATACAGTACAAAATCCACCCAGAGTGAATCTAAAGATTTTCCACAATATTCACTGATCATGTTATTCTTCATTATGATTTAGCTATTGCTTTCATATTATTGATACATACTTCTACTTTTCTATAAAATACTCAAGATCATAAAACATTGCGCGGTTACAGCAAAACAGCAGTGTGTTGTACAAAGATGGCCACTTCCCTTTTTCACTGGCAGGTTAATAATCAACATTTTTTCAGCAGCAAAGAAACATCTGAAATATTCAAGAAGGTACAGCATCATATTAAACACATCTACAGAGCTACTCCCACATACACATAGGAAAACCTGAGAAGGACATGCATTAAAAAGCTTGTGCTTTAAGTTCTACTGTTCATTCCGGTTCATCAGCTTGAGTTAATACTATGGCTACTGTCCAGTTCGCTCTGGAGTAATGGGGTACACTGTGGAGGACATGGGGTAAGGCCAGTGAGAGCACGAAATGAAATAATAATAGTAAGACCAGCCAGCGTCATTCCAATCCAATATATGTTATAATAATTTGCAGGATTAGTAGAGTATTAATAAGAAATGCACACCAAAAACGTAGTTAGCTTATTATACCCAGGTGTAAAACACGCTATCTATTGTATAACCACAGTACACCAGAAATTTGCTCAATAAGACCAATGGCTCAAGTTAGCATGTTAGATACTTCCCAAATCCCACACAAAGCAATTGCCAGCGATACATAAGAACAAATAATACAGCTCATTCTGTGGGTCCTAAAATAATAAGCACTAAATTGAGATCCAGATATGATGGAATATCATGAACATGGTCAAAATAAAACAGAACATAAAAAATAATGAAACTCAAATATGACTGATTATGGGAAACAAAGCTGTATCGTATAAGAAAAGCAAGCTAATTGTGGAGCCGTAATAAGACAAAAAGGGGTTTGTGCCCCGTCATCTGTTTTAGATCAAAGCAGGGATGATATTTAAAATGAAAAAATGTTGAAAAGCAAAATCAAGACGTGACATGAATGGAATGTAATCCAGATCAACAGCACCATGCTGGCTAGAAAATGTGTAGGGAAACACCCCCCAAGTCAATTTTTCAACACGTTTCTTTTTTTTCTCCTTTGAAAAAGAAAACACAGACGGCATGCAAAAGCATCCCCACCGACCAATGCATAATGAGGTATTCTTTTTTTTAATATTTTGTGTTATTTTAAATAAATATATTGATTAAATTGCAAAGTTATGAGATAGAGACATTAAATATTCCACCACGATAGCTAGCTAGCTACAGTTAGTAATAAATAATGATTGTTAAATACTTAAGGCATCTTTAATCACAGCATTCTATGTGAACTAGCAAACCTCCATTTTCATCCATCTGTAGTTTTTTGGATGGAGGTTTCATACAAAAGAAAAAAAAAAAAAGATTGCAACACAAACAGTCAAGTTACCCTCCAATAATACACAAGGAAGCATGAAAATACTTGTAACTGAACTGAAACAAAATCTAGGACAAGAAGAACCCACACCACCAAACCAAAAATCAGGCAACTCCATATTATAGTGCATTTACAAAACACAAGCTACATTATAACAACAATAAATATGTTTGCAGCATTGCAGCTTTTTCTTCACTATGGTTAAAATGGACAAGGACTCGGCATATTAGTACCATGTCCAGATTGGCATGTGAGCAACAAAAACAATTACAAGTAAAAAGGAAAAGAAAACAAATGGCAGGAAAGAAAAAAAAAATCAATTAAAAAATAAAAAATTTATGTTAAGAACAATTGTTTGGTATTTTCAAATGGATGGCTTTTTCTCCCTTTCACCCTCCTTCAAGTGAACTACGCCGACATGGTTCATGCATGATATAGAGAAAACGGCTTCTATCACTGAACGTATCACAGTTGTTCTAGCAATACCATACACTACTACCATGGGGGAGGGGGGTGGAGACAATCATACACATTCTAGCACATATCACAGGCAAACTAGTTTGTATTTTCCCTGTAACACCAGACACAGTCTTTTTTTTATCAAACAGTGGGAGCAACTTAGATTGAAATGAAAAGGAGCCGATACACAACAGAGGCGATTCACTGTATATAGAAATCACATGTGCTTGTTCAATAGGCAATAAGGTTCCGGTAATAGGTAATACAAATGTCAGATTTTATTCACTCTGATGGCAAGACTCAGGCACTGCATCCTCAAGCCCATGCCAGCCTCTCATGTCATGATCATGCCATGAGCGAGGCAACAGAGAGGAGTTGCAGTTAGACACGGATCTACTAGCAGCTCTTTGAATCCTAACCTCGAACATCAGGAGAGAAATGCTACATTGGTCCGAGATCAGTGTCTAAGGGCAACTTTGGTCTACTCGAGATGAGTCGGGGGGGAAGGGGGATGTTGGAAATGGGGTATTCGGTGCATTCTTGTCCTCCTCTATGAATGAGTGGGATCGTCATAGTATACGGTTCACATGCACAGACACAGTCCCTGTTTCTACTGCTCCACAATATTAACGACACAGCCCAAGCCTGCCATACAGCATGCACATCTGAGGCCTCTGCTCTAGATTATAGAGGCCCCACTACGACACTACACAGATCACTGGAAGCCATGCCTGCAGTTAGCGGGTTTAGCATCAACTCTGATGGCATCTACTAACTGTAAATCCAAAAACCATGTTAGACAAGAAAGAGGGATTTTTGGCCTTTTTACACAACTAGCTCTTTCCTCATTACCTATGATTTAACACACTGAATATTCTCTCTCGTTAGAGCTGCAGTGACCCTCTCTGCAGGTTTATTTTTCACAAACATATTTCTCAAAAGGCTTTTGCTTGCTACACAACATTGTTACTCTGTAAATACTTTTTCAGTACTATACTCCATTAAACCACAAGCGTTCAGCTACAAGAGTTCACACCAAACAACCTCATGCTAATCATTTGATAATGTTCTGTACAGATGTGCTGAGGGCTTGGGCAGAGTGCAGCTTAAAGGATTTTTCACAGGCCTGGAGGGGTGGGGGAGGGTTTAGATCTAGTGGCAGAGAAATGGCCTGAATACACCACACTGAGCCGGGGAGGTTGGTGGGTTACAATGTCCTCTGTTGGTGGCTGTATGGAGAAATGTACACAGGGTGCACAGAATCATGTGAAGCCTCAGCACATCTGTCCATACATGTCCGCTCCTACCTTTTACATCCAGCAAGTCCACTTAACCAACCTTCCAGTCCAGCCACCTATCAATGCATCAACCCCCAATCCCTCGTTGTGTTGTAGGTGAGTGTGCTTTGTTGATCCCTCTGTCACAGCCGTCTCAGAAGGCAGGCTTGTTGAGTGATGCAGAGGGGAAGAGGGGGTGTTTGGCAGAGCTTCCCCCGGAGGGAGGCAATGGAGAATTAACAAGACCAGATCCAAAGCTGCAGGAGTCGACAGGAGCTATCAACTGTCGGGGGTCAGTTGGGTCTCAATGTCCACTCTGCAGATGGGGCATTTCCTGCTGGTAGCCAGCCACTGGTCCACACACGCCTGGTGGAAGAGGTGCATGCAGGGTAATCTCCTAGAGACAAGAGAGACACGGTCAGTATTTTTAAAAATAAATTGGCTTGGCTTGAAGACATCAGTGTGCTTTGAAAAGCCTGTATAAACCAAAATGTCAACTTTTCGTGACAGAAAAGAAAAACAGTCAGCTTTGTGACAATGCATTTTTCAGATAATAAAATTGTTTGTTTTGTTTTTTATTGAACAGTTCATTTAGCTTAAAAAGACGACAACTGTCTACCCAAAATGAAACGTACTTAGTAGTTAATTTGAAAAGAAAAATCTTTTGTTTACGATGCAATTTCTGAGACTACAATGTGATCTCTTTAGTTTTTAGGTCTTACTTTGGAATTCAATTATATTTGCATTTTCATGTCATACAACAATACATGGATTCTTCTTGCATGTCTTAGAGTTGTAACGATTAGTGGATTAACTGAACAGAAAATTCATCTGTAAGTATTTAGAGGAGTTACTGTTCCACAGAACTGACAGTTAAATATCTGTTGATTGCACAAAAAACTTGTATTATGTCAATCCTAGAAAATCATGGGCATTTATTTTTTAGTTTTCAGAAATGTCATCGATAAAAGTCAGATTAATCAAGAAAATATTCTGCAGAATAAAAGATAACAATCATTTGTTGCAGCCTTTGCCTGGTTTGTTTTTCTGATTCAATTTTCCGCTGTTTTCAGTTGATTTCTAATAATGTCAATGTCAGACATTGAATTCCATGTCCATCTTAATAAAAGTTGGAAGTCCAGGACTTTATCATTCTCGCTAAAAAGTCGAATATAGCCTATTGTATTTTATAAATGCACTGTTATGTTGTCAATAAACTAAACAGAAAATAGAAAAGACAGTTCTAAACAGCTGGAGGAAACAGCTGTGGGCACTCTGCTTAGTTACTCCAACTGTAAGGCTTTTAAATCTTCGATGTGCATGTGATTTATGAGCCCTGTCATTCTCGGTATCCAGATTGTGTCTAGAATAGATCCAGTTGTCTGACTGTGGTTCACATTTGACATTAGAATGCGTCTCAAGTGACTTCTTGTGATCGAATTTCTCTTCACAACTCAAATTTGATTTTTATCTGTGGGGAATCTGCAACGCTGCTAAAAATCCACATTTGTTCTTTGTTACAGAGTTGGCGGATGGATGTCTGTGTGTTTCAGGTGCGATCATGTATTTAGAGCTGTCTACTTGTATCAAATCACCCATGAGGCATTTAGATGCAGATTGTGAACAGACCAAAAAGGCATGTGCTCCTCTCACAGTTGTTTTGAAACATCATGAATGATAAATAATCAAGCATAACCATATAACTATCATGGTATCATTGCTCAATTTTCTTAAATTTAAAATACAACCAGACCCTGGAAACCCTGTAGCTTTCACCTTCTTTGTTCTTCTTCGTTCCCTTTTCTTCTCCACACAGTAAAATAACTGTCACTTTGCCAAACAGATCACAATACTGGACACACATCATAAGATTTTGTGAAATGCTAATGTTGCCTTCAGGTGGCATTTTCAAGATGAGGTGCTGGAAGAAATCCTGTGATAGGATTTTCAAACACAGCGCTTTGAACTGGCATGGTAGAACCAATCTATGGTTAAAAACTGCTTAGACTCTGACTGTGTATCCACAGTCAGTCTGAAGGAAAGCGTTGTGAATATATAGAAATTAGAAAACATTTCCTTGAGGTGTAAAACAGCAAGGGAACATGTTGTCTGGATAGATGCAAGACCTCAACCAGCTTTCCCCAAACAAGCTTAAGAGTAAATTTTGGTCACAACACTGTGCCTAAGTCCACTGCATTGTAGAGGCTGGATGCAAAAACAAATATTATGGACAAATGAGACATTCCATAAGGTCTGTCTCTAAAACCTCACCAGGCAAGAAACATAGAGGAAGAACTAATAATCACCAACATACTTGCCTAAATAATCCTCTGGAGAACAAGACTAATGCAGTATTCACATCGTATCAATCATGCATTGACAATATAACATCATACCGATTACATTTGGGTTTAATTACACTGAAAACTAATGCTATTTTGGGTGAAATGAGGCATCAAGCACTTCCATATTATGAAGTTCCAATTTGGGGGTGGTCATGAAGTATTTGGCACTATTTACAATATGTATTGATCTGATGGTGCCCCATACATTTCACTCAAAACCACAAATGTCAACCTGCTGGTGGAACTACAGGACAAAGTCAAATCATCAAAGTTAGTAGGATTCATAAGTCATTCAAAAGTTAATGACATATTTTAGTCTGGACTAAAGTTTTGGACTGGCTGACCAACAAAATGACCAAGATTGCCATACTAATGCTTAAGAATTGCTAAAAGGTGCATCTAGCAGAGGACCAGAACAGGTAAAACAAATGAATCCCCCAGGAGATAAACTATCTCCCATCTGCATTTACCCCTTTAAAAGAAACAGTATATAGTTGTACCTGACATCCTCTCCATCTTCCAGCATTGACAGACAGATGGTGCACTTCTCATCGGTGTCCAGCTCCTCATCATCCAGACACATCTTCAGGTCCTGGGGTATTCTCTGCAGAGAGACTTTAAATTATTAAAGTGTGTCGTGCAGCTGTGTGTTCGAAGCTGTTATGTTTGTGCCAAGAGTGTCTCTGAGTCAGCCCAGGCAAGAAGGAAAGAATCACCTAATCATGCTTCCTAGAAAGAAAATAGACATCAGATGGAAAAGACTCAATTACTTCTTCCCACTCACGACGTACCAAATGATCTGACACTCTTTCCACAGTATTTGGGTCATATTCAGTGTAGACGCTTTTTTAAATTCATTCCACGCACATATCTGCAGACAGCTGGATGAGTCATCCCCCGCCTCGAATTGTGCCCAATGCAGACCTGTCTCGCTAATCTGCTAACGGAAATTAGTCTGACCTTTGAACTACTGCTGGAGTCGTGACCCTCTTTCCACTCTCGTCTTCACTCTTTGATCCTTTGGACCCCTCGCTCTCCTTTTCCGTTCCCCTCTTTCACATCAAGCTCAGCTAATTTCTCGCCCAGTGTTTCATCTGAACCAGACCACATCAAAAAGATCTATCTCTTAGCTAAAAGGTTAAAAAAAAAAAAAAAAAGGAGCTAATTTTACCTTTTTGTACTTATGGGGAAAAGTGAATCTCTCTATGGTGGTTTGGACCGCTCCACGGTTTACACTGCCCAGTCTGTCCTCCAGCTGCAGAAGCTCCTTCAAAGGAAACAACATATGGACTTTAAATCTTTCAGGTAAAAGTCTGACACAAATTCCATTATTTGCCTGCAGAGATCAGCAAACTTAACATTTGTATAATAAAATATTCAAATGCAAAAGACAGATGTGAAGTGTGGAATACTTTAAAATAAAATAATTGGTCCTTCGAGGAACAGGAAAGAGCCTCTCAGCAAACAACTGCATTTTATTCAAATGAAAACAAATATCATGAGATTAAAGACAGTTGGACCATTTGAGGCATCTGGAAGCCAGAGTAATTGGAAATAAGACAATCAGTTACACACTCAAGCATGTCCAGAGCATTGGTCACAGAGGAAACAATGATAAATGAGTGCAGACTTGTGTGTGTCTGCTGAGGAGAGAGAGAAGGAAGCAGCGCAAACCTCGTAGCTCTCTCTAACAGCAGACGCGTGGCGGGAGGGGTTGAGACTCTGCAGAGCCAGCAAGTGCAACTGGGGATATGGGTAGTTTCTGATCTCATGGACAACCTGGAAGATGACAGATAAAAGACGCTGGCGTCAGCTTTGTGGTGGAAATTTAAAAAAGAAACAAACTAAATAAACACAGGTCATCCCACAGTTGTTGGGTATCAAGATTAGTCTCCAAACCCAGAGGAGAACCTGAGTTCATCCAGACAGACATGATTGATTGCAGTGAGGCAGAGGGGACTCACCACTTGTGTTGAGGCATTGTTTCTAGGGAAGTGGTGCATCCTAGGAGAGGTCAAGTAGTGCTGATAGTGCTGCGGCAGCGGATGGATGTGATACTGGTGAGGGGGCAGCCCAGCATCAACACTTAGATCCCTGGATAGAAACCAAAAAACAAGTCAGTCATTGTCATGCAAGTTATTATTTCATAGTGTGTCTGGGAAAGCAGCTCTTCATAACAACAGCTCTACTTAGGCCAGTGTTTGCTAACAAGGAGTATTTGTACTTCAGTGTAATGGAGGAAAGATCGTGGAGTAAGATCAACTCATTTAAAATACAGAAATGCCAATCTGTTGTTTATTTTAGTCACTCAGGTTTTCATTGGCCAGAGATTTGCAACATCAATTTATAAAAAGCAGCCATAAAATATCCTATTTGGGAAATGCATTAACATTTATTTTTCCCCTTTGTTCTAGTTGTGCTTCTACTAGTCTCAAGATATGCATCAGTTTTTTCATTAAGATTCCTTCAACAATTACTTATCTTAATCAAGTATCCATCGATTCCTCATACAGTCTCTAAAGAGTATTCCTATATCTCAATATTCACTTTTCAGTTCAATGTTTTTGTTGTTTGAGATTTTTCTCATCTGTTCATTTTTTCCTTCACCTTTTTTTACCATTATTTCTCTCCAGTATTACAAGGCATAACTTGTAATTAACGTCAAACTTCTCGAGCTGCTTTGGGTAGCTCTACCTCCTTTTTACCCCTCGTGAAAATCCTGCATCACTGGATAAAAGTATCTGGTATGGTGTGCCTTTGTGGCCCTGTAGACTGTGTAAAAGAAACTCTTTATGTATTAGTGTTACATGTTGTAAGATGTGAACAGTGTTTATTGCCAATTTTAGTGTCTTGAACTCATGAAATCGATCTACAATTTTATAGTATTACATTTTGTGTGACTTAGTAAGGATTTGTTGGTATGAAATCTAAACTTACATCACAGTAATGTACTTTTCTAACAAATAAAAAGTAGCTCATGCTGATTTTCTCTGTGTACGATGTTAGAAGAGATACGTTGCTTACCAGTCTGTGCCCTCAGCCAGGTAGCGAGGCTGCTGGACCACTGGCTGAGGAGGAACATGAAGAGGGGGGGCAAACTCGTAGCCAGGCCGCAGTCTGTGGGGCTGGTGAGGAACTCTCTCTGGGGTGCGTCTGCTAAGACAAATAACCAAATCATTTGAAAGAATCCTGGGAAACAAAGATCTTATAATGCAAATGTTCCTAAATATGATGTCACTGCAAAATCTTTAAAGTCCCCAAAGATGTTCATGAACCACAATGTAACTATAGAGGAACTCTAGACAGAGGAAGATAAACATTTCGCCTTCCTCTTTTAAATTTCCCTGCAAACCTGTGTGGATACCTGGAGGGTGGCAGGATGTGTCGGTGCTGGGCCTCGAGGATCTGCTGCTGGAGGAGGTATTGCTGGTGTAATGCCTGAGGTAGGAAGGGTGGGGCAGGGATGTCCTGGAACTGAGCGGGCAAGGGGTTGAGGGGCGGGTGGAGCGGAGGGCCATGCTGGTGGCCGGGAGGGGCCAGGTGGGGGTTAATGCCTGACTGTGGCTGCCCTGGGTGGGGCATGGGGAAGTCCATGGGCAGCGGCGCCTGAGGACCTAACTGGAAGTGCCGGCAAGAGGTAGCATGGCTGTGCTGCTGCTGCTGCTGCTGCTGTTGCTGTTGCCGGTTGAAATGGGATCCTGTGGAGGATAAGGAGAAGTTGTCAGGCACCTGAGGGGAGAGATTAGCTGGAATTAATTGTGGGTGAAATGTGGTGTCACTGTGTGTGTGATATAGCATGTTAATGAAGCCCTACCTCTTACCTAGGGTGAAAAATACTTCTGTGGGGGTGGGAAAATGACGGTTACCACAAGTACCATGAACATGACAACCATTTTTGGTCCTGCACACAAAATTCAAGCTTTCACTTCTTTAAGTGCATTTCCGACTTCTGGATCAACGCTCGGTCTTCTGATTCACAGACAAGCAAACTGGATCAGAACAGGTGAAATCTACCAGTATTACAGTCTTCAACATGGCTCAGGCCTCGTAAATTCTGCAGCTGACAGTGGGTCAGTGCACTCAGTAAAACCTTCAGTACCTGGCTGTCTATAAGATACATTAAACTGTTTAAGTGCCAAGTCTCTATCTATATAACCATAAAGAACAAGTCCTTCCTTCTTAAAAATGAAACCAGACAATAAATTTACATTATGCTACTATGCTCCACTGAAACCTATTGTATCTTTGTGTCTTAGACATACAGCACAGCTCTACTTCTTCTTCTCCTCCCATGTGAACATTCAGGAGTTGAGAGGAAATAGCTTAAATGTTTTTTTTATTCTCTCCAACCACAGCTATTTGGCAACTGCAGTGAACAGACTGCTGTAGAGACTCAACAGGGAGAAAAAGACAGGCCTTCTTGTGCCTTGGTGCAATATGGTTTTAATGCCGGGTTTAAGCTTAAGCTTTAGCTTAGGGAAAGGCTGAGAAATTGCAAAAACAAATTTAGCTTTGATTGGAAACTTTTAAGGAAATCCTGGCCAAAGGAAGCCAGACTGCAGGCCTGCAGTGAAAGCAGGATTCAATATACTGTGCTCTGTTATGTCCAACTGGCAGAAACTAATGGAATGAATTTTACAGTAACCTACCAGATTAGAGACTGAAATTGTGCGGTTCTGAGAAAAGGTTCAGAATTCCAGTACGAGGTTTAAGTATTATCTGCTTTGAAAGTGTAAAAGACATGACAAACTCTGATGTAAACAGTGGAAATCTTTTTTTTAAAAATCATGAAGAATTAGGCAAAGTCTACATTGCATTTACTTGGAGTACGCTTGAAAAAGGCAGTACGGGATTAAAACACACCCAGGGAAGATAAGCAGTATGACTTTCCAGCAATATTTTCAGCTTGACAAGTCGTCAGTGCAGCCGGGCAGACAGGAGATGACCTTGCTGCCGTGGGTCAAAGGCTCAAGTCTAGACTGTAAGTAGCACACTGCTTTTTCAAGCGTCTCAGTGAAAACGATCACCATGAATGACAGCAGATAGACTCATTCAGGCCCTGTGATGGAGGAAGCGTGGAAATTGTCTATCTTTGTCACAGCGGGAGAAGGAGGTGGGTGGGAGGGTGGAGGGGAGGGGTGGGGGTAGGGGAGGGGTGGGGGAGGGAGGGAGGGAAGGGGGGGGGGCAGGTAGGGACAAGGGAGAGGGAGGACAATAAATGGAAATCAGCAAGAAGCACACTGAAGGTTAGGAAAAACACTATATTCTTTATTGAAAAATATTAGTATATGTGGAATTTGTGTTTTCTTTCTTTGTTTGTTTGTAATAATAGTATAAATCCATGCAACAAAAATAAACAACATAGACTGAAGGCAAGGCCCACCATGCTCCATATAGGGTTAAAAAGAACAAAAGCAGCATCCAATGAGCAGACGTGTTGGCTACAGCACATGATTCCAGTACAGCAGGGTACATCTTTACTACAGAAAGATTACATTGGATTTTCACTAGTCAATGTAGAAAAAACAAAAAACAAAAATTATGAATCATAAATGTGAACCATGCATTGAAAGTACTATTACCAGAACAAAAGGTAAAGAGAGACCACAACCAAACAATAAAGACGTTATTACTAATAGAGGATCTCTTTAGCAGTGCAGGAAAATAGGCATCCCTGTGAAATGGATAGCATTTTGGCCTTATGTTAGTGGGGAAAATTGAGGAGTGATGAACCACCAGTGAGCATGTTTTTTTGCTTTTTTAAATAAATTTCATTCGCCCGTAAGGAGCAAACCGCCCTGACAATTCAGTGTGATTCAAAGCTTGAAATTTGCAAAGGGAACAAAAGGATTACACAAAAATGGAGACAGTTATGGCAGGTTGTTGTGTGCAGGTGCAGTGTACTTTCAGACATTTCAAGTGATCACATGGCAGCATTTGCTGAAATGCTGACTTCAATAAAATGACATGCATATGGTTCCAATTTGCATGCCTGTGTTTTTTTTTTGTTTGTTTTGTTGTTGTTTTGTGTTTTTTTTTTTTTGGTCAATTGTAGGTCACTTTAATCATGTACATTGCACCTTGTGTGAAGAGAAGGAAGATGAGCCAAATTCTGGTGTTCAACAATGCAGTGCAGTATTTAAGATCATGCAAAATGTATCCACTTTACAGGAATTTACAGCATGTTGTCTATCAAGACTGGATGGGAGGTACACAATGACATTCAACTGATATCTAAAAAAAAGGAGCTAAAAATGTTTACTCAGTGCTACAGCAATTTGACAGAAAAAAGACAAAAAAGGTGCTCTGTTCTAGGTGTTAGCTATTGTTTTAGTCTGCTTAACATGGAAAGTCTATGACTGAATACATCTTGGGAAGGGGGGGGGGTGCTTTTTTTTTAATACCAATGTCGTCTTCTGATGGAAAGAGGAAATGAAGAAGGGATTCACAATACAGCTAAATGCAGAGAACAGGCAGAGGCCACGCCACACCACACAGCAGCAGATGATCATTAGCTACACAATGGGGGGGACGACAAAGATCTGATAAATGCAGAATGTAGAGCCAGCCTCCATACTATGAAACAGGGAAATAAGAACAGAAATAAAAGCACAATGAAATCACTGACGCCACTGTTATGAAATTAATGTTACACTGTAGCTTTATCATTGTTTAGCTGTGACCGCATACTCGGGTCTTTTTGCAATCCGGCAGCTTCAAACAAACAGCTGCTGAATTGCCAATTAGCAAATAATAGAAAAGGCGACTGATAACATTGATGGCTCGGGAGGTCCACGCTGCCCGGGCATTTGGCCATATATCGATTAGTGCTTTGGCCAATTGACACGGATAATAATTGCTAAAATCACGGTGGAGAAAAAAAAAAAACGAAGAGCGCTAGCAGAAGAAGGTGATCTTCAAATGACATCATCCAGGCACAGATAAGCTGACTGGCTGGAAAGGCTACGTCTATTTTGCGGTATTTTTACAGTGCAAATAAACGATAACGCCTCGGGGTTAAAATTGCAATGAATCGCAATGTTAGGGACTTAAAAGTCGCACAAATTAAATGCATCTCGTATTACGATTGTTTACCACGACTGGCTATGCAGGAATGTGTTGTTTTTACACCAGGTATCTTGGACCGCACGCCCCGTGCATGTGCAATCCTTTGTGAGAAATGTTTCAGTCCCAAGCTATAGCCTGAGCCAACGAGCCAGTTAGCTTATCTTTAGCGGCGGTATTTGTTTTCAATTTGGCTCAGTTACACACGGCAAACTACATTATTCGGTGCTTTATATGAATGCGCAATTAATACGAATTAAAGCGGAATAACGTCACGGGTAAATTCGCGAATAATTGGACCGTTAGTTTTAACCTAGCTAACGCGAGCTAACCCAAGGGCTAAGCTCGAGCTAGCTAGCCAACAGCTGCAGTGAATATTAAGATAAACAGGGCACATGTTTTGGATCGATATGAATATTAATACCGTACCTCTGTTTCTTACTGAGCCGAATACAGGAAGAACCAGATATCCGACATGCACTAAGACCATCCTGGGATCCTTATCTTATGATTCCGCTGGGTTATTTGGAGAGATAGAGTAGTAGTAGCCCATGCGGATCTACATTCAGGCGGTTGGTTGTTGCTGGCTGGCTAGCACCACAGGCAAACCAAACGAAACGACTGTCTGACTCTGCTCGGCTGTCGTTGACAAAAGCAGACATGTCATTTGATGTCCGGAGCAAAAGAGGGCGATGTTGCGATGCTACATGCCAAAGCTGGAGGTATCTCTAGGTTAACCGACAGTCTTCTCAGTTAATCTTGATTTTTTTTTTTTATTTAAAAAAAAAAAAAAGATTTTTAAGTGAGTTATTGTTTTTGTTGATTTTAGGGAGGAACCATACACAGTAAATGAAAACAGTACTGCTGAAGACTTTTATTTTCCCCCACACTTACAAAGGCGTTACACTTCAATTAAAGCAGGGGCACTTGCAAAAGACTGATTAAAAATATATAATGTCAAAATAAAAGCAGCAGAAATATTTCCTGCTTTACTGAGGTCAAGTTACCAAAACACTGAATCCTACATTTCCCATGTTGCAACTCAGTGGCGTCTCTCTTTACACGCACTCTATCGCCTCCTAAATACCAACTTCTTTCAAACTCCAGTTTGTAGCACGGCGTTTGTGTTCAGATATTCAAGTGGGGTTATTCGCATATTGATTAATCTGTCAGTTATTTTAATAAATAGTCTGTCCGCTGTCGTACAATAATGAAAAACTCCCATCACCATTTCAGAGGGTGTGTTTTTCCGGCACATTTGATACAGACAGATATCAGAAACAGGTATTTTTTTCGTGTTTTAAGAAAAATGTATTATTTACTTTTCGACAAAACAAAATAAAACAAAACACAGTTTCCACTCTGTTATCATTGATGTGTTCAGCGCCCCCTTGCTTATGATTGGCTAGTATGCTCTACCAATTAAGTTTGCATCGCTATATTCAAAATAAAACCTTCCCCTCTTTTCCCCTCTCTGCCTTCAGGCAGTGAATGGCCAGCACAATTATATATATTTTGCTAAACACAGAAAGTTAGTTCTAGTTCTAGTTAGTACTGGTTCCCATTGTCGGCGTTCTGATGCTGTCTGACTGGGATAACCTTTTCTGGATTAAAAGCTGTTTTTGTTCAACGTCTAAGACATAATTATTTCCCCCAGTTTGTCAGTCCCCTCCTGTCCTCGGTCTTCTCCATATAAAATATCTTTATGGAGATTTAGCTTGTTTTTTTCTTTGGCTGTTTTACAGTTATGAAGAACTTAATTTAACATGGTTTTGATTAAAAAATATTTTACTGCTGAAGACAAATTCAGTAGTATCTTTTATTCTGGTTGACATTTGGCCTGTGACACCAACGTGCTGTTCTTAGATTTCACCACTAGATCACAGAGTTTCACAGGTTTCAAGGAGACGACCAAGTGAGACTAAAGCTAGTTAGTGCTGCAGGAAACAAGAGAACAGATGAGGAAACAAGAGAACAGATGAGGAAACACTGAGTACTTGAGTACAATATGAGGCACTTGTACATTACTTACTTACTTTCTACAGTTAAGAGACAAGTATTGTTCTTTTTACTGCTCTGCCTCCATTTGATTATTTTAATTGTGATTAAGATGTGATTAAGAGGTGCTGCTCTGACCAAAGCAAACAAATACAAAGCATGAAAACATGGAAATTTATCCAGCTTGTAGGTACATTTCTGCCACCTACTGGACTGTTGGAATAGTAGGTTTATAGAGGAAAGAATACCACATAATTACAAGTAACAGCCAGGTAGTCACCTATAGTAATATACTGAAATGTATGTAACATGGTAATAAGGGGAAAACACATAATTACTAAATAATTAAAGTTTAATGCTGTGACACCTGGAAACACTTGGTCATTAGGGCTGCCAACTGCTAAACTAACTGTTTCTAGTTCATTAATAAATATAAATATTAATTAAACAGAACATCAAGAGGCATAATGTTGAAAAGGCTTAGTGCATGTTAATCCATGTTATTCTTGTTCCAACAGTAAGTCTTAGTCGGCCTTAAATGAGTTCCACTGCCACTGTGCAGGATGTGCTCCACCCACTGGGTGAGTCGGAGTGCTGGAGGGACAGGATGGGATTTGTGGACAAAGCCGAAGACTTGAACCTAGGAAATGAGTGTAATGGAAAATTTGTAATACATGCTTGAGTGTTCTTTCCTATAGCCATACAGTATATAGCCATGTTTAATTTTAGTAATATTCTCAAAAGTTTTTTAAGTAGAACACTGTGTGCCTTATAGCCTTGTTTGGTTTTACTTTGTAACTTTCACTTTTTCTGTCCTCGGATGTAGCAACAGGTGTCTCATGCATGAAACCTCACAGTCCAGTAAGGGCTTGTTAGAGCTGAGATAGCATCTGATACATGTTACTGTGACAGTTTGGTGATGAAAAAAATGTAAGGGAAGAATACAGGAGTGGGAGGGAGTGGGACTGCCCCACTCTGAACATTTTCTGCAGACTGTCTTGTGCATTTGTAGAACTGTTCCTCTTGCAATATTAAAAACAACAAAAACCTTTGAGGACCAACTGATTGTCTCTTTCTCAAATCTTTATTATTGTGTATTGGTGAGTGTCTTACAGGAAATTTCAGCTACAAACTTGGTGTCAGAATTGGGATCTCAGACTGATCACTTGGGACCTGGAGAAGGTGACTGGCCATCTGAAACTGATCAAATTTGTCTCACCTCCACCTCAGTTCATTAGAGACGGGAGGACCCTCTCCGTGGACCTGAAAGCTGTCACCTCAAGATCCAGCAAACTCAAATTATCAGGAAACATCCAAAATTTAGGGTAAGCTAATTTTGAATTGTTAAAGCTAAAGATCAATTATTGATTGACTCAAGATCTTTATTTTTTGTGTATTGGTGAGTGTCTTACAGGAAGTTTCATGAGAAATAATTAGCATAAATAAAGAAAGAGAAAGCGGTATTAATTACAGACATCTCTGCACAAGTGTCATCCTCATACCTGACGTCCTGTATGAGTGTTTGAATAGTAGAGCTGAGCAGTTCCCTGGTGATGTGTGTGGGTTTGATGGTGAGGCCAAGTCCTTTTGTTTCAGTCCTCACCACCACATTATCAAACTGGTCTCCAAACAATTGCCAGCACAGAGAGAGCATGGTACACTGCCTGCAGCAGGCTGTTTTGTCAACCATGGTCCCGGGATTAACAAAAAAAATACATGAGATGTTGGGTGTTGTACAGAGATGATGAGAACCATCTGTCTGATGGGTTAGGTTTAAACAATGCGGACCAAAACATTGCCAACAGCATTTTAAAGACTTGACTTGACAATGCTATCTGAACATATGGCTTGCCGTTAACAACATACCATGTAAATTTGCATTTAATACAAGTTTACATACAAATACATACTTTACTTCACAAACCCTAAAAACTTGTATCTCACCAGTCTGGCAAGGAGGTGCTTATTCATCTCTAAACAAAAATGTACGGTCAATTTCTCCAACACAACTAATAAACAGCACCTTAATAATCACTACTCCACTACTCACGGATTAGAGTCAGGATTTTGGCAGACTGAAGCACTGGAAGAGCGTCCAAAATACATTTATATTTCATGTCCACTGGAGCCCGGAATAAAGATTCATCTAGATGTGCCTGTAGTCTCTGTTGACAGGGGGAATCCTGAATCCTTATTTATTATACCGAGAATGTCTTGTCTTGCAACAAACAGAAAAAGTCCAACATTGAGGTACAGATTTATTCCGTATAAATCAGGAGTCTGTGAGTATGTTTCCATCTATATGACACGTATGAGAGGCTCGGGCAGTTGGTCTGGGAGGTGGCAATATTGACAGGAGTTACATTCTCTCATGGCTGCTTCCAGAACATAACCCTCACCTTAATTATTATCAATAAGTATAAGAAAGCATATGATATTTTATATTTGTTGTGACACCTGTACCTACCTTAGATCCATAAAATCATCAAAAAAATGTTTTGTCTTCAGTAAAAGAAAAGATTGATAACAACAGCGAGTACCTTATCTATATATTTATATATTTTAATCTTTTTATTCAATACTGAAGTAAACAATACATAAACAACACAGCAAACATTTTGAACATAAAGTAATGACAATACTTCAGAATAGCTGAAGTGACATCTTTCATAGTCAAAGAGGTATTGACTCTTCTTCATCCTGACTCTTGTCCTTCATCCTGACTCGTCCTTCATCCTGACTCTTCTCCTTCATCCTGCCTGGGCAGTAGCACTCTATGAATGTTCTAAGAGACAGAGAGAGAAATTGGACAGATAAAGGTTAAAGACAAGAAAGAACAGATACAAACAATGGAGAGGGACAGAGAAATCAAAGATGAATCCTCATGTAAGTTTGTCACTTTAAATATATGTATGAGTGTGACTGGTCGTAGCAGCAGAGAAGAAGCGCTGGGCTATTCTGGATTCTCATCTAACGGACACTTTACTGGAAAACAAATAACAAGCATTAATCTACACAGAGACTTACTACAAGCTGGTGTTGTTTTGAGGTCTCCATCAAGATCTGGGTGAAAGGATGCTGACAGAGAACGGAGAAGGGGATGCAGTCCTCAGGCTTGTAGCCCAGCTCTCGGAATATATGCACCAGGTACTATCAGAGATAAACATTATTACCATGAGTTTAATTTTAATAATGGTTAATAATTATGCTTTGCTATAGTGTACTTGGGATTAACATCTTTTCTATATTCAGTCAATCATTTCTTTCCTGAATTAAATCAACCATTTATTTAACTATCCCAGCCCTGTTTGAACTTTCATAGGGGAATTATACAATCTCAGAGCGCTCCTTCTCGGTCAGGCAGCCTGGAGGAAGGTAGTCATCTTTCATCTTGTTGTCTTTGTGACAGAAGACAGCAAGGAGAGCTGAGATGGACACTTTCTGGTCCCCCAAGACACTGCTTGATGTACACGGAGCCTCTTCTTCTTTGTACTCTCCATCAAGTTCTGAGGAGCTGAGCTCTGTCGCCTCCTCTATACTGGGCATGGACTGTATACACAACACAAAGTGATACTGTCCTGTACAATAGTTTGTATGGAAGAGAAACATTAATTTAAAAACTAATTACCAGCTCCAAAAACCTGACATGTCACTACAAGTGATCACATTAATGTTGATTATTATTATAGATAATATAACTGATTTACATTATATGAGAAGATACTGTTTCGGATGAAGAGGATAAAGTATTTTGAAATTGCATTCTCTTCTCTGTGTACATTAATTTACTCACCATGACAAGGTCTCCCAGTAAGGAGTGCTTGAGATGTTGTCCCAGCTCTACACTAAGGGCTCTGATGAAGCCCTGTTTGGGGTTGGTGTCAGCTGCAAAGTACTGCAACATGGACACATAGTCCAGTCGAGGAGGAGAGAAAGAGTGGTCCGCAAACAACTGGAAAAAGAACTAAGAAGGAAGAACAGATGTTACTGCTGATTTATTTTATTTATTACTTGCAGTGCAGTTCATTTAGACATACAATAAACATCAGACTTTCTGAGGTTTAGAACAACCTGGACTGCATTGTGATGAAGAGTTGTCCTATTCTTTTTAGAATAGGACAACATTTACAATAGCTAAAAAGTCTATATATATCCTTCTATATAAATAGTTTGAAAAGCTTTTTTTGTTTTTGTCTTTATGTAGTTTGTAAAATTAAAACTTACATTTCCCATTTCAGGAATAATAAAAGTTTATTTTGACTTGGAATTAAGTTGTTAGGCATTGCAGGTAGTTTACCTTGCGTAGGTTAGCCAGACGGTCATAAGGCAGAGGCTTAGAGGGGTCCTCAGGGACGGGCGGAGCAGTCTCATTGGAAAACCACAACTCTGACTGGTGAGAAAAGGGGCAAGACAAACAACTTAAATGTTCTGTTTCGTGTTCAGGGATCTACAGTCTACAATTTATATTATATAATGTATACACTACCATATATTAAATATGTTGTCATCATAACTTGAACCTATAGATAACTAACAACCAGAGGACAAGGACTTGTGATTTCAAACACTGTTAGAATGTGTGTGTGAAGAGACTAACCTGTAGGTACTGTTCCTCGTTTATAAAGCCTGTGTCACCAGTATCTGCTGCCTTGAAACGCTGTAGTACGACCAGCAGTTGCATTAAGGAGGGAATTGGCCACGGGAGGGCAGCACTGAGCAGGAACCGACGCCAATCTATCGGCTCATAGTCGTCCGTTAGCAGGGATACAATTTCCATCAACTGGGGACCGGAGAGAAAAGGACAATGCTTATGTAAGCTGTGTAATGTGTGTTTAATTTGGTTGTCTAGGCTGTGCAAGTAACTAGATTTACTTTCTCTACACTGAAGTAGTCAATATAGTGACATACACGGTCTACCTTTTGAATCTCTGCAATAGTTTGTTGTGTACCTGTGTTTCATTCAACTTGCTCCAGGGCTCAGGCAAGGTGTTTTTGGCACAGTTCACAGAGATGATGTCCCTGAGCAAATTGATGAACTCTGGACAGGATATGAAGCCTGAAAGTCAGAAAGGAAGGAAAAGGATCAATGGACGATGGATGGATAGCTTGAGAGCAGGATTAATAGACTCAGTCATATCACAGCTTGCCTCTCCTGTGTATACCTGATGGAGCAACAATGCATAGATGTTTGTGGAGTGACTCCAGCTGAGTGATGGTGGGGGTAGACGCTATGGGCTTCTCCAGAGTAGGTGGACGGGGAGGAGGAGGCAGGCTAGCCGCCATGAGGCAGTCTCTGTTCTGGTGGGAGTCAGTACATTCCTGGAGAAAAATCATGGAGAATCTTGGAAGAGTGAGGTAATCAAGAATAATTCAGATTTCCCGCAGTTACCCTGTAATCAAGCAGCGGGGGTTCGTGTAGGTTTATCACTCAGTAATTGAAAATGAATTATAGTAATGTTCAACATCAAAATACTGCAAAGATTGGTTACTGTATGTCAGACTGAGAATAAAACTGAAAAATATATGTAAAAAGTCAACTTTATAAAGATGGAAAGAAAGATGGAAACTGAACACTGCCTTAAAATCTGGCTGTGAATTTTGATCTTATTAAATAACTGCAGGGGGAAAGTATTACAATGTAATATTTTACTTTCCTTACCGTCTCAATATTCTTCATACTCTGAACATTCTGGACTTTGGGTTGTCTCTTTTTCTGGATGGGACAGATCACAGGCCAGTTGTTCAAAGACCAGCATTGGCTGGACATTTTCTGCGCTATTATCTCTGCATCACGTTCCAGCCCCTGTGGCAATATAAAAAAAAAAACAAAAAAAAGAGTTCACTGCTTGTTAACATGTTTCTGTAGATACTGATGTTATGTTAATAATGTGAACTTTAAACATAACATAAAAAATATTTAAAGACAGAGGAAGCAGACTACACATGGATCTAGCACCCCTTACATGACGGTAGATCTCATGATCTTTTTTGTGCAGGGCAGCAATGGCTGCAGGCTGCATGACTTCCATCATTGTACCGCTGATTTTTGCTTTCTTCATCTTTTCAAGTGAGTCATAGAGTTGGTAAAGGAGGCTTGTGGCAACACCGGGCTTCTCCTGCATCAGTTCCTGGGTTGTGTTTATATTGAAGGGGATCCCCAATAACCGGAGAGTAGGTTCAAGTCGGGAAAAATTGTTCACTCTGGCAATGGAGGTGCTATGAAGAAAGGTTTGATTAACTTTAATCATTGAGAATTAAGCAACAGTCGGTTATTTTTCCAGCAATAAAAAGCAAATGATCATGGACGAAGAGTGAGATTAAAGAAGAGAGGTCAACTTACTCTTTCTTCAGAAACAAATTGAAATCGTTCTGCAGCTCATATTTATGCAGAACCTCTCCGATGAGGTAACCACTGGAGAAATCCTGGGCAATACTCTGTGGCTCTGTGAAGATGAACATGCAATCATGGATGAAAATGAACTTTACAATATGTGGCCATTATGTTATGTTATTCATAGATAAAAAAAAAAAGGCTAACCATTAAAGTGCTGTAAGTAAGTGTGTAAATAGTTTACATTTACCTGGCTGTGTAGGTTTTCCAAAAACTACTTTACTCTTGGTCCACTTTTTAAGTAAAATAACCTATTCTATCCTATCCTAAGAATTAATATTCATTACCTGTGTTGATAAGTTAATCACTGTTTATTCATCAACTTTGAAATACACCTTCTAAAATAGCTTACATTGTTAGTTTTGTAAATTCACATGAGCTTTGCCTTTTGTGTCCATGTAGGGGGAGTTTTTCCACACGTGAATGGAGGCTGTGATATGCTGGACAGACTGTGAAGCCTCTTAAAGCCTGTTAAATTGTGATTTGGGATACTGGGCTATATAAATAAATAAATGACAAATGATTTAACTTGACTCGAAGGTAGTTACAGCTAATGCAGCTAACTAGCTAGAATACTATGTTATCGTTAGCATAATTAAGCTAACAGGCAGTCTGATAGGCTGTAACGTTACATGAACTTTATTCACACTTTACCAATAACTTTTGACAGCTGGAGCTCCTCGTTCAGCCACTTGCACAATACGTCCGTCATCTTCTTTTTTAACTTCAGCTCAGACATTATACTACCTCAGACATTAGGTAGTTTTAACAGTTTTGACTTTTGGCTCGTTAACAGCTGAAAAATAGTCCGTCTAACGGATGAAATCCGTTGCCATGGTGACACATTAACGGGGTTTCCCGGGGCGGGCACTCATGGGAGCCAGCGGGCCCTGCTGAAAGAGTAGAATAACTTCTATTGGTTGGACTTATATAATAATAAAATAAAATAATAATAATAATAAATAATAATAATAAAATTAACTGGTCAGTGGTGTTGAGCACATTATGGCTATAGGCAACAGACAGTTATTTACATTTCTGTGGAAAAAATATTAGACACGTAGAAAACAGTAAACAACACTGACAAACTGACAGGTGGCCAGACAAATAACTTTATTGCCTTTACACGATTTAACATTTTAGGTTGTGTTATTAGTGTAAACATTTATTTATTCACTCAGAAACACTTCACTGTCTCTTTTCATTTAATCAATAGTAAAATATTCTGCAAAATATCATGAAATTTAAAGCATTTTCAGAAATGAAAACCTTTTCCTGCTGCACAATACTTCAGTTCTGTTGTCATGCACAACATTAGTCAGTGTTAGTTGTTTTAAAGCCACAGGGTAACATAAACATGGAGTTTAAAGGATTAACAAGCCACTGTTTTGTAGTAATAGTTTATACAGCATGCATTGATTTTGCAAAAACATCTAGGGCCAGAGATGGAGATGTGTAAGGCAGCAAGTGTACCCTGCTGTATAAACCACAAAGCCATATATTTGTACAGAATGCATATAGGCTCCAATTAAAATGTCGATGGACAATTGAGTAAAAGTAATGTGTCGAATGGAAGCTTTCATGTCAGTGGTTGCCATTTATAAGTCTGCATGGTGAGAGCTCTGGCCCTACTTACACTGTGTCTGGCAAAGCGACCCTGCTGTGATAAGATAGGAATGCAGAGCAGGCTAAACTATTAGAAGACAGGATGACATTTATACTCAGTTTACATTATTTTTCAGACACATTTAAAAATGATTTCATGTATTTAAGTACATAACAAATATACAGTGTGATGCCTCTACATTTCATAGGATCATATATATCTGGTGTCATCAACACAAACAGTTGCCTTTATTCTTCCAAGAAAGCTGGTTAGTTAACATTTATTCTGCCTGTTGCAGTATAGGGAATATCAATTCCGATGTAAAACAACATAGACTTTGTAATTAGGAAACAAATAAAAGAAAATTTTAATTATGTACAGTTAGTATAAAAACAAAGATTTAGAGGAAAAATAACAATAAAAAAGTGCCATTTTGTTGATCCAAATCAACATAAAAGCATGCAACACATAGCGTTCATAAGTTAGTCTGCAAAGCCCTGCTTGTCTGAAGAAGCAGGCTTCAAAGGAAAACAATTTGCAGCCATGTTTAAATACCCAAAACTATATCCATCCTTATCCACTGCCTTGAAGTGATCACTGATCCCACACAATGAATCTGGCTGGGTTGACTGGTGCAAAGCTTTAAACAAATTCTTTCATCCATTTTCCATTGATACAAGGCAGAGAAGAGAAAGAAGGGATACATTTGTCTCAGTAGTCAAAGTGGACTGCCTGCCGGTTATCAGTTTGTCACTGATGCCACCGATTATGGTTAATCTAAGTCATCATTCATGTCACAGTAGTTTTACTTAAAGCTTGTTGGCTGGAGGCACTGAGAAACAATAGACCACGAGCTGCCAAACAGGCAAGCCGGTGCGTGGCTGCATACATTAAAATAAACATCTTGGATAACAGTTACATAATGATGCTTTTGGGAAGTCTAAACAACAGTGAATCCTCAACAACCACTACACAAGTACACACGAGTGAGGCGCAAATGGAGTCCATGGTCTGTACTTGGGCAATTAGTGGCCTTTGTTTGACACCATTACAGAGATGCCAAAGTGCTGTCAAGGGATGAATATTCACAAAGTTGTTTCCACACATCTTTTGTCACCAAAAGCTAGATGAATGAACTGGAAATCACAAAAATTTACAAGGAAGCTTCAGGAAACATTTGCAATGAAAAGATTGCATTTAAAAAAAAAAACAAAAAAAACTTAAATGTACTGTAGACTTCTATCTCCCTAAAAATGAACTTCTCAAATGCATTATCAGCCTTCCCTTTGGGTCTGAAAATAAAGCAAACAAAGAAAACTAATTCTTCATTTCCACACAACATATGCTGACAGGGCTGAGAGTAACACTATGGCAATTTTAATGTAACCCAAGTTTAGAAATTTCAGCATGTACTAAAACTGATTTATGTCTGTACAATACATATGTGTTCAATTCCATACTATATTACTGTAAGGTTTCTTCTCTTTTTACGTAACATTTAGGAGAAAGGCAATGTGTGAAAGGTGACGTGGTGTAAATTACTGGAAGCATTACATTTATCAAGGCAATTTAACTTGTAACTTGTGAGAATTAGTTGATTCTCATAATTTTGTTCAATACCAGTACCAGAGTATTAATATCATCCAGTTGAGCATAATGCAGAATAAGATTTTAAAAAAAAGGACACTGGCCTGACTGTGAAATGCATTTCATAACAAAAAATAAGACAAAAATTTATGTTCTAGCTTATATCAGTGTATATCCACTGGGCTCATCAATGACACAATTTCAGACCATAAAAGAAAGCACCACACCTGTAACTGTGTAAAATAATGACTGATCTCATTCTCATCTTTCAATTAACATCTCACTGTTCAGTCATTTTAAAAAAATAGATCACGTCTGTAAAGGTGGGAGCTACGTTGGTGTTGATTTTTTACAGCCAAACGCTTTTTTTCCCCATTCCCATTCAGTAGCTCATCAGCAGAAGACATGGGCAGTAAGTCTACGTAGCTACTTTCTGGTGAAGCTGTTATTGTGTAGTGTTTCTTCAAAAAAATGTCCATTATTTATGAGCAGTCATTCTTGCTTTCTGTTTTCTTCTGTAGTGTAGTAAAGTTCACATCACAAAAAATAAAACCATCCCAAATGCAAGCTAAAAACTGGATATACTCAACTGAAACACAGGCTATGCCACTGCTAAATGCCCATTACAGGGAGTCACAGAAAAGGCAATGAGAGAACATAACAGCCACCAGGTTTGCCAGGGGGTGCAAAAAAATATGGTGGAAATCAAGAGGTATGAAGAAATCTTTTGAGTTGAAATCCTGAAGAGTAGAATAGAAATGTTTTGACATATAAATATACAGATATTTGATATTTACTATATCTATGTATGTATTTCTGTTTGTATGGAATAAACACCCTACATAGCATAATTAACCTGCTGTTGAAGTGCAACTTTAAGCATGTAGTGCTACATCAGAGGGGATATTTACCTGGACCATGTGGGCAAAGCTTGTTTGATGCATGACACTGGTAACAGTAATGAATCTGAAAGTTTTATGTTAACCCCCCTGGCCTGGCTGCCTGCCCTAGTGAGAGAGATGATATCACGGTTTTGTTGATGACAACAGGTTAGTGAACCAGGTTGCTGCTGATGATGACAGCTGCCGTTTCTCCTCTGTATGTTCCTCTCCATCTGGGAGGAGGAACTCAGTGGAAGCAACAGAGGTCGGGGATCCAAGAGAGGGTGCCAGGCCAGCACTTTCCCCAGCCTCCACCGGGGGGTCAAAATGCCAGGAGCTCTGGGGTTTGTAGCCCCCAGCAATGGCAGCCTGGGGCTCTAAGAAAGGCTCAGGTGATGCTAGGCCCATGTCTTCACTTGGTGCTCTAGGCTGCATCTGGGGCCGGTAACCCCCTCCTCCTCCTCCACAGTTGACGGACAGCTCAGCCTGAGGTTGGTGATCCTCAGAGGAGCCCTGTGAATCCAGCCAGACCAAAGAAGACCCTGAGGTCTGAATCCCTGTGTACGTCACATCGGTGCGTGCTGAATCCAAAGAAGATGCAGAAGAAGCAGAGGAGTCTGGGAAACGTGGTCTTATGGGCCGCTCATCTACGACTTGGTTGTAGTAACGTAATGATGCTGGCTCATCTGTGTCAACTGGCTCGTCTCCTATCCCCTGCCCTTCTTCGTCTTCGTCTTCTTCAGGTATGACAACAAGCATTTCTTTACTCGAATCCAACTCAGGCCTTTCTACAATATGGACCACACTGTGAGAAGATGGCTTCACATCCAATGGCCCCTGTAGGACACACAGTCAATGTAAACATCAGAAATGGTCAGTTGTAACTAACTATATAGAATTAGCACACGATAAGTTTAGTCAGATTGGATTAGCCTGATACTGTACCGGTGTTCTGGACCAATCACCAGGCAGCTTGGGCTCAGGTATGTCTGGATAGAATGCCTTTTTCACCCTGGTGACAAAGCAAAATGTCCCATTTAACATATATTATCATCAAAAGTCTGAACAAATTAAAATAATAGAACGCACACAAAAAGGAGAGAGACAGTCTCACCATGTCCTTTTCTTGTAGCAAACGAAGGTGACAATGACCAGGAATAGTGCTGTGATTCCCAGAGATGTCAAGATTTCCAGGATCAGCCAATCAGCTGCCAGGGCAAAACAGTAGTAATATTAAAAATGCTGACTTGAAGCAAGAAGCAAATTATTTTCCTTACTTTTGAGTATAAACTCACTTTAAATTTAAACCAAGTTAACTGTAACTATAAGCACATATTTATATGAACATCTTTTGTAACCTCAAATAATAGTACATAATACATTCACATACTGTATGGCTCCAACGTTATGGAGGCAGGGGTGCCTGTGCCCTCGCCTGCTGCGGTGTAGGCCTTGACAGTAAATTTATAGGAGCCCTCAGATAAACCTTTTACTGTATAGTTCCTGGCTCCTCGGTCTGAGAGATTGGCTGACAGAGCAAACAAACAAAAAAGGAGAGACATAGGAGGCAAAGAAAAGAAGGAGAAAGAAGATGAAGTTCAAGAGCATTCAACATGACAAATGTTATAATAGCATCAACTGTTCAAACTCTTTTTCAAACACTCAGCTGTAACTATCTAAAGCAGTGGCGAACTACATCATGACATTTACCCAGAAGTGTGAACTGCGAGCCATTGCTCATATAAACATTAAAGCCCAAGATGAAGCCTCTTCTGTTGACCACCGGGATCTCTCCCCAGGTGAGGAGAATATTAGAGCCCTGTTGACGGGTTGATAGAAAGGCAAGACTGGAAGGGACTGTGAAAGACACAACAGAAGAGAAGAGTGTAAGGCATTACAGAAAGATCATAGAGTCAGTCAATAAAAATGCATTGTGTGACTTCTGAAGCCATTTGTTTCTCCTAAACAGATAAGCTTTCTAAATGCAGTGCTAGCTTACTCAGTTCCTGCATGTATCCCTGCCAGCGCTGCAGCAGCTCTGGGGGCTCTATGGAGCAGCTGTACAGAGAAAAGGTGTACCTCACGCCCGGCTGGAATTTGGCTAATGACAAAGAAAGAAATTATTACGTATTATACAGTATAATTTCAAATAATAATTTCAAATACATAGATACTAAAGATCAAAGTTATGTCTGAATATGTGGGAAGGCGAATATCAAGTTCACCAGGTAAAGCAGTATTTAATGACCTACAATATACATGGGTGTAAACTATTGCATACAGTTTTTAGCTTGTACTGACTCAAGAAATGCATTTTATTTGAAATATGCTAAAAACAATCCTCTATATAAAAAGGGGGCAATAAGGCTGGCATACCTGACTCAACAGAGACATTAGTGTTTCCAGCTGCCACCTTGATCCACTCCACGGGGCAGTCCGACATGCAAGAGGCATCATGCCATTCCACCACATAACCACAGGTGGCGTTGACATCACTCTGCCAAAAGAGAGGGAAACCTCCGTCCACATAAACTGCCCTGGATGCAGTTAAGGGTTCCACATCTAGAAAGAAAAAAAAATATACATGCAGCAATGTAGAAACTGTAGGTCTATATATTATTTTAGGACTGACTGCTGCTTTAGTCTCTTTGCCTTTATTTCCACGCACCTGTCAAGCGCAGAGGTATATTTGCAGGTTGAGACGCCCCAGCATTGTTCTTTGCAATGACGGTTGCGATGACCTTGCCATTCTTGAAGGCAGCAATCTTTGTGAGGTTTATTGGAGCAGCAGAAGTATCCGGCGAAAAGATATCTGTGTGCTGTAGAGTTTCGCCGGGGCTCCAGAAAGTAACTTCATATGTTGTGATCTGACCATGGCTCTGTCTGTGAGACAGAGGCTAGAAGTAATCAAAAAAAAGAAAAAAAAAGAAAAAGAAAGATTTTTAAAATCACTCTTTACTTACAATTTTAAATATTCAAATATACTTACAATCTAAATCTAAGACAATTCAATTCTAAGACAAAAAAGGAATTACCTTCCAAAGGACCTGGCCAGTATTGTCTCCATTCATCCACACCCACACATCAGGAGCATCAGGAACTGAAAGTAGCCAAAATAAATAAATAAATAAATACAAATGAAAAAAAAGTGTTAGAAAACAATAGATAAATAAATAAAAATATGGCAATAAAAAGATCACAATTAAAAATAGTTTAAAAGTTCATAACTGATCAGTCTTAGTTTGACAAAGAATTCTTAGCAGAAGGTCCATTTCCTTTCTTATGTAACCATGTAAGACCACTTGTAGATATGCACTGACTCAATATGTAGGTCATGTGACAACTGATCCATCACCATGACCATGATTTTATATTTTTTTCATCTTTTACTTATATTTTATGTTTATTGCTGTTTGCACCGGGGATAAGAGGGAACATAGTTTCTATCCTCTGTATGTCCTGTACATATGGCAGCATTGATAATAAAGTTGACCTGAACTTGAAATCTAAGAAAGCCCTTACCAGCAGTGCTAGTTTTGAAGGAAAATGGTTTGCTCCAGTTTCCCCACTTCCAGAAATTCTCCTGAGCACCGCAGCGGACTTGTACACTGTAATCCTCATCAGGATGCAGGTCCGACAGAACCACAGACCGCAGACCCACACCAGAGAAGGTACGCTGGACACATTAGAATACATTACTGTTTTGTACATTGATGCACACAAATGGAAAGAGCATGCAGGAACTAGCTTTGTTGAAAGTAATGTGATGCCATTAGTACATCGTACATTGTAATGGAAATGTGGTAGAAGCATAAGTGATATTGTCTGACAAGCAAAACTGTATATATATATATATATATATATATATATATATATATATATGTACACACACACACACAAAGAGACATGATTTAAGATGGACCAATCAATGGAAAAGTGGTCGTCACACACAGACAACTCACCTTTGTTTTTTGCCCATTGGAGGTGAGCTCCACCTGGCAGTCAAGAGCCAGGGAAGAGTAGCTGTCAAACTTCCACTCCCATAGCACAGTGGCATTCCAGGCATGGTTAACTGAGATCAGGTTAGCTGGTGCTACTGGATGCACTGTTAAAGGTGAAACAACATGGTACAGGTCAGTGTACTAAAGAGATAATATGTGCATACGAATCAATGGTGTGTTTGTCCATTGATTTTGATAAGTTCAGGGTGATCCACTTACCTCTGTGACCTAATTCCGCGAAGTCAGAGAGGGTGTACTGGCCGAGATGGTTCACAGCCACCAGTGTCCAGTTACCGTCCCACCGGTTAAAAGTAATCTGTCTCTGTTTCTGTTGTGGGCTGCCCCCCACCGCAAAAAAAAGTGTGAAAATCAAAACAACCAGATTAAATTATAATAAAATACAATTGCTTCAGGTGCTCAATCTAACCTACAGATGCACACATAGGCCCAAATACATTCTTAATGTCACTTCTCCTCTGGCCAGCCTCCAGGCAATTCCTGTAGAAGGTCTGGCACACAGCCAAACAACTATCAATGTTAAATGGACACACAGAAGCAGCAAGTGGTTACTTAGACAAAGTGCTTCACATTTCTTGTCATCCTCTCTCTTGGTTGATTTTTTTTTCTGGGCAGAAAACACTTTTCGGGGAAAGGCAGGGGAACAATCATAAATAATGCAGGGATATTATATCAGAATCAAAGTTCATGAAACGCCCTGAATCTGTCCAAAAAAAAAAATCATTCCATCACTGCCACCTCTGTCCCAGATCATTGTGACCTTCTATTGTTTTTAATAATATGCAATTTAGTTGCGAGTCAGACACAGAATATATATTGTATAATTAGGAAGGCTTTTTGTGTAATGTGTTACTAACAGTGACAAAATCTGATGCCTCAGTTTGTTTCAACTCATTTGAAAGCATTCTGTTTTGGTACTTCACTGGCAGTAATTGGTGTAGTGCTGGTGTGGACTGCATAACAATACCAAGACCGCCTGAAAAGGCTGGCCAGGTTTCAATTGAATCAATTGAGAGCAACACAGACCAACCACAGGATTTTGTGATGCCAAATGTGTGATTTTAGCATGAATATTAAAAACTACACTACTGTCAAATGCCTTCTCTGATTGCGAACTGTTTAGAAATAACAGCCAAAGCAAAGATGTGTTGTGTCCTACCTCATGTATTTAGAATCTGTAGTCTGCCTTTTGCGAATGAGTAAGTGTATATAGTTTTGTTACCCAACCCAGGCCCTACAACTTCCTGCACAGTTTTACGTTTCAGGTCAGGTTACAGCCGCCCATTTTACCCATTTTTAAATGTAATTAGTTGTGTGTATGTCTATGAATCTAGTACCTCTTGTTCACTGAGTAGTATGTTTGTCGTTTGCCATACAGGTGTGAGTCTCGTCCTTCATTCCACCGGCACACGGCTGAGGTTAAATCCTGAGTCTCGCACACAAAATCAGTGGGCAGTGGTGGATCTGCGAACGGAAACATAGCACTTAAGCGCTTACTTGCTAAACTATATACATGTATAAATATTACATAGATTTACAAAACAAGATTTTGAAAAATCTCTCCTAAAGACTAAGTTGCATCTTATACTGGCCAGCACAGTGACCTTTTTACATTGTTCATTTTACACACTACAGTTCTTATCCATCCAGTAAATTGTCTTACATCCAACAAACACCACTGCTCCGGTCAGTTTTGTCTTCGGTTCGTCGAAACAGATGACGTTGGTTCCCGTCCTGCTGGACGGTCCCTGATTAACTATCGTAGCAGCATAGCTTCGCCTACTCAGTCGTGTCGAGTTTATGACCCTGCTGCCTGAAAGGATGCTCCCAAAGACCATTCCCTCTTTCACAATGCAACAGAAGGTGGTGTTGGCCCCCACAGGTACAATTCTGTCCTGGGGGTAAAACTGGAATGGCTCATTGCTGGGGAGATCGTTCCCTGAAAAGATGGAGTGAGGAAGAAAATTAAATGTTTAAAATGTGGAGAGGGCGATATAAATAGAGATCTATATTTAGATACCAGAGAGAAAAAACACCTTTGCTCCCCATGAATCAATTATTGCATTATGTAAATCTCAAATTGACAGGTCAGGCAAAGGGTGTCCTACAATATATATGGGTGTAATTATTGAATTTCTGACCTTGAAGTATCTGAGTGTTGCTCCATTCACTTGTCTTTTGCCCATCTCTTGAGCGGATTTTGACTGACAGCGAGGTACACTCCAGAGGTTCAACTGAGGTCCAAGTCCACTGGTGCTGCCCACTTGCTTGATTCAATGGCACATTCAGCGTCTCCTACAAGTAAGACAAAGACAACACAGTGAGGACATGAGCGCAAACAACATGAGGCTGCTAAATGACTGTTGTTGATGACAGTCACAGACAGTCATCAGAAGTGTTTTGGGTTGTGTAAAGGAAATGAATATCGACCAATAAATCATTACCAGAAACCTCAATGTTTAATATATCAATGCCTGAATCAAAATCTATCAGTAGAGCTGTAGCTCCGTTCACATCAAAGTTTAACCAATTTGTAATATAAGTGTACGATAAGAGAAGCATGAGAACAAATCAACAAATCAAAAAACAAATGCTCTTACGTAGAAGACAGTTTCATTGAGTTCGGTTCTTAGGATCATGAGGTCAAAGGTTGTGGCTGCTCCTCCCTGCCAGGATATGGTTAGTTGCTGCGTATCCCGGTCGGGTGACAGCCTCACCTGGGGTACAGTAAGGGCTGGAGGAGAAAACAAAAGGAGGAAGGAAGGAAGGAGGAAAAAAGGAGGAAGGAGGAGGAAAAAAAGGAGGAAGGAGGAGGAAAAAAAAAGAAAAGAAAAAAGAATAGGTATTCAGCCTCAGTGAAAGTTTTAAGCAACCCTTTAATGTATTTAATAATCACATCATGTGCATTGAACATTGCAGGTTATTGATTTATTATAACGTTGAGGGTAAAATCTTTAGTTCTTACCATCTTTGGCATGAGTGTGTATAGCTGAGAGCAGCAGGAAAACACAGATGAGACAGTTGAAGCTGCAGCTGGGACTGACACTTAGGTGAGGCATGGTGACCAACTGGTTCCCTGTCTGTAGATTCTAAGATGGTTGTCCTCTCCACTACAGCAGCACCATGCTTGACATCCTGAGAGGCAAGACGCAGATAGCGGGTGCTCTGTGGGAAAAGACTGCAGAAGAGAGTAAATGGTGAATGTACAAGGAATACAATGGAGATTGACTAAGACACAAACATGACAAGAAAAAAAAAAAAAAAAAAGAAATTCCCTTAGCAACGGTGAAATCCAACCAAATTCAAGGTGAGAAAGTAGGAATTTGTCAGCGAACTGAGAAATCTTGTATACTGTATGTAATGTATTGTTTAAATAAAACCCCTGACTATGAAGCAGATGTTGGGCTGAAGGCGGCTGCTGCAAAACTGAAGTTGAATTCACGTCAACATAATGTTCTTATTTACAGAATATTCTGGCACGCACAGTTATTTCGTGAAATGTCAAGGTTATGCTGGTTCGCTCTTGCCACTGCCAGGTTCTGCAGAGGTGTTGCAATCTGTTGCACCATCCCAAATTTCTGCAATGCTTTCCTGCCAACTGTGTTTGTTACATGGATACAGTCCAAAGTCAGAAGCACAACTGCCAGGAAAATTTGATATCAATGCATTAAAAAAAAAAAAAACAAAAAAAAAAAACACACATCTCAGGCAGCTTCTTAACTTGTGTAGTTTCTCTTTTACAATTTAAGGCTTGGTTTTGTTGCTCATCTAGTAGGACTGGATTGAGGGTAGGGTTTGACATTAAGAAGGACCAGTAATACCACTTAGTGGCACCTGACACTCAGTTGCAGTTGCAGTTGGAGTGAGAGACGTGAAGCGAGTGGATACGTTTTCCATAACACATTCCTGCTAGTGTTTCAAAATAAAAAGGCTTTTTGTCATTTGAAACATATACAGGAAGTGTTGAGTTTGTATTAACAGCACTATGCAGTAACTTTAATGGGGCAAATGGGAGCCATTTAAAAAGTTGGCTTCTGCCACGTTACTGTCTTAGCTGGCTAGCTATGAGTGACACGACGGTTCAGGGTTATATCAGAGTTATATTGAAAAAGTAAAATGAAGGGCCAATATATTAACTTCCCAGCAATGCATTTCACTAACTAGTTAGCAACTCGCCATGAAGACACCACTAACTCTGCACCATTGTCTTTCCAGCTAAGATGTGTACTCTGCTAACCCTACATGTGCTGCAGACAGAGCTGAGGATATTGTACAGGCCGCCCAGTAAAGGGTTCAACCCTTCTTTTTAATTTGTTGGCTCGTAATGCTAAATTAATGCTGGTTGAGTTAGATTACACAAAAACAAACCGGTTTAAGATCGCACACTGGACTGGACCAGCAAAACTGGAACACAATCCAATGTCTCCTTATAAGGTGCCACTCTACTACTGCTGTTCTCAACGGACAGTAAAGGTGGGGACAAAGATGGCTGACAGGTGTGCGTGCAGAACAAAGAGCTCATAGATGATGCCTTATGTACTTTGGAGTCTCGGTGTGTATTAGGTGATATAGTTGGCCTTATTTGTTCCAGCATATTCAAATACTACATTCAGTATCATTTCCATGTTGAGGTATTATTTCAACCAGTTGCAGTCAAGAGTAAAAGTAAAAGCACACCGCATGAATAGTTCGCTTGTAGACTCTGCAAAATAAACCACAACCACGTAGATGAGTCTTTATTTTTACTACTTGCATGACAGACCGTCAAATACAATCACACCTATTTGAACAGCAGCTTGATACAATGAAGCTACAGCTGAACTATTTTTTCCAGTGAAATGTTTATCCACCAGGACAGGATAACCCATTTTATACTTACTGAAAGCTATTCATTTCTACTATCAACATACCTTTAGTCAAAAACTGACACAGCTTGCTCACAGGCTGTGGCTTGCTGTCCACCACATCTACACGCTTATGCTTTTACGTTTTGTACTCCTACCGAGTTTATCATGAACAAGTGGCAGACCGCACTGCTGTTCGCTTCAGCTTTTACAGCAGCTAGTGCAAACAGGTTAAATGTACAAGTGAACCAAATACAGAATGGAGCTGAAACAAACAATCCATTAATCAGCAGCTATTCTGATAACAGACTGATTGTTCAAGTCAAGGGTTTTCTTGCAAAAATGCCAAACTTTAAATGGTTCTCAACTGTGAGAAACTGTTGCTTTTCTTTGCCTTATGTGACAAAAAACATATTAACATAACATATTTAATTTTCATATTTAATTTTCATATTTAAGAATATCTGTTCAATTGAAAAAAAAAAAAAGCAAAGATATCGTGTTGGAACTTATAAAATTGTGACTGTGTAATAAACACGTACAATGCAACTTGCAATTGTGCAAGGATGGATTTACAACCATATTAGTAACACTGCCAAACTAACGCAATAATACGGACACAAAGGGACTAGGTATGTAAAAACATCTAGGTGAGGAGTACAAGGTGAAGGCTTAATATATTATATGACTGTTGCTCTCTCTACAAACAGAAAGACAAAGTCACCAGGATTCAAGCACAAAAGGAGGTGTTGCAATAAGTTCGTTATGAGCCTTCGCTGTTGTTTGTATGTTTAACCACCACCGTAATGCTGCAGCATAGTTCTCCTGCTTTTCCGTGAGACAGGTTGGGACAGGCCTCAAGCAGCTCTGTAGCTTCTTAAAAACAAGCTACCAAAACGCTATCAAGTTCATTCAATTTCTCTTGTGACCACTGCACACCTTTTGAAATAAATGAATAAATACATTTTTTCAACATCTGGTTTTATAACTTATCGCTAATGTCGCTAATGACTGGAGAATAAAACACAACATCCCTCTCAGATCCTTTTTTTTTTTTTTTTTTGTTCCCTCATGGTAAACGACATCTAGTTCATTGTTTGTTCTGCCACAATGAATGAAGCAAAACAAGCTGTGAAAGGCGTGCAGCCCATACTGCCACTGCCAATGAGGCGTTAATATAAATACACACTGATTCCATGGAAGAGAAAGTGCACGTTCTGGGAACGGGTGGCGCGCTTAGAACTCATTTACCACTTAGTTTGGTTTCATTTTTATCTACAGTGAGAGACAGAACGCAAAAGTCAAACAAAGCTGGTTTACTATCAGGTCTAAAAGGAATCTAGATGTGAACATCTTGATAATCACATCTTCCTTCCTTAAAGGAATTTTGCAGCAGTGGGAGTTAAGAGAGGAATTTCCCATGTTGGATGCACTTTTGCCGCTGGGTCCTTAAGTGGTTTCACATCTGGTCCAGTTCAAACATGAAGCGTATATGGATGGTCTTTAAGGTCACATCTATCTAGTTGTTTGTCTACAGCCAGCAGCTACTTCTGAAGCCAAAAAAACCCTCAACAGTCACTAGCATGATTTCTTTAGTTACATGGTTAACAAGACCTTGACACTTGTGCTTTTGTTTAACCCAAATGTGTCATTCCACCGTTGGCCAGGATTTATGAAAGGCGTCCAGTGTACTGCTGGCATCACCTTCAGATGGAATTCAGAGGGATGGCGCAACATAAATACAGCTGTGTGCGGACAACGTTTCACACGCATATGTGCCTGCACCAAAAAGGTTTCTGAGCCTGTTGCAGGTTTAGTGGGTCCCTCACATAAAAAGAGCTCTTCTATATTTTTTTTTTATTGGTCCTGGATCCTAAAGGATTATTTTTCCAACTTCAACACCAGGCTGAAACATTTCACAACATCCAATGTATCCTATGACCCTATGCGCCCTGAAAAAAAAAGAAAGAAAAAAAAGAAAAAACATAGTGTGCTGATGGGAAGAGGGGAAAATGGCTGTGGATTCTGGGAAATCTAACCCAGAAACTGATAGCCACAAATGCACACAACACACAAATCAATACGTCTCTGCTGGGCTCTGGTCCTTGTCTTTGCAGCGGTAATAAATATGACCACAAACTACGAAAACCACAAGGATCTTGTTGTTACTTAAAGGATAAGCATAAACCTTGTTTGTATGCATGCAGTAGTCTGATTTTAGGAAAGAGCAGACTTTTGCCTTCTCTTCAGAGTGGACTGCACTGTGTGTCTGTGTGTGTGTGTGTGTGTGTGTGTGTGTGTGTTCACTTTGAGTCAGCACGCATGTGTGTGCTGACTGGAGTGGTTCACATAATACTAATTGTGTGTTTCACTTAATGTTGCCCTGGAATTAATTGAAATGATCATTAATTAATTATTAGTTATCAGTTATCTATTTTAGTTAAAAACTATTAAATGTAAAATGTCATGAGAAATATGAAAATCACCGGTTTCCATATCCCAAAGTGATTTCTAATTTATTTTATCTGACAAGCTGTATAAACTCTATTTTTATGATAAATTATGTGTCAATGATAAAGGTCATTTATTTATATCAAGCCGATCCACTTCTTGTGATCTACCAACTGTTTCAGCACAAGTGTCTAAAAGACACACTGAAGCATGTAGTTGAACGTTTTCCCACTAGAACCAAAACCGGGACAAAAATAAAAATGAATTGGAGCCAAAGCCAAAATTACTCCAAACTACCACTGCTTGGAGAGGAAAGAACCACTCATGGAAAACACTACAACAACCTTAGAGAAGTTTCATCACTACATAAATTACATTAACTATCCGAGCTGTAGTGTTTTCCATGTAGTAAATAAGCATTTTATCCATAGTTATCCATTTGTACACACAGACATGAATCTTAAAAGGACTTTTATATTATAACCACATAAAAAAACAAAGGTCAGAACCTCCAATTGTATCTTTGTATTTCTATTTCTGTATATCTTTACTAAAAGTGTGTGGGATGGCAGCTAAAGCCAAACCCTGACAAAACTTGTGTGCCTGTTCTCAGCCTACACTGAGCAAAGCTATCATTACGCTGTCAAACAATGACCACCAGAACCAAAGAAATAAGCGCACAGTGCCTCTAGTATGCCACATAAGTGTGGTGACTTTTTGAAACATGAGCTAAAGTTGCTGCTAATTATGTTTGACCTTAGAACCGGACGGGAGGAAGACCGGATGCTAGTGAGAAAGTAAGAAAAAAAAAAGCACACGGGTTAACAGATGAGTGCATCTGTGTGAAATGTCGGCGCTCTGACCTCACTGGAGAAGGGACATTCAGTCCTGTGTGTGTAGCTTTTGGACCTCAACCAACCTTCACTTCCTTCCTTCCCTTTCCCTATTATACTCTGAATGCTGAAAGCAACAAGAAGTGAGTAAAATAAAAAACAACATACAAGTTGCTTTAGATGTTTTTCTCTGAATTACTGGTTTAAGACAATCAATCACATAGTCGGAGAGAAAGCATGCCAGTCCAACCCCAACTCCCACAAGAGACAAACTAGCCTGATCTTTTTTTAACACAAACACAGCGAGTGATGGGTGATTAAAAAAAACAAGCATACAGGGAAGCTACTGTCCTGCCAGGTACAAGAAGGCGCCTTATATTCATCATGTTTGTTATGATGACTAATATTCAGTGTTTCTCATATTGACTCATACTATGATAACAGTATTTAAAAATAAATAACCACTTGTTTTTACTATTCATCATCACATAGGACCGCAGCAGGTTTTTCCACGAGAACAGCACAAACAACTCTTTTGTTCTTTACTGCAGAAAAAAGGAATGCCAAAAGTATCAGGGCTGATATTAGACGTATATGCAAATGCATGTAAATTAAAAACGCATTATTACAGCCACCTCCCGTATGCAGGTGCAGACAATATTAATATAACTGTAAAACATGAAGAAATGATTGATCCACCTTAATGTAATACAATATCTGGATTTTACAGTTCTGAAAAAAAATATTATAATAATTATACACTCTTACCTTTATAAGCACCAACTACAGAGAAGGGAATTCATTTTAATGCATCTAAATTTAAAACAAATAAAACAGATAGTATACCAGTTTTTTGTGAGGACACACTATGTACTATATATATATATATATATATATATATATATATATATACACACACACACACACACATATATATATATATATATATATATATATATATATATATATATATATATATATGTATATATACACACACATATATAGACATATATATATATACATACATACACATACACATTCATATATATATATATAAATAAACTGAACACGGTCCTTTCTGAGACCTTTCAGGACAGAGAACAACATGATCCGTACTGCAGCACATTAGCTAGGTAATCAAAATCATTATAAAATACCATAAAGGATTAGCCGAGCTGACTTGACTCTGTGAGGATAACAAGCCATGCAGTGGTGACATACACACTGTCAGAGTTACATCACACCCTGGGGTCCCCAACAAAATAAAAAGCAAAATAAAAATAATAACGTGTCTGTTCACTCAACACCTTCTATATGATGACATGAAATAAAAATTATATTTAACATTTTCTTTATTCTCCGTCTCCGCTGCTCCAGGAAAACGTGGCTAATACAGCAGATTTCCCAAAACTGCATCATCCCAGGACGGTTTGCGTTATTAGCATTAGCAACTGGGTAGCACGATGGGTACATCATTATCACAAACAACGGACAGACGGTGATAACACTTCATAAATGTTTCACTCGTGTTCAACAACGACAATATGTCGAGTGAGACAGCGTACATGAATTGAAAAAGCTTAGTTAAATGTCGTTTTAATTTTACTAGCCACTACCCAGCACCACCGCACGCACGCGCGCACACACACACGCGCGCGCGCAGACTGGGCCACTGTTTGGATCAACGCTGCTCGCTAACCTTACAGTTTTTAGCTCTACGAACTAACCTTAAAAGTTATTATGAGTTCAAAATTACCTCTGATGTAGCAAGAAATCCTCTTCAGTCTTGTTTCGGTTAAATATCTCTCTCTCTCTCTCTATTTATATATATAATCCAGGTTCTCAGAAAATCATGCCCCTGTCCTAGATGTCGACCATTCCCACTGAATCCAGACAGGATTACTGGAACGCAGCGAATCAGCGTTTGATTGACGCTTGCATTGGCCAATGAGCTTTGACTATGTGGTTTGGCACTGGGGAGAGGGCGTTGTCGTGCTGCGTTGAACTCACACACAGGAAAGACGTGAAAGGGTCAAGAACGTGGTCAGATTACATCTGAAACACCCCCATACCAAAGAGACATTAAGATAAAGAGTGTTACTTATTTCAAAGAGAAGTTGAACGTTAATAGGTGGTTAATTTAGCTGTTTACATCTTTTTATATTTGCTATATTCACACTGTTTACACAGTTTATATCTTTTTAATATTATTATTATTATTAGTTTATATATATCTTTACACTTAGATATATTTTATATGTCATGCTTAATGCTTGTTTTGCACCAGGGATATGAGGGAAACGAAATTTCAATTCTCTGTATGTCCTGTGCATATGGCAATGTTGACAATAAAGTTGACTTGACTTGAATCCTTGTAATTATGTTAAATGATGTAAACTTTTCAATGCCATCACGTTACACAATGTACACAGTACACAGCTACGTTTAGATACATAGAGCATACTTGTATTGATGGATGTAATGCCCTTTAGACCTTATTTGGCCAAATGAAGGTGTTCATGCAGTGACTCATCTACAGAGACATTGAGCATCATATGAAGCACCAATGCTGTGCAGGAAATTTGTTTGGGACAACTCATCCAAGTAATATCAGTTAGAATCAGGCTCTCACTGGACTGTGGCCTCCATCAGCTGTGATCACGTTGAGACAAACTTGATAACTGGCATAACAAACTCAGTGGATAATGATTAACTTATAGCACTACCCTGTTTCAGTGACTAGGTCCGTAAAATTTTATACTTGCTACTAAAAGGAAACTGGTTAAAATTCTTACAAATGCTAACTCATCATTTGTTCAACTGTTGTGGGAATACATTAGGAGAACCTCTCCTGCCTTGAATGACAATGATTATATAAGAAAGGTTGCCCTAATGATGAGGGTTATAATTTTATCAATAACACTGACTCAGTATCTGGGCTTGTTAGTTTCTGTGTTCTTTTTAAAGATCAGAGTCTGTTGAACACTGGATTTTGGGAGCTGATCTCAATATTAAAGGTGGGGTAGGAGATGTTGGGAAAACGGTTCCAGCAAGCCATATTTTGAAAATACACACCCATGCCTTTCCTTCAGACCTCCCCTCAAAACGACGCCTTCAAAGTAATGGAAGGGTCTCTATTCGTTCACGAATGGGTGAACGTGCAGAGGGGGAGGGAGAAGCGGACTGAAGTTTGATGGACGTGTCAGGATCCAATCGTAATGAGCAGCCCCATCAACATGATTTGACAATGTTTTCCCATAATTCCGCCCTCTAAACTGGACTTAAACATTTCGTGTTTTTTTGACAACCCTTCTATTTTACTGGCTGCAATGGGGTCGTGAAGAGGTTTTCAAGCAATATGGTAAAAAATGCTCCAGAAAACATTTCCTACCCCACCTTTAAGGAGTAAAATTTCATTTTTTTGCATTGATCCCTCAAATTAGTTCTTATCAAACACTTATGACAAAGATGTGTAACGGAGGCAGTATATTATACGGTTTAACAATGTAGACATAAACAAACAGTAAGCATCACTGGGATTTTATAACTATGCTATAATATATATTTTATATAACTACATTATACACACAAAAAACATGAATAAAACACAATTAATAGATCTAATTTAAATAAGTCAATATCAGACACCTTATATGCCTTATGCCTTATATTAGGCCAACAAATTAATTAATCTGTACTTTTTCCATGAAGTGGGGTTGCACATAAAATCAATTGTACACCTTCTTGTGATCCATAAATACATTTCTGTGAATTTTCAATATAGCATATGCACTGGTCTGTTAGCCTATATGTGTTAATATTGATAAAACCTTCATGCATAATGGAATCATTTCTAAAATATATATATATATAAATAGTAATATCTTTTGTCAAAAGTAGCTTATTAAAATTATTGCATATTGATGCTTGAGGTTTATTCAATATCATTTATGTTATATTTTTTTAATTCTCAGATTATTTTGGTGAAAATTGTCAATTATTATGCCTTATACCTCTGCGGACCCCGTAGGGGTCACGGACCCCTGGTTGAAGACCCCTGCACTACACAACACACTCGTCTCTGACTATCAGGGAATGGCTGTTTGTCTCCGTGCCGGCAGGTGGCAGCAGGTCTCTGAATGGTCTCTCACAGCCCGCAGTGACGAAGAGAAGTGGGCGAGGCTTTACTGGCACAACAGCGCCACTTTTGAGCGGTCCTCCTCCACTCCGTCAACAATAACAGACCACAGGAGTTGTCAGACAGTTGTCAAGGAAAACGGAAACAACAGCGCTACGACGATAGAGCCCTCCGTTATATGTGGAAGGTACATTAAAACCTTTTAGTTTTATTAAATGTTATTTAATAGTGCATTAAATCACACATTTTCTGTGGTGCCTCTCCTTCACTAACGACGGTTGCTAGGAGCTTAGCTTGCTAACGGCTTGCTGAACCACCGCTGACACCTACATAGCATCAAATATGGCAGGGCTAAACTGTCCACTGTTTGTTTCAACTTAGCTGGTTTCTAGTAATACTCATCTTTTCAGTCACTTTAAGGTTTTACGAGCTGGTTCAGGCGTTTCTCTGAAATCAGTGACCCGTTATCTTTCACGGCTGATTAGTGAACAGGTGAGGTGTTGGCTCTACAGACAAAGCTCTCATAATGTTTCCCCCATTTCTCCTCGTCAACACTACATATAAAATATATGATCAGAGAAACCTTTGGAAGTGGCAGTACACTAATATCTCAGGTCCCAAATTGCTTAAATTTGACCTTGCAGTTTAGTTTTTTTGTTTGTTGACATTTTTTGCACACTACAAAGGCTTATAGACAGATGTGTCCCAAGTCTGTTGATGCAATAATAATTGTGTTTATGATGTTTTTCTAATAGACCAAAACATTGCAAAGGTGGTACAAGTGACCTCAAAGTACAGTGTGTTCCTTTATGGTTTTAAAACAATAGTCAGATGCTCGTATGTATCCTGAAACACTTGTTCATACTGGTCAGAGAGATATTTCTTCCTAGTGTTCGTCACATGTGAATGATGGGGGTCAATATCTACAGAACGTCCTCATTAGTAACCAAAGAGGGAATTTTATACCAAAAACACCAACTTAATATATAAAACAAAATAATGTATGTACCATTTTTGTTTATTTACAATTTTACCACATACAAATACCAGAGGAGTTGATACATTCAAGATAAAATCTTGAATTATTCTGATTAGTCAAAGTTTGCTACTTTTGTTCCTAGGTCAAAGATGGTTCAAGACAGCGCTCACATTAGGCAGCGGGGTGCCCAGGACTTCATGGCATACTATGACTTTGCCTGTGCCAGGCAGGAATCGGTCCCTCTCCCCGCTGTTAAGATGAACCTCGACAAAGGGATGTTGGACTTTAATGGCGACAGGGTCAAACTCACAGACTGGCCACCCATTCTCAACTCTATCTGCATCAACAAACATCTGCACCACATTGCAATAAGTAGCACATACCAAGCTAGTCTGGGATCTGGAGACGCAGGTAAGGCAGAATATAAGCTTGGTACATCAAGTCATATCGGAAAACCTGTTTTTACCTTTACAGAAACTTGAATGGCTTATCAGATTTGCATGTAAACATTAATCATATCACCACCAATTTCAGATAGAAGGTACTATAAGTCTAGCCTCAGGAAGAAGATCCCAGCCATTCGCTCTAAGGACATGACATTTAAGTTGTGCAAGGCCCTCAGAGAGTGTCTGACTGTCTCTCCTAAGCTCAAGACTCTGCAGCTTAATGGACTTCCACTGAGAGAGAGGGACCTCATCACCTTGACAAAGGTAAAAACAAACAGAGTATAATTAGCATTGTAAACAGTGAATTTTTAAACTCTTTTAATGTTTCTTTGATCTTCACTCTCTTTTACTGCAATCAATTTCTGAGCTGTTAGTGTTGAAATACAGTAAACCTGTTTACTGTAAACTATACTTCGTCATCTTGGTAGCATAAACAAAACTCTTGGATGAGTAGGACATAAAACCTGGGTGAAGGCTGATTAAAACTGCTGCTGTGTTTGAGTGGTAAAAACTAAACATAGTAATAATAATCTATTTCCAGGGTTTGTCAAAAAGTGTTTCATTGGAAAACCTATCTCTGGCCAACTGTCCAATCTCTGATGAGGGCTTAGAGGGTATGTATATTCACAGCAGTATTTCCTTTCATCGTTCAGAAAGTTATCTGTACGGCATCATGTTGTCTTCATAAATGGCATTTTTATATGTTTCAGTCATTTGCCAAAGTGTAAAGTATTCTACAAACATCAGGACGGTAGATTTTACAGGCTGCAATCTCACCTGGAGAGGGGCAGAGCACATGTCCAACATCATCAAGGTGCAATATGTCATTTTAAATACTCTGTGTAATGGACTCTTTCTACTGAAGTGAAGTTGTAAACACAGACTCTTTAAAAATATTTTCTCAGCATCAGGGAATGCAGAGGCATGGTACCGCATGGGCAGAGTCTCTGAGGTATCGACACCCGCAGTTTGAGGGAATGGGAGGTCTCCGCCGTGTCACCCTTAACTGTAACACTTTGATTGGGGACCGGGGTGCTGCTGCTCTTGCACATGAACTGGCGGAGGACCTTTGGGTTAAAGGTTAGTTGGTGTGCGGGTTTGAGAGAAATACAATGAGAAAAAAGAGGAAACCTTTTTGTTTGTTTTCTTTTTTCTTTTCTGTTTTTTGCTGTTGCCTTGCTATTTCGTAGTTTTTGTAATTTTTCTCAACATTTCTGTTTCCATTTTGTGACTGAAACAGCTGTGGACCTACAGAGGTGCGGTCTGTCCAGTGATGGAGCTCGTCGCTTGCTGGAGGCCTTAAAAACTAATTCTACTCTCTGTGTACTGGACATTCGTAGTAACCCTCTGGTTGGTAAGAAGCAACTTCAACTGAAGTTATACCATAAAGCACTTTTGTATTGTGGGTGTAATAAAGTTTGCAGCCTCTAGGTGCAGCTAGTGTATTGTTAGATTTTTATTTAGCTGTGTCCCAGTTATGTAGTAATTGTAACCAAATTTCCAAGCTGCATTGTTTTCATACAGGAAAAATGCTATATTATACTATAATTAATTACTGTATTGTTCAGAAACACACTGAATGTTTTTCATTTCTTTACAGACAAGGTCCTCATCAAAACTGTAATAGAGAAAGTCCTGATGAATGCTGATGGACAGTCACCAGAGGTGAGATAATGTCATCATTCAACTTTGAACTGAATGTGTGGCACATGCATAATTTAAGTCTGTTACATTTTCTCTTTGTGTTACTGCAGTACTGCTGGATCAAGCCTGCAGCCACAGAGCCACAAAGAGTTTCTGGACCAAAGAGGAGAGCACTGCCCGCTGCAGCCAGAGGAAAAGCTGCATTCAGGATAGGCATGTGTATACATTTTATCCTTGTTTCTCACAAGGCTACAATAAACATAGACACCTGTGTGTGATTTCAAACACTTAAGGTTATTATATCACTTGTCTGACCAAACATACTGCAAATATTAGTAACACAATCAGCCCGTAAAGTAAATGTATATTTGATCTTCTCTCTTTTCTTAACATTTGCAAATGGTTTTGTTTCAGCACTTCATCAGGCTCATAAAATGAGTTTGTATTTTAGATTGTAAGTGACTAGAAAGCTTTATTTTTCCAGACTGAAACAGATTTTTAGACTCATTTTCAAACTATCAATTTGGCATTTAGACATAGCTGAAATACTATGTGCAAGTCTCCAGTCTGTGCACAACATTCGGTGTTGGATCTCTTTGAGTCCGTTTGAGATAGAGTGTCATCTCATGCTTATATTGTTTCTTTCTGACTTCTTACCTTTTGGCTTTTAAGTGGAGAACTGGCTAAGAACTGATCCTGTCCTCCCTTTGTTAATTAAGACATCTCTACTGATGGATGTAAAAAGAAACTTGGTCCATATTTGGCCTTCAAGTGCTTCATATGGTTTAGGTCCTCATCTGACAGCAACACCTTTAAATAGTTTTGGTTTGGATAACCTTGGTAAATATCAGAAGAATATATTACTATACATATTGCTGCTAATTCATGCATTAATAACTCATGTATCCTGGTGGCCATTATGAGAAATGACTACACATATCATAGAACCAGGATCATTCACTCATCACCAAAAACCTTAGTGCCTTTGCATCTATGCCCAATTGCCAGCGCTCCCCGTGGCTTAAATCTCTCCATTTGTGAATTCTCAGTTTTTTTTACATGGCTCTCTTTTCTCTCCAGCCACTCGTAAAGGGTCATCTGGAGGGCAGGGCTCAGGTGCTGCTCAGACACAGAAGTCCTATTCACGTTCCTGTTATGTGCCTTGGCGTGCTGCTGCACGAGCTGGACGCCAGAGGTGAGGAGATGTTGGCAAACCAATTTCGTTTTAGTTAAAAGAAGACACTGTATTCCATTTATACATTTCAGACATCCTATTTATTATTTTAAAACATTGATAGAACAGACACAAAAAATTCTATTCGCTTTTAAACTGGACCCCAAAGAAAACACAGTCATATTATGTAAATATTATATATTGTAAATATATTATATATATGTAAATATTATGTAGTTATGTAAAACTACACCTCTTACATTTACAGAGTACTCATGTATCTGTGGTGACAAAGACTAATGTTATGTTGGATGCCTTTGTTGCAGAGGTATGCCTCCTGGAGTCCGTGTGATAGATCAAAGCTTTCAGGTTAGTTTTCTTTTGTTTATGTGTATTACTGCAGCATTACCTCAGCCAAGAATGAATTGGATTCATTTCAAACCATTTATGTATTTGTCAGTGGAGTAGAAGAGTAAAATTGTAGTAATTTATATTGTATTTCCATATTCATCTCTTGAAATGCATTTTTCTCATAAGGGTGCAGCTACTGTAAAGATTACTGTGGAGTCAGATACAGATGAAGAGGAGGGTGAGGAAGAGGAAGAAGTGGTGGTGGAAGTGGAACAGAGACCATCTTCTCTTAGACTTCAAGACAGGATCACTGGACGGCAGTTTGAACATCTGCAGGTTAGTCACATCAGACTGGAATATATTGAACATATTTGCAGACAAGTCAAAGGGAAAGTTTTAGATTAAATTAGTGTACTTTGAAGTACTCTAAGCCTGTTGTGTTCATATGTGTGTGTTCTTATACGTGGCCTGTAGATGGAGCTAAAAGAGTGTCGTCTAAGGCTGGCAGAAGAGCGCAGAGCCAGACTGAAAGCTGAGTCAAGACTCATCGAGGTAATGATAATCTCAAGAGTAGTTATTATTTCTTTTTTTCTCTCTTCTGTTTTGCTCTATTGCAGTTTTTCTGTGCAGCAGTCACCGGCTTGAATAAACAGAAGAATGCACTCTGGATTTGAAGTTTGTAGACATTGTCATATCCCTAATTTTAGACATTTTGGCAGTCTCAAATGTATGCTGTGACACAGCAGAATCTTTATTCCATGCCAACACTATATAGTTTGAGGAGAGGAAAGTTCCTTTAATGGGAAACAAATTGTGCAATGTCCAAAACCAACAGACAGTGATATACTTCTGGAATGTGTGTGTTGCCTACACCATGGTTACCCATTGGTCTTGTAGTATGTTCGTACACACTGAAATGAACAAACAAGAGACTGGTTTCAGGTGCCATTTTTAAAATTCTTGTTCTTGTCTTTATTTAGTATGAGCTGGAGAATGCCCGTCTGCGTAACACCAACCTGTCCTTGTCAGAGGCACTTGCAGCCACTGGCTCTGCATCAGCACCACCTGCTATCAGTGCTCTTGAAGATGAGGCAGTACTAGAGAGCATTGAGAGCTCATTTACCAAGTTCCATTCTTTCCTGGATCTCCTTAAGGATGCTGGGTGGGTACTCTCAAAGCTGCCCAGCACAACACTTCTCTTTTGACTATGACAATGCCAGTTTCGTTCTGAGTCCATGTGATTCAAAGAACGTCTTTATTTTAAGGATGGAACTTTCAGTTTCATTATACGGCTCTGGTCATTCTGGGTTTTTTCACAATTTGGATAAGTCACATTGCCACACATCTGAATCTGTCACACTTTTGGTCAAACCGAAACCTTGACCAAAACCATTCAGCTGTCAATGTTTCCACTTGTCACTTGTTCCAGTACATAGTTTTGTTTTTAGCATTTATTATTTTTTCCAAATAGTAACAAGGCATTAGAGCCCAAAGTGATGCCTTTAAGGTTGCTTATTTACTTAATGCATAATACTTAGAATCATATGAATTTTTTTGCATTAGAAAAAGTTTTCATATATTTTTTTAAAAAAGTCAATTTTGCAGTTGACTCCCAACAGCTCTCCTTAAACTCCTAATATAAACCCACAGACAAATGAAGGCAATAAGCTCAGAAAACCCAAGCAAATATAAGACCTGTTCTGTATGTCTGAAGATGAAGGGATATTTTGTAATCATGTAACTTAGGGTAAGGTGGTTAATTTCTCAATTTACCGGCAATGTGATTTCTCTTTCATTCCGAGATGCTCTTTAAAAACACAGTTCCGTTTGTTTTGGTCCTGTTGGCTCTGGTTTAAAATGTCACTGTAAAATGTCACAGCAGAGGCTCAGCTATACACAGAGTGTGAGTAAATGAAGTAGCACTGAGTGAAGAGTTTGGCTTTCAGTGCAATTTAAACCAGCAGGTATAAATTAATGCAATGTAATCATGAAATTGGGGTTTTTCCTCAAACTATAATCGTACTATCCATGTTTTTTTCTTCAGAACAGTCAAGTATGTTTTGTTAATATGAAAAGATATTCTCTTATGGAAATGTTTTGTTAATTAATTCACCTCAGTGTGGTGTTTAATTTCTGTTTCGTTCTGAGATGCTATATTGAAAAATAACCTCGTGTGGCACAGGGCAGTGTGACAAACATGTGCATCTACCAAGATGCCCATTGACTTATTGCCACTTTGTTTTCTGTTTCGTTCTGAGACGAAAAACAGATAAAAAAAAAAACAGTTCTGTCTTTGTCTGTTTTAGTCCTCTTGGCTTTGGAAACCTGGTAATGAGTCCAGTGCAATAGAAAGTTTCCCAGTATTGTCCATAAACTGGGCTGGGTTGTACTTAGCTGCCATCTTTGTTCTTTGTTCAGAACAAATTAAGCATAAGATCTTTTGTTGAAATGAAAGGATATCCTCTCATGTGGGTGTTCTGTTAATTAACTCACCTGGGAGTGGTGTTACGTGCTATCTAGAAAAACAACCTCTTGCGACGTCGGGGTAATGTTGCAAATGTGCCTTTCTCAAAATACTCATCGACATACCGTCAATGTGATTTCTGTTTCGTTCTGAGATGCCTGTCACCAACACAGTTCTGTTTGTTTTGGTCCTCTTGGCTTTGAAAAGCCCAGCACAGAGGAGAGTTTCATTCTTAGACAATGAGTTTTACTGTGACATAACTTGGATTTATTACTTAATTTATTTTTCACCAAAGATGCAGAAGGGATAATTTGGGTATTCTGAGGTGGGGCTGTATGAGGTACTTATCCATAGTCAGTGTATTTCTTGTGGACAGGTGTCAGCAGTGCCCCTAGTTTTCGAGAAGCAGACAGGGATCACAGCACAGAACCAAGCTATGCTCTGCTGTGGACAGGGTCAGCAGAACAACATATAAAAAAGGCCCTCTTAAAAACACTATACACTAAACACTATATTAAGAATATTTTGCATATATATTCTGCAGCACTTCACTTCCCTCACCAATGTTACCTTGATCTGGTTTCTTCTCGTTAAAGCTGTTTGCAGTGGCCTTTTAATTCCATTTGCTGTGAAAAAGCCAACCTGTATGAAAGGTTGCATTTGTCAATATTTACCAATTCAATATCTCAGATTATTTCCAGGTGTACTTTAGTAGTACTTTACATGAATGAAATGCATGTGCCAACTTTCCTTTTATTGGATTTCATCTCTTGTTTTTGTAGCTTAGGTCAGCTTGCTTCAATGGCTGGAATTGACAAGTCAGATTTCCAGCCTCTGGGAAAACCTCAGCTCTCCTCTACAATAGGACCACATTTGGATGGTGCAGCATCACAGACTAGAGAGGAGTATCAGGATGTTTGGGCAAAGACGGACGCTTTGTCTGTGGTAAGGGTATGCAAATGTTTACAATGTAATTATGCCTGTGTGTTATACATGTTACAGTTTCATGTTTGCATGCACTGAAAGAAAAAACATTTGTTTTTATAAATCGAGTTAAGAAGTTAGCTTAACATATGTGCTTTGAAAGGTATTTGAAAATATTTAATTAATTACTATACCATTGTTATCACAGATTCGATTAATGACCACTTGATGATTTATCTGTTACTCGTCTTTCTTTTTATTAAAAGCTCTAATTTCTGTCTTTAGGGAGACAGCGTCCTGTCTGCTCCCCCTGGTAGACTGGCAAACACCACCACTCCTCCATCCTCTGTCAGGGAGTATATGCGTGAGGACAGAATGCTAGATGTGACCTTCTATCAGGATTCTGGACCTGCAGTAGCCCCTTGTTTAGGTGGAGAGGGTGAACCAGATAAATATTCAGTGCCTGTTACCCAGCATGACTCAGGTTCAGAGCACAGTTTCTGTAGCCAGAAATCCTTTGATAAGGTGTACTTTGGTAAAACTTTTCAGACACAAGCAAGCCACCCCAACAGCAACAGCAACTCTCACAGAAGCAACGGTTCCTATGGATACAGCTTCAACAACGGCTCTGCTCACAGTCATGCTTCCCATAGCAACGGGTCTCATGGTGAGTCATCCGGAAGATGTTAGTGACATATCAAGCAGCAAGGTAGAGTCAAAGAACAGGAGAAAGGGGAGGGAAGTGACAGTGGGTCAGTCAGGGTCAGACTATCCTGGGATGGAGACTCTGGAAAGGATCAGGTCTCTGGAAGTGAAATCAGAGAACGAATCCTTCTGACCAGCTGACCACAGTTATATAAAAAGCTCTGTCTCTCTGTGAGGATTTAAGACCAAAATTCTTTAATCTTCAGTTTTAGCATTAAAAGTCAGTAAAAAAATATTATTGCATTTAAGAAGAGGTAGAGTGACGTCCTATGAAATTTAAAATTTAGTTACTAATGGAGATGAAGGTGTCAAAAAATGCAATGCAATGTATATTTTTGTATTTACATTTTATCCTGTTTTTGCAGATTCATTTTGCACCGGTGGTCACGTACAGTAAACAGTTTTATTTAGTAAAGTGTGGTAGTAAATATTTGGGTTTCCAACCTAACACCACCTCAATCAAGTCTAAATTTAGATCTACAGATCAAGTTCCTCCTCATGTGATCCTGTTTCAAGTGAGAACTTCAAAGCCATTTCACAGGAGTATTAACTAAAGAAAAATGTCTGTTTCTTGTTTACTGTTCCTCTTTTTTTGGCTGTTTTACACACAATATTTTTTTTATTTTTAGAAGTAAGAGCTGAAGAACCGATGTTGATTTTTGTTGCTGTTCGTGTTAGGATAGATGCGCTGCTCTTAGATTTCTGTTTTTTAATAAACAGCTGTTTCAAGTTGTGTTTCTGAGCTCCTTAATTCAGAAAGCTTTCTACTGCCTCTCTAAAGTGAAAAATCTAATCTAAAACGCACCATCACAGTGCATTATGAACCTGGCATTGCCCCAGTTTACCTTTGAAATTCACGTTTCAGTGTGCTCTAATATGTCCTGTTTGTGCCATAAACACACGCAATACTGCATATGAAGTGTATATATTTACTAATAAAATCAATGTTCTGTCACAAACCCTGACATGAAACTAGTTTCACTGGTTTGTATTTATTCTCAGTGCTGCGTGTGTGAATTTCTAAACCCCACAGTCTATTCTGTGCACCCCGTCATTGGGAATTGTGCCAGAAAACATTTTGGAAGGAAACTTGAAAACTGGAAACTTTTGTGGGGCACGCGAGCTCCCTTAACACTGTCAAAATATGTTTACTACATTTAGTTATTCATGATCTCTTTCAGTGCTCTGTCCTGAGAGACAAGTGGGACTAAAGCATGTTTGTGTGTTAGAGCAGGACAGAGTGTTCTCTGGGTGTCTGCATGTTTTTCATTACAAACAAGCACCAAACACCAATAAAAGCCAAAAGTGTCTCTCTGAAAAGGTGACAAGGAGTTCATGCAGTGTGACATTCATAACAACTTCTAAGTGTTACCCAATCTTTTGTGGTGATATTTCCTCTTGCGTTGGCATTTCTTATTCATAGTACAAAGTTTTAGATGGAAATGCTGTCATTTGTCATGACTCTTGATTTGCTTCCGTTTATGTGTAGTGTGAGTACAAGTTCTAAAAACACAACATGCTGTGGAAGGTAAAGTGTGCATGAAAGAACAGGACTTACTTTAAAAGCAGGAACAATTTCTCAGCTGTCGTATCTGCACTTGAGTATACGTCAGCTGGGGTTGGACTGTGTTGTCCGGGGACAGTGTGTGACAGCTGTCTGTGATGTTTGGAGGCATGATATGAAAACAATTCCCTGCTTTCTACACGGTTGCAACGTGTGGCTGGGCATGATGTTGATCTAATGTAGATCAACAATGGTAAAACCACTCTTGCTACAACTTTGAACATGTGAGTTGTGCTCAAGGCGAGTTTATGGAAACGCCGAGTAAGCTCAAGTCATGGATTACTCCTCTGCCCTTGGGCGGTGCTCTGCAGTTTTTCAGAATTTACTAAGTATTCTTACTTTCTTACTTTAATCTTTATTCCCTTTTCTTTGAAATACTTACTCATAATTTAAATGCTGAAGTATGAGAATATAGTTTATAACAGTATGAATTGAAAAGCTAAAAGGCCCTGAAGGTGCAGAACAAGGGCTTTATCACTGTAATGTAATAAAACAATGCGCTGTCATGCCACACATTGTTGATAGTGCTAATAGATATGTGCTTTTTGCTGTATGAATGAGTGTTTTACTATCAATGTACTTAGGCTGCTTCGATAAGTAAATTATCAAAGCTCCCCCGCTTCTTTCGGTATCATAGAAGATTCTACAGCACTGGCTTATTGTTATCATCACAGGACACATTCCGAGACTCTACTTTGCACTTTCAATCTCAGCACTGCCAGAACAAAGTAAAGGGTTGAAACTGGGAAAATTGCTCTCATGTTTTATGATCTCTACCATAACTGTGGCTGCTCCACAGATATGGAGGCGACTGCAGCAGCGCTAACAGAAAACACTGTGTTAGTGGTGAAGTGATGTGCTGGCGCAATATGAAAACTGACACACTTCCAAATATTTCAGTAGAGACAAAATCAGTGGACCATTGTTGTCACTACAAACCAAGCCTTCTTCAATCTGGGCCATGAGATATCACCCAAGGTCAACATCTACACTGAGAAAATTGCATTCTTCCTATCCAAAGTGATACAAAACTTACAAAAAAGGGATACTACTTGCATAGAATCAAGTGACAGTTTGAGGGGCAGGGTAGATTTATCTCCAGTTGTTGGTAGTGTTAGGAAACAAGGTACTCTCTGAAGAGCTGGGTCTTCAGGAGTTTTTTAAAGGTAGAGAGGGACGCCTCTGCTCTGGTAGGGACTGGTAATGCGTTCCACCAGCGTGGAACAACTGATGAGAAAAGTTTGGATTGCCATGAGTGAAAGCAAATGTTTGAAAGCTAAATCTGGTTACACCCAGTTAAGCCAATTAACAACCACAAATAGAAACCAAGTAATTAAATGCAGTGAAACAGCACAAGGGTGGCAATTTCAAAGCATTAACTACAATCACCATCACTTAAACATGTACAAATATGCACAACCGTGCCTTAATGAGTTTTCTAAAATTGTCCCGACCCATCAGAGTACCATACTTCAAAATCTGTTGTGTATCTGATCTTCAAAATTTCTAAACGCTGTGCTTTTAAAAACTGTGTTTATTGGTGGTACCTATATCTGAAACTACCTTTATAAGTCTGACATCACACTGTGAAATGTGAGATTTAAAAAACAGAATATTTTACACTTCCTATGAAGACCACATCTATAGTGCGTTATGGAGACATTCATAGTTAATTATAAAGCATTCATATTGCTTTATGACTACACTCATAAACACACATAGTTATTAACAGTTCTAAAACATAAATGTGACTTATAATGTGTCTTGACTAGTTATGAGCTAGAGTTTGAATCATGAGGCCTATAATACATTATGACTATCTATACTCACCTATACAGACCTCAACAATCAACTGTAGTATGGACTCTTTTACTATCCCATAGTGAAAATAAAGCTTTAAAGTCTTTTTCTTACTTTGAGTATATCACATAAGATTTAAGGTTCCATTCATTTTACACATACTGTACAATGATATCTTATGATATTGCATGGACTGTTACAGCATACTACGAGTCCTTACTATAGTCAGTTGTTCAGATGTGTGCATAGGTGAGTATAGGCAGTTATAATGTAAACCAGCCATTAACATGACAATGACTCCAAAACTGAGTCAAAATGCCAGCTTATACTGTGACAAGTTAACCCAATATTGGATCTATCCTATACTGACCCCACGCTAGATCAGTCTGTGACTTTTTAATGTGCAGACTGAAGTTATGTGTGTTTGTTAACGTATAATCTCTAATCTATAATCTATAATCTATAAAGTTAATATGTTAATATAACACATAAGAAATCATTATATGTGTTTATGGGTGTAGTCATAAAGCATTATAAAAGGATTATAATTCACCATGAATGGCCCCGTAACACAATGACACTGCTTTTTTTTTTTTTTTTTACATTAGAGGGAACGCTACGATGCATTTTGATATAGAGTGATTACATTCCTCATAAGAGTCCTCATAGAGTCACAGTTATGTGAAGATGATGGTCGATAGACACGTATAGATGATCAGGACTGAGAAGTTCAATGTCCACTACGTTGTTCACTCAGCCCATTTTCTTACACACATATTGTTTTATTGAAGGATTAAGTATCTAGGCTGACCCATGATCGTTCAACTCACTAGTCTAATATTAATTTGTCATAAAGTTCTTCTGGATGACCCTCCAACCAGTCTGGCACATGGTAATCATGTCCTCTTATAAAGCAGGTGCTTTGTGGGGGCAGTAAAGGGTTCATTATTGCATAACATTGGCTTAAGGCCATGCTATGGTTGACCTGGTACAGAGAAAACCTGAGAAGATACTGGCAGCTTGTGTCCATGATACACTGCGTGCTTTCAGCACAGCAAATAATGATGTGAGTGATGACGTGACGTTTGTTATTTGACCAAACCACCTATTTGTAAGTGAAAGATATTATATATATATATGTATATATATATATATATATATATATATATATATATATATGAAGATATTAGAGAAACTCATTAAGAAGGGAGATGAGTAAAAGCAGTGAAATCCAGGGCAGTAGAGAAGAATTTGCACTTCAAATGCCACACAAATGCATGCGTACAATTAATTTTGGACAAGAAGATATTAATGTTATCTGCTTGTAGCCGTATGGTCTCAATTTGACCAGGGAGATTTAACCAGTTATACTGACTCTCTTGTCCACGTACAGCTACTTTCCAATTCATTTAAAAAATTCCAGACTACACTGTGCATTTTCACCTTTTTTAATGTATACAAACAACATAAAAATAGAAGAAAATTGTAATGGGAGTTGCAAGGAAGCCGTAGTTTTATACACCTGACACCCTACAATACAATATAAAGGTATAGATGAATAGGCATTTTACCTGAAATACTGTTACCTACTCTCTTATCTGGTCATTAACTGAGTTTGGAACGGTTTCAATGGATATGTGCGATAACTGACACAGAGGACAAGGTGACGTATCAATATATATAGTGAGTCGGCTATAGCCATATTCATTATCTGTTAAATGTACAGGAACGTGGCGCTTTGCTCGTACATCTTTAATAATGCCTTATCTTTCAAATGTATTCACTCTTACATATATACTATGACACAATCAACCCACTTGTTTGCTAGCCAAGGAGATGCCAGTTCTGTACAGACATCAGACAGCTATCTGGTACTTCAATACTGTTATCATTGCACCATCAGCCTAATCTATTTACTGGTCAAGGTAATGACCAATCAATATTTGCTGCAAACCAAAGTACACGTGGAGATGCATGCATTAGTTTGCTTGCCAGGCTGATGCAAGGGCTTATCTGTTAATGTATTGCTGCATTTCCGCAATTACTTTTATGTGACTGTTAATGAATCATTTAGGGTTAATAGCTAACATTGATTAAAAATGAATAAGAGGAACTGAAGCTAATTAGTTGACACCTAGAATCCCCCACCAGAAGATATACTGTACACGTATATACCTATTGTTTTGGTGTTTGACACTGAAGCTTTTATACATGTCTACCAAATAAGCTATGTGCCTATTGCATTCAGTATGAGACACAAGGGATGAATTATGGATGTTGCTCATTGATTACAAACACGAACAATGAAGACAACACGAAATAAAGTTCTCTGAAAGGATAATGGTGTTTAATGGTCTACAGTTATGGACAGATTTCTCATTTACTGCATCATCGAAATCTTGCGTACGTTTTACAGTGCTATGAGAGGTGCTAAGCTGTAAAGACTACACACTATATAAATACAGCTACAATTAAAATATGCCGGAATCCTGAGAAAAAGAAGCTTTGAACTAAACATAATTCTGCTAATAGTAATATAAAATAGTCCCTCCACAAGACTCTCAAAAACTTGAAGCATGAATACATTTAGGAGTAACACAGTCGCTTTCTGATTTAAACATTCCAGCGGTGAACAGAATAACCTGCAAATAAATTACATCCATCGCACTTTTAAAAACAAAACAACTCTAAAGCTTTACATTTCTTTTTCCAAATGGAAATGGAACATTTTTTTTTAATTAGATTATACAAACAATGTTACATTCCATCACAATTTTCAACAGGTGTTAAGACAATTTTGAGTGGTATAAATCGACAGTAAATACAGCTATAAAAATGCTCCATTGATAACACAACTGTTGATTGAGGAACTGTTTTTCCCTTTTGAATAAAGCTCTATTTTTTGACTATGGGCCATAACTTTACAAAAGTGTGGTTACACAGGTCGTGGATAGGCAGGAATGTTGTTATTGGAAAAGGGTCTCCTCAGGCCCAGCAAACAAAAGGTAGATTCAATCCATGTCCAAGCCTATTCATGCATTAGTCCTGTGCTCATCAGTATTTGCAAAGCTCGCAGTGGGCAGCGATAAAGCCATTCTAATTACTGGGTTGTCCTTTTGAACTGGCCAGCTCCTGATTTTGAAACGGGTGCTTAGTCATAGGTCCACATTTCACTTCCCCAGCAGTTTCTCTTGGATAATTTCATAACATTGTCATTTTAAATGGATCTGTTTGCATCATCTGGAGCGTCCTCTGGCGACCCTTAGTTGTTTTCTTGTGAAACTGTGGTCTCCTATGGAAAGAATGATGAACAGAACACAGTAAATGTCATTAATTAAATTAATTAAAGTAAATCTAATCCAAAGCAAAACCAAGAAGTATGGTTCCTAATATAGTCTTAAACTGTTCCGACCTAATATAACCCCTTTGGTCATCAGTCCAAAAAAAACAACCTCAGACCAAAACAATTGCTGAGAGCTGGGGGTGTATTGTGAGTTCAGTTCATTGTGTACTGACACTTACGTGCGTCTGCTATCTTATCTCTTCCGTTTGGTGTTGCAATCTAATGCACTAACTTGTCGGTGTTATGGTCAAGGTATGCTTATACAACTTAGATTAGATTTCAGATAAGGCCCCTATTGTTGGCTTAAGCAGACATGGGGCTAATTTATTTTACTATGTGCAGCACATTGGATTAAAGTTTTAGAAGACACATTATATTTAAAGGTCAAATTGGACTTAATTTGAATCTTCCCAACCTGAAAAAAAAACAAAAAAAAACATGTTCAATAAATAACAGCTCTTACCTATTGAGCACCATTTGTGTTGAAACAGCAGTAAATGGAAACACGCGCATAAAAAGGAAACTTTCCATAAAAATCCTGAATCTTTGAGGGGTGCTGCTTTAATTGCCTGTAGTCTGGGATTAATTAGAGAGGCAACACGCTATAAAAACTTCCCAGTTCCTGCTCATAAGGCAGGGAGGTGAGGAAGTCTGTGTGCTCACTTAACTGTTTGTATTGATCCTGTGTGTGAAAATGACAACATTAATAAGTGTGTACTTGTGTTTTTGACAAAAATTTGGACTTATATGTACGCAGCTATGCATTTAGACCTACCTTAGAGTAAATTTATGAATTAAATCAGTTATATTCGACAAGAGAGGTTTGAAAAGTCTTCTTTGTTTCTTTGCACAGCTAACATCTATAGTGGCAATACTTTTGGACGTTACCGAGATTAAAAATGTTTTTTGTGCTGTGCATATTGTCGTAATATCACATATCTGCTAAGTTTAATTTCCCACATTTATAGTCTCACGCACCCAACAGCAAAGTTTGGGCTTACAAAGATCAATACTGACTAACTATGTATTAAAGACCATAAAAAGTCCCTTACAAATGGAGTCCTCTCTCCGTATTTGCTCCAGAAGGTCATCTTGACAGTGTTCCTGTGCCCCGTCCGCTGGTCAAAGGTTTGGCATGTTTGGAAAGGGGGACTGTACAGGTGCAAGCTGACTGCGCCCTCTGTGTGGCTGACATTTTCCACACGATGCAGGCCAATGGAGTCTAAAATGTGCACACACAAACAAAAAGCATACATTTAGATAGTGTATGCCACTGGACTGCTGTGAAATGAGGCCTGTAGACAGTTACTGGCAGTGATGTAATCAACAAGTGAGACCAAACATCACACCAGGGCTCTGCTGGCTTTAGAGAAACACTCGGTCAGCAGAGATTTGGGGAGAGATCTGAATACTGTTCATTATAACTTGCTGTTAACTCCTGTGGGACCAATTTGACATTACATAACTGCAGAGGTTGGAAACTTTGGTATTACTCTGTGCTGTAACAAAATGACTCACGTACAACAGTGTTGTGTCTTCCCATCAGCATATCTCATGAGAAACAGAACATGTGAAAGGTTTGTCTATTGCACTGAACAGTGAGAGATTATTTTCAGTGTTTCGTCATATTAAGAACCAGTTTTCACAACTCACCCCCCACACACAAATAAGCCAGTATTAATGGGACTATGTGGTGTTAATACTGAAGTGTAATTGGCCACTTTTAATTAAAAATAAAATAAACAATCAGCACACAGTCTGGTTTCTCACCATTTATGTAAGCAACCTTGTTTTCCTGGAGAATTCTCTGTGACTTCTGGACCATATCTCCGTGTGATTTACCGTCCGGCCAGTCAAACAGCGTCTCCTTCAGCTGACCCTGCAGCAACTTCATGAAACAATGGGAGTCTGTGTGGTCGTGGATGCTACTGCAAATTGCAAGGATCACACAGAAGCATACAGTGTCAGAATATCCCCAATTTGCGATTCTTGGAACAAAAGCGGCGTTTACAAATCAGTCCTTTAAGGACGGTTAAAAGGTGAGAGAGATGTTGTGTTCTGGATCTCTTCTTCTTGATTTCATGAAACTCAAACTGTTCTTTCAGGCTGGTGGATCAGATTCATGCATAATAATATGTCAGGCTGTTTTAATGACTAGAAATGGTTAGAACATGCTTCCCAGGAGCAAATAAACGTGTTTCACCACATAGCTACTGCAACGTGGTGAAACATGTATCTTTGCTCCTGTGAAAAACAGCTGTAAGCCAAATAATATGTAATCAGCTAAAGACCTATCATACAGCAGGTTGCAGGACAGCTTGATATTATCAAACCATAACAAACTTAAATGATCGCCTTCTTTTCAATAGACTTCAGGTGTTCAGGGGCCATTTGCTGACATAATAGGGTGTATGATTGATATCATTAAATAAGGTCTGCCTGTAGAACATTGGACTCTCTTATCTTAATTAACATTGACACAATAGTTGCTAAAGAGTTTCACGTGAATCTGTGACCTACACTATCTACAGCGAGTGGTAGGCTACATGGCAGCTATAATAAGTCTGAAACCTGCGGTGGTGATCTCTGATGTAAAACGATGATTTGATGATACTGCGTTTGGCAGCGATCATATTGAAGTTCATTTTCTCATGTTAATTATTAAATCATCTCCATGCGGGAGCATCTCACCTGCCGTGGCCTTCTCCCCAGCACAGAATCATGAGATTGAATTTCCCATTACCCTCATCGACCAAGTTCCTCGTGTACCTGTCAAAGAGCACAATGTTAAATAAACAGGGAGACAGACGGTACATTACAGTATGCATCCTTGCTACGGTAGACTAAAAGGTCTCAAAGGAGCCCACAGGAGGATTTGTGAAGCTTCTATCAGAGATGTTTATGTCAAATAATGAATTCTAATCATGTAGTATCATTTTAGGTCAAACCTAACTAACTATTATGAGCGCAATATTAAAGCAAAGTTATTTTTTTTCAATTTAAATATCTTACCAGAATATGACTTAATTTTCATACATATGGATAGCTGTCTTTTGCCACACAGTAAATCAGTTGACATGGGTCCCGTGACGTGGGACAAACAACAGAGGGGTCACCAATAATTCAAGCGTTTGCTCATTTTATGAATACCACAGACACATATATTTATTCATACACAGAAAATCACGTGTCATAGTCCTGACCGCCTGCGTCCTTATGGCTGCACTGCACGTTTTGTGATGCCGTCAGTCTCTAAATATTTTCGAAGCAGCTGCCCCTCCCGCACTGGCAAACAGACAACACCACACTCATCATCCATCCATGCCAAAATCAGCGGGTGTGTATCGGCTCTCAGTGTTGATTGGATGGCTCAGTCACCCTCCCTCCATTGACCCCTCACTAATCAAAACACTGGCTATGGGAGCTTTAGAAATCTTTTGAATAGGAGAGCATATATTTTGTAATGGGGAGGCCCTGTTGCAGAAGTAAACAAGTTGAAGGTCCTGTGTTGTCACTATTTGATAAATTCATAAATATTCTGCACTGATATGTACTATTCAAAGATTTTTTTCTTTCTTTCATTCAAATGAGCTGTGAAGAAAGCTAGTATTTCGTCTGTAAACATCAGCTGGTTTTCATTCAAATGCAAGAAAGATGCTTTTTTTTTTTTATAATTAGTTGTATGAATTTTGAAAATGCCTTTAATAGTTCTATCAACTTTACAAATAAACGTATTCCTAAATTGGCTATGTTTTTAATATATGTAATATAATAACACCTTTTTCAAGAGGAGAACGGGCAGTCTAAAGCGGTCATCAAAGGTTTTTTTTTTCTTTTTTTTTTGCAATAAAAAGCAAGAGCGACAGACACAATATAAACAAAAGTTAAAATATGATTAAAGAAATAATATTTGAGCATAATATTTGGACTATAGTTCAAACAAAAACACGGTATCAGCCAAAGCTACAGAACAAGGGCGCAAAGTGCATCAGCTTAATAAATGAGTAATATCTCATTAGTGAGACCTAAAAATGAGAAGATAAAAGTAAAAAGTGTTTTACCTGTATTGGTCAAACTTTGCAAATTTCATCCACTCCTGAGGCTTGCTCTCATACGATTCCATTATATTTTGGACCTCCTCAACATTGATGGATTCACTCTCGAAGATTTTATGCAGGATTTTTATCAGGTCATCCAGAGTTTCTGGCTTCACCACCTCGGTGTGCTCCATCTCTCTGAGTTGTGCTGAAAGTTATTGTTCAGATATTTCTCTCCAGTTAAAACAACTGTTTTCTCTCAAACTTTGTGCTGTCGTTTACTTTTTATAGCGCAGCAATTTAGGACGAGCTGGTGTCGGACTGTACCATTATGGAAAAAAGGTGAACGCCCACACCACATAGTCTAATTACAGCCAATTTCGGTAAGAGTGCAGAGAGCTGCATTTTCAACAGACTTCATCCAAAGAGACGTTAGAACATTTTATTTTCTAGTTTTCACGTCTGAACCAAATATATGCATTCATGTCACACATTAAGAACTTGGACTAATCCTCTTTGAGTCCAATTCTACCACGTTGTCAGAAACACAACCTCCCCCTTTCCCTCTCTCTTTCTCACTGTGGCATTTCTCGAACAATAGCTGTGCTGCCTGTTTTTGAGGGCCCTTTCCAAAGTAATCAACACACTTTTAAGGTGTGTACTAACCACAGACTCACAAACAAGAGGGATGGAAAAGAAAAACGTGTTGTTCTTGCTTTATTCTTAAGCCTTAAATAACTTTATTTCCCTGCATTAAATCAAAAGATTTATGGTGTGTGGTATGACTTTTGCAACGCATGAAAGAATAGGTGCACTTAGTAGTCAACAATACTCGTCTTATTCTTATTATATTAAATATTCAAAGGGATGAAAATGCTAAATTATTAAAATATGTAAATGGAAGAACACGCGGGGCAAGAAGAAGTAAATCATTACTGCTAAAGCTACTTAATGGCTTACTTAATTCAAGGAAGCAGTAACTTCTGACCTTAGGTATCTTGCAAACCATACAAGATAAACTAATGATGGATCAACCAATGAAGATGCAGATCTTGTACGTGTGAGCGAAGCATGGTGGAAAACTACTGAAGTAATTTAACCTGTGTTTTGAAGGGAAACTATCCAACTAAGTGAAACCAAAGGGGGAGTAAAAGCCCTCACTGAGGACATCTACATTTGAGGAGTTATAACTTGAACAGTGCACTGTTCCCATCTGAAATTTGAAGGTTCACAAAATACTCCTTTCAGCCTCAGTTGCACCTTAGATCAATAGAAAAACAGCACTAGGTGAACGTTCCCACCTGCCTGTGTGTGCGTGCATCTGTACGCATCTCTGTGTGTGCAAAAACAACAACTGATATACTGATATGATGTACAGGAGATAGAGTTATGTCGAAAACCATGCACAGACGGACAGTCAGACACGAGGAGAGATGCTCCTGTCCAAGTTTCTGATATCATATCCAACATCCTCTTGACGTGATGTCTTTGGCACTGTGTGTCAGCCAGTCCAGTGCTCCTAACTTGCAGTTAATCATAAATTTTTCACATGAATGGAACACATTCCTTCCCAGAAATTCACGGGACCTTTATTCATGTGTGCAGCACATTTCCTTTTAAGAAAAGGTAAAGCCTCACTGTGAAGAAGAAAAAAAAAAAACATGTGAGTGGAAGCCCACACGGTAGTTCAGATTTTTGTGAGTCACTTAAGGTTTACAATGTGTTTTTCTTGTATGTTGTTGACCACAGTGGCTCAGAAATAAAGCATGTCAAATAGAAAAACAGATGTTACGGTGAGTACTTGCAACTTTGAGGACATTCCCTTGTTCAAGGACACTTGATATTGGAGAAACTGGAGAAATCAAAAGGTCTGAATAGGAACACCACACTTTTTCCACATTTTTCAGACATGGATGAAGGAAAAAAGGGCCATAACCGCATCTGAGCCGGATATTCCAACAGAAAAATTCTACATTTGTTTGCAGTTGGAAATGTGTTTTTGTCAGGAAAATCTTCTTTGTCAGAGGAATAACATTCAGCTCCTTCCTTCATGTTCACTGGCACCCTGAAGGGTGGAGAATGTTCTGTGCATCAGATATTGTGGCAAGTTTTTCCTCTGTGCCACATCATCAATACCAGATGTACTGTTGCTCCACCTTGTGGCTAAAACTTAAACTGATTTTATTCAGCTATTAGCAGTGATATGTGGGCTGTACTTAAACTGATGCTCTTTTAGGACAGTCATTAATATCTATTTGCATAATGGAAAATAACATTTACTAGTTTATTGGATTAGGAAATGTTTTCCAACAGATTATGAAACATTCAATGTACCATATTTGTGGCTTGAAAATATACTGATAGATTACTTATTAATAATTAATAAATATAAAGGAACTGATGAAGAACAGAAAAACTCAATCTCAGGTGGTAATGAGTAAATTATTCAGTCTCAAACTTTTGAATGTTTAAAACGTATTTGTCTTTTGGGGGAGTATCATATCTCTAAGTTAGAGAACAACATCAAGTGTTCCCAAATGTGTTTTTTCTCAATTTATTATTATTATTTATTTGTTATTATTAATTATTATTATATGATAATTATACTATGAATAATATATAATGACATATTATACTGTATATATGTATTATTAAGTACTATTCAAGAGCCAGTTTCTGTTTATTGTAGACACAAAGTAGACTTTTGTCTGTTTATTCTCCTGTACTTCAAGATTTGAAGATTATTGTTAATATTGTTATAATAATAATAATAATAATAATAATAATTATTATTACATTAATAAAAGGTAAAAACAAAAACAAACAAACAATACATTAAAGGATAAATAATATTCATAAGACCCAATCAACAAAACAGCAAAACAGAAAGATTGAATTGTCACCTCAAAATTTTAGTTACAACTTTCTTTACATACATACATACATTTCTGCACACAAAACAAACACAAACAAACAACAAAACAAAATAATTACAAATGAGCTTCACCTCAACCAAGTACAACAGTAAATTTATGTTTTTACATTAAAGGTCCAGTGTGTAGGAGTGTGTGGTGTAATTGCTGCATTGCAGTCTCCTCATATCACCCTCACCTACCTAGTGGAACAGAGAAACAACACTTGAAAGGTCCTGTCTAGAGTCAGTATTTAGTTTGTCTGTTCTGGGCTACTGTAGAAACATGGTGTTTCAACATGGCAGCCTCCATGAAAGAGGACCTACTACCACTGTAGATATAAAAGGATCATTTTTAAGTGACAAAAACAAAACCATTCTTATTTTCAGGTGATTATACATGCATGAAAACATATCTTACACACTGGAAAAAGTCACTGATCACGCCAATGTGATCAGATCATTTTTATTTTATTTTATTTTACCTTGGGTCATTTGCACTATTGAGGAACCGTCATTAGTGCAAATGTAACATGGCTACACCAGCTTTTTGTTGAAAAAAACAAAAACAAACTTTTTCTGTTCAGGTTTGCAACTTGTGTTTACATTTTCATCTTTTGAGTTGCTTCATTGAGCACACTGTGTGTTTGAAATAAAGTATGTCAAAGTGAAAAAATAATCTGATTTTATAGGGGATGTTGTGCTGAAAAAAAAAAGAAGACAAAATAAGATTTTAGTGTTTAGAGTTTAATAAATGTAATACTTTAGGAGTGTTTTCCTGATTATGCTTCCATACTTTTCAGGTTCAATGCAATATTTATAACACAGCATATAGGCCTATGTAGTGTTGTATTAGTATTTTTTATATATATATATATTTTACCAAAGAAATGATCTATATACTGCAAATATAACGCCACTGCGTGCATAATCCGAGTATTAGGCCTAGAAATAAAACAAAAATCACCTTTCTTCCTCTGTGGCGTTCAGCGGGCGGATAGAGGAAGTTTGACCCATCTGGGCTGCTGTAGCTGGAGGAGGAGGAGATCATGACTGGTCCTTTGACGTGGAATATTTCCGTAAAGAGACGATGGAGGAGTAGCAGCGTGTAGCTCGAAGCTATCCCCTATTAACCTTACACGGAGACGGGATTTAGCCCTGAATCCCGGTCAGATCTGGGTTCAAGGGAGCTGACGGACAACAGTCTTTCACAGACTGATCCCTTTCTGTTCCCCCGCCTCCCTCCATTCAGCTACAATCATGATAAAAGCCATTTTAATATTCAACAACCACGGGAAACCAAGGCTTTCTAAATTCTACGAGCACTATGTGAGTAACATGAGATTGTACTTGACTTGATATTTACACATTTTGATGTGTGCGTAAAGGTTTGTTTGCATGACTGACAGGGCGAAGTGTAAAAAGTCAATTAAACATGAATATGTCTGTTAAGATAGTTTGTTGAATGCAAAACCAGAGCAAGATGTGTCCAGGTGCACACTGCATACATGTAACATCACTGCAAAACTGTTTGGATGTATAGACGTGTGTGCATCACAAGTGATGAGCTGCTGTATAAGATGTCAGTCCGAAACCACGCTGTCCTTTTAAAACATGAATAATTAAACGTGTGCAAGCCGAAGCGAGGCTATCGCATTCCTGTCGAGTCCTGTATGAACAGGACTGTGCCCACTTTTTTCCTTCCTCCTATGTTAAATCCAGCTGTGCCCGTGAACACTGAAGTGAGTTCGCTCTGTTTGTGTCACATGACTTTAATGACGCCCTTGTGAGAAACTCGTGCTCACTCCTCCATACCTCCTCACAGCTAACTGCTCCAGTCAGCTGTATTGTCTTTAACTTTCCACCTACAGGTCAGAAAACGCAGAGAGAGAATGAATGGCAGCTTTAACCGAGCAACTCACTTCATTCTCTGTTAAAACGTTTGTATCAGTATTTAAAATATCTGATCCTGATTTGACATTGTCCCTCTGAACAGGACTCCACTGGACAATATCAAAGGTTGAGATATGAGGGTATTGTGTATCATTTATTATTTTATTTATTTATTTTTTTGCTGATTTTCTCTTTAACGTTACAGCAAAACAACGACAAATGTCACACGGTCATAACCTTCTGAACAGGTCTCCACTGGATCTGTCAGCAGTCCTCTTCAGGAGTTCATATACAGTATGAGGACATTACCAATGAGTCAAAATGTTATTTATGGTCAGTTTTTCCACTATGGGGTCATTTTTTACCCCTCAAAGAACACCCTGATCGCTTAGCAAACAAGCACTGTTTAGACATGTTTTGAGCACGCTGCCATATCAAAAGATAGAGCTAACTATATTTGATTGATATTATGCTAGATAGATGGATTTGAAAAATAGCCTACATATAAACAACTTAACTGCATCAAGAAATGAGGTGTTTAAAAATTGACATCTTAAATCCTGATCAGTAAAGATGATTTGCCCATTTTCTTTTTTTGGTGTGTGTTTTGATCAACTGAACATTTTTATATTCTGGTAGAGATGCAACAGTTATTTTCGTCATTGATTAATCCTCTGATGGGGATAAGTGATTCTGGAGAAATCCAATACCGTGACAAATGCCACCATGTAGTGCAAACGACACAGCAAGTAACTAATATCGGTGATGTTGTGCATTTGCAAACCGCTGCTAAAGATGTATCTGTGCAGGTAACATGCAGAGAGGACAATCGGCCTCCCAGACCTGGCACAACAGGTCCAGATAGCAATACGAACAACTCTCCCACTACTATAACATCACACATATCTCGGTAAACTAGAAAGTAAGCAGAATGTTCATTGGCCAGTCATTTAACGTTACCCGACACACACAAGTCCTACCTGCAATAACAAGTTAGAGCTGTTTGTTTGTTCCCCATTTACAGACGGAGGGACAGATTTTTTTTTAACGACACACGCTGAGCGGAGAGCCAGCGGACCGTGAGGACATATTCACTGAATTTGAAAATTGTATTGGATTAGAATTGCATTACCTACAATCACTTACCCCACCTTTAATGGATTAATCAGTTGGAAAATTGTAAAAATGCCAAAAATGTCCCACAGCCCAAGGTGTGACATTCTCAAATTACTGGCTTTGTCCGACTGTCAGCACAAAACACACACACACAAAAGAAAATGTAGTTTGCTCTCAGTATAAGGCAAAAAAAGGTCCAGATTTTCACATTTCAGAAGCCAGAGTCAGGAAATGCTTTGCTTGATAAATAACTCAAACATTTAATCAGTTTTTGACATTGTTTCATGTCCAAATTGGGTAAATTGAACCTTTGGGAAAAAGTGATAAAGTGAAATTTCAGTATGTTTTTTTTACATGTAAGAGATTAATCAATAAAGAAAATAATCAGTAGTTGCTCGCCAATTGTCTGCAATTAAGTTGTTAGTTGTTCCAGTATGCATTTACTGACATGTACATGGATGCGTTTGTATTGCAGGAGGATGACTTGAAATTGATCGGATTATACAAAGGCTGTATGTAGCCACCATCTGTTATATTAAAAGCTGAGGTGTCGGCTTACTGGCTGGCAGGATATAAGATTTCACACACACTGCTAGCTGTGAAAACCTACTTTAGCATTCGGTTTATTTAACTTAGTTTATTGCTAAGGCCGGGCTTAGCTCGAGGGCTTGTTAGAGATGGTGCAAACAATACAAGATGCTGAAATATGATTGTGTGTGTGTGTGTGTGTGTGTTTTGTGTTCAGAGGGAGAGTGGCAGAGCTGAAGAGGCGTTGTCTTATTAGTTCGAGCCGGTCTGCTGGCTCAGACATGAAGGCAAAGTATCCGTCTGATATAAGGGTGACATGTTAGGGGGAGAGGAGAGTGAAATATGTGCGCGCGCACACACACACATAAATTCACGCCACATAAATTCCCGAGCAATCAATGGGCACCCGGCCAGATTCAATGAGAAATTTTCGGAAGAAGAGCAGCTGAGTGTTCATGCTATAAAAACAAGGTATATTTTGTGTGCGCATCCTAGGTCTATAACTTCATTAAATGACGCTTTCACACATACTGGACGTGCTGTTTTTTCTTTTTTGCAAGGCAGGTAAATGATAAAGAAGTGAATTATTAGTTGAGTTATCTTCCAAGCTCATATGGTGTGTAGGCTACAGCTGCGTGTCTTTCAGCTTATGTAAGTTTAAAGCAGCTTTAGACTTCTGGCAATGCTTTTCTTTACCCCCCACCCCCAATTTAGTATTCATGAGCAGTCAGTGTTTATAATATTCTACAATGTGGTTTTAAGCAGATATAACTACAACTCCTCCTGTGGTCAGCCACTAGTGGAGGCTGGTGTATGAACAGGTCATATATGACAATGTTGTGAAACACATTTGTGTCTTCATGGGAGAATTTATAACTGCTGATAAATGCAGTAAAACATATAACATGTTATAAACCATTTATAGATTCATGTTTGCCTTAGTTTTTAGTTTTCCTTGTGCTTACTGACCTTTTCACATTGGCACACTTTGGTGAGGCTGACTCAGATTTTAATCACCGTTGTCTGGGGTATTTAAGGTTACATTAAAAGTGTGAGACTGTATGTTTTTGGACCATGAGAATGTATTGTATGTAATTTCCATTTTTATCAACCAAAAATATGCTAGCCTGTTTTGCCATGGCCTTCTGTTAGTTCAGGAAATGCTCAAATGTGAGCTCGCTCTTTAAATCTTTTAGTAAATGCTTGCAAACACGCCTACGGATATTTAAGATTGTTAAACAGAATCTCATCCATTAGCAAACATTAAGATAAGCCTGCCTTGGTTCAGCTTGTAGAATAAAATGATTGCCTCTGTAGCCTGCGGGCATTAGTGTATGTTTAAATATTACAAATAGAAATGGTATAAATCCTGTTTTTTCACTCAGCATGTGCATACTCGAGAAAAAGAGCGGCCAGAGGAAGCATTCATTTAGATGCCAACCCAGTCTGCTGGCTAAAAGTAATAAAATGGCTCAGTGGAAGGAATTAAGTGCGCAAACAACACATTATTTACCGTCTTCTTTTTGTTTAACGTTCTCTGTTTCCTCGTTTCATCCCGCAGACTGAAGACACAGAGCAACAGATCATCAGAGAAACCTTTCACTTGGTCTCCAAAAGAGATGAGAACGTCTGTAATTTCCTAGAAGGTGGAATGTAAGTTCATCAGTGCGTTGGCTTGTCCTGCGAGTGCGTCCGAATGTTAAAGGAGCAGACAGTGGAAGTAAACACTCAAGTAGATTATTTACTCTGCAGCATCACAGGAATTCCTTTCACAGATTAAAGGGAAGCTCTTTATGAATGCCGATCAATAGTATCAGTGTTTTGTTTAAAGTTCATCCATCATTCATTAATGAGGAGCAAAGCGGGTGTCATCTTACTCCACTCGCTCTTGCTCTTTTCCCCTCTCACCAGTCTCTGTCAAGTTAAGTTATGTGACACTAAAGCCTCGTAATTGTAAAATATTATTACACTTGTAATGTTTAGACGACTGCTGAGTAGTGCCACATCAACTAAATATTTAAAATGGCTTTATTCACAGTTACCTTTGAGTGGTTACACAAGATTCGCGGCGTTACAACATTTCCTGTGGCAAAAGCCACACCGGTGTGATTACATATTCACTGAGGTCAAGTAACAGACTGGACGAGCAACACCTTTATCTCCTCATGTTTGTGTATCATATGTCCTATCTTTATATATGTTGACCCATGACTTAAAAACATCCTGATGTTTTTGTGTCTGTGTCGTAACATGTTTACGACATGCTAATTACATCAGGTCACGCACAAGAGAGAGTGCAGTGTTGTGTGTGTGTGTGTGTGTAAACTCCAGGTGAAGGTATAAGGTGCTGGTGTGATGTTTCCCTGTCTCCTGTCTTTCAGGTTGATTGGAGGATCGGACTACAAGCTGATCTACAGACACTACGCCACACTGTACTTTGTGTTTTGTGTGGACTCATCAGAGAGTGAACTAGGAATTTTAGACTTAATCCAGGTAACAGCCTGGGAAAGCATTGTGTATCTGTTGCCGGTGTATCTGTTACTGGCTTCTTTTAACGTTAAATTTGTTTGAATTTCAGGTATTTGTGGAAACGCTGGACAAATGCTTTGAGAATGTCTGTGAGCTTGACTTAATTTTCCATGTAGACAAGGTAGGAAATACTCGTGAATGGGTTTGCCTCTTTGTGATGTTAAATATTTACAATACTTGAATGTCTGATCCTGAAAGTTTCTGGACCTTGTATAAAATTAGAAATCCTGTATCTGAGCCGTTATTGCCTCATATTATGGTGTCACACTTATCAGATGATCTGTCTTGCAGCTGCAACAAATTTTCAACGACTTCCTTAATTTTGTCTTTGAGCAATTTGCACAGTCATAATTGGTTTGTAAAATCCGTCTGGGTTTTTGGTGTTAGACGCAACTTCTTAAAACAACAGTAGAAAGTAGTAGTTGTGTGCAGATATAAGTGATTATTAATGTAGCTGTAACTTTTCATGTCAGCATTTATAAGTGGAGTCTGGTATAGAAACAGATAATGAACAACAATTGCACAATTGAACACTTAAAAGTTCTTATATCTTCTAATAACTACATTTTAGGATGTGGTTATAAACCATAAACCACCTATTAAATATTTGCACACTGCACACTGCTTAGATATGCTAAACAATTTGACTTAAAGCACATTTGTTTAATGACATTTAAACATTTTTATTTCATATCTTGTGTTTTCTCAGGTCCACAACATCCTGGCCGAGATGGTGATGGGTGGGATGGTCCTGGAGACCAACATGAACGAAATCATCACACAGGTGGATGCTCAGAACAAGATGGAGAAGTCTGAGGTAAGCCTGACCCTGCCCCATCCACTGTATGTATGACTTGACTCCCATATTCTCTGAGGTACTGTATACAGTATGCAGGCATGTGTGTATGCTGCACCCTGCATGCTACTCTCCGGTGACCTTGTGAATGCTCCCTACCTACTCCTCAGTGTTTGTGCTCTTTTTCCGGCCTCTCCTCTCGCTGCTGCACTGCTCCCAACACAGGTTCTCAACATATCCTCTCCTGTATCCCACAGTATAAAGTACAGTATCATAGTCACCACTTTTGTCATGATTACGGACACTTAACTGTATCATTGTCCAGTGCATCTCTGACCATTTAATCACTCAACCACCATTTTATATTTGACCATGTAGACTTGTATATATTCATGAAAACAAGCTGGTTGTAGGCTGTGTTTTACATTTTTATTATTCCTGGAGGAGAATGTGAATTCCTATACGCTCTCCATGTTGGAGTAAATGCTTTTACAATGTGTTTTGTAGCATCTATAAGCCAGTGTCCTTGCTTAGATATTTGCTCTCTGCAAGGACATTGCTTTGCTTTCCATACAGCTTCTGCTAGCAGATAAACATTCATTTACTTAATTGGAAAGGAGAAAAAAAAAAAAATCAACAGACAGCCAGAGACAATTTCATGAAATCATTTCTGTTTTGCATAATGTGGATTTTTGTCTCAGATAGTCCTAAAATGTAATTGCACTAATAATTTGGCTTTGTTTTTCCTTACAATGCACTGCAGTAATGTCCAAACATTGAGGCAATGTTTTTGGGGAGTCCTTTTTGTACTTTTTCAGAAACACGTTCAACAAATTTCTTGTATTTTCTTGCATAGACGATGAAGTGAAGGGCTACATTGTCAGGATCTCAACTGGCTGACTCTAATGTGTGCTCTAACATTTGAATTTGAAAAGTTTGAGTCTTAACAAAGTACACTTTTTTTTTCTAATAATCTGAGCCGCATTGTGTGCATTTAATTAGATATAATCTTCTTTTTCAATTGATGTTCTGTAAGCAGAGTCTTTTACTGTTTTACAATCATCAGAGCTGCTCTGTCTTTCCCTCTTGGACCTACCCTAGACTGCAGCGTGTCCTTTTCACACTGATGCTAATTCAAAATGACATTGTCCATTTATAGGGCAGTCTCTGGGGAACAAGGAATGAGCTGTTCTCCTTCCAAACTGGCTGATTAAGTGACATTAGTGTTTTTTGAAATTATAACCTTCATTTTTTTTTTTTTGCTCTAAAAATAACTGTGGGAAAAATCATTTTTAGCTTTAAAATGTGGTCTATGATAGGTCCTATCACTTTTTTTCTGTGGAGATAAACTGTAATTACTTTTATCTGCTTTAACATTCCTCATTCCTCTTTTTCCTGACCCTGTCTAGTTCTTTCCATTCTTCTCTCTCTTTACAGACGTTTATCTTTCAGTCTACCAGGCAGGACAGGTAGACACAGGTACTGCTAAATTTACAACCAAGTACTGTAACCTTAACTGAAGTCTACTCTCCCCCGAGTCTCTCCATATAATAGCAAACTGACGTCACTAACATACAGTAGGAATCTTTCATAGTGGACCCAAAAATGTTGCCATTTCTCTTTTGAAATTCACATAATAGGTTTCATCACTTTGGTGAATGTACAGAGGGTGGACAAGATAATAGAAGCAGCTGACAGTATAGTGTAATCTATTACAATACATAAATAAATACTGTCTTTGTAAAGTTTGTGACTGCTGTTGAGACTGCGAGAGAGGTCGTTGTTCAACTCTGTGATCATTTTTGAAGCTGTAGTTTGTGTGGTGCATTATGCGTACTGTCAGGTGTATCTATCATATTGTCCACCCACTGTAGTTTAAAGAACTCCAACAGGCTTGAGTGGGTACTCTAAATATTTTCATTATATTATGTGATTTGTCTTTTGGTGTAATAATCTCACTAACTGACTCTATCAAATCATCTCTGGTCCAACGTGGTGCTGTGCCTTAAAAGAATAATTTGATATTTTGGGAAATAAGCTCATTGGCTGGTTCGAGTCATTCGATCGACGACCACTAGAAATAGCAGCTGGTTTACTTAGTTTGGCATAAATTCGGGAAACTGCAGGAACCAGCATGGCTTTGTCCAAAAATAACAAAATCTGCCCTCCAGGTACTTTAAAGCTGACTTATTAACAGTTTATACTTCATTTGTTTAATCTGTACAAGTAAAAAAAGTACAGCTTGTTGTTTTTGATGATTTTACGTGCTGTTTGGCAGGCAAGCAGCCAGTGGTGGTGGGGAAATTACATTTCCTGGCAAAGAAATTGCTCAGTCCTTGGTAAAATGGCACATTTTGTTGTTCTTACTCTTTTTGCTTGTACGGGTTTTCACAAAGCGATGCAACCTGTTAATTTGTGAGCTTTAGAGGTGCTGAAAGCTGGAACTTTAAAAACCTTTTTAGACACGGGCCAGGCTAGCAAAGATGAGCAGCTGCAAGCTAAAGCTACATATTTGCCCTACACACCTGACGGCAGTATGTAGGGTAAAGACGCAAAAGCATTTTAACTGAAATGTTGATCTGTTCCTTTTAATGTCTCCCCCCCTAAAACCACACACAGTTTGTCTTAAACCAACGATCAAAAACCTTCTGCTGTAGACCTTTATCTCATCTCATCTCATCTTACAAGGGATGGTGTACTGCTGCAACCTTTGAAGAGGCTTGCTGACTTACATGGACCAGAGAATCAAACCATTGTCGTATATTACACAGCTGGTGTTACTATTTTTGTCCATATTAGTCACCCAGCGTTTGATTAAAAACCCACTATTGTGGCCTCGCACATTAGGTTTCCAGGCTACCCACTGTGAGGGGAAAAAATATCTCGAGTCTGACTCCTGAATACTGAGCCCATGTGCAGGATCAGCATTCCTCTCACTTAACACCACGGTCATCTTCCCGTCTAACACTAGTCTCCTTGATTCTTGGCAGAGGGAGGAATGCCCATAAGACAAACGGTCCATTGAAATAACCTTGTGAAAATAAGCAAAGTAGATAAATCTAAATTCCAGGCATACTTTATGTGTGTCACTAAATGATTTACGAGGCTACTCATCTGAGTGTGTTCCTAATAGAGCCAATGAACATACAGTTCTCCTGTGTTTTGGTCATTTTTGGGTCTTTCTGCTAAAGATTCAACTGGGGCGGGAGGGGGTGGGGGGATCTCTAACCGCAGTGATTCTCAAATGTCTGCTCACACTTGAGATAAAAACATCAAATCATTCACTCTCTACAGATGTGTTTTATTATTCCAAAACAAACTTGATGATTATCTTTTTTTTTTTTTTTTTTTTTTAAAAAAATGGTCCTTAATACAGTCTCACATTGAGACTCATTGTGTTAGAGTGAAGTGCCTCCTCTGTCCCTGAGAATAGATCTCCCATTGTAGTTTAGTACTATTAGGCTTACAACCTCCTCATGTCATCAGTAGTTAACACTTGTTGTACTCACAAATATGTATGTAGACTAAAAAAAAAATGATTAGTTGTGTAGTCTTTCCAGAAGTATTTCAACCTACCAGAAGCACCGTATCACCTGTATTATCATGGCTAATATTATGTTGACATGTTCCTTTTTAAATTTGATGCACACATTCTATACATACCTATCTATTCAAACATCATTTCCGTCTTCATATCCAAATCCATTTTTTCTGCTTTACCTGATTCTCTCCTTGCATTTTTACCCCTATCGGTCCTCGAGAGTCCAGTGGGTTCACTTTCCAAGCAATGCTGCCTTTTGTCCATTTGATGAATGTCCAGTACTGCTCAGTACATCAAAATTAGTGAATGGTCTAGTACAGTATGTCCTCACAGTTGATTCATAATTGGCTCTGGTTGTGGTGTAAATCATTATAGAACCAAATAATGCATGTGCATATGAAGCTATGAAGGCATCTGAATGTACATTTGCACATGTTGTCTGTCCTAGTAGCTGTCAGTGCTTTTGCATTTTGTCAGCAGTTTTTTTTTTTTTTTTTTGTGTGTAGTTTTTTTTTGTGTTAGTTCTCTGTGTGTATGTGTGTATGTGTGTCCATTGTTCACTGTTCAGTGTGATGTCATGCACAGCATGTTTTGTGATTTACTGATGTGTGTGTTTTGTGTGTTTGTGTGTGTGTGTGCGTGTAGGCCGGTATTGCAGGAGCGCCTGCTCGTGCTGTATCAGCTGTAAAGAACATGAACCTCCCGGAAATGCCCAGAAACATCAACATTGGTGACATCAGCATAAAAGTGCCAAATTTACCCTCCTTCAAATAATGGCAGCGAGATCCCGAACCTGCAGATGTCAGCCAATGTTTACCGTGATGCAATCTGTTTACCAAAACCTCAAATTACTAACTTTTATCAAAACTATACATCTTGAAGGTACTGTGTGATTTGACACTCCTTGTTCTGGTGTTATCTCTTTGTTTTTCCTATTAAAGAAAAGAGTTTTTTTGCGTGTGTTTTTTTTTTTTTTTCTGTTGGAAGAAAAAATGAAGTATTTATTTATCAGTGGTACATTCCTTCTGCCTCGCTGAGGGGGTTGCCCCCCTGATGTTTAGCTGCTACAGTACAGATCTGTGTCAGTTTGTAACAGAAATGACTCAAGTGTTTACTTAAAAGAGAAAGCGTGGCAGGGAGTGAAGTTTTGGGACTTTCGTCTTATTGGTTTGGTTCTTCCAGACTTATCTAATCAATGGAAGAACGAGCATGAAACCATGTCAAACACCAAATTGGAACAGATCTGCTACAGTATTGAAAGTCAAACATTACAGCTCGTAAAATCAGAGCAAAAAGTACAGAATATTATTATATTGCAGATATGCTGTGTGATAGAAATATGAATATATATATATATGCTGAAATGATTTTTTTCTTTTCTTATTTGTATGCAAAATATTTTTAAATGATTTGTCATGTCTTATCAAATATTCCTCTTAATTTTAATCTGTGCATGACTTTTTTCTCTTCTTTTTCAACATAATAAACAGTTGAAACTCAACCTGCGTTTGTGTTTTTTCATTACTGCTATTAGCTTATACTGTTAATGTGTTTGATACAGTACAGCATTTTACAAAATGTGCACTATGTACATTGCCCTGGAAACGTTCCAGGTCATCAAGCAAGCAATGAAGTACAACATTAGCAAATTGTGCCACTTTATAAAGGCCCCTTACAAAGAGAGTTTATGTAACTGATGACTGCATTAATGCATTAATGGTTAATCAAATAATTTACCAGTACGTGTCTGGCTAAATACCAAAAGTGTATAAAAGCAGAGACAACCAAGTATTTTTCTAATGTCATCTTCAAACATAAATATGGCACTGAGCTCTGTAGCCGCTAACTATGGATATTTCCTAAGATTCTTTATAGGGAAATTCATTATTCCCTAATGTCTAAGCTAAGTGCGGACACAGTTGGACTACTTTATCAATAATTAATAGCTCTTTGGTCAATGGCTATGTCATAAATATGTATAAATTCAGTCTGGTTTCAGATGGGCCATAACTGCTCTATTTTCCAAAGATCTAAAAACATTCAGATATACTGTACCTCCTACTGAAACCGCAGCATTAATTCTCTTTCCATTGAGGATGTAAAACCATGGATGACAAAAAGCGTCATTAGGCTAAACCAAAACAAGACTGAGGTCCTTCTGTCCTCCTGTCTTGCCTTTCCTTGACTCCTCACTGAAACAAGAAGAAGAGACCAAACGGTCTCCCTCCTGGTTACCAGTGAAGTACAGAACTGATTTTAAGACTTCATTACTTCTGTACTTTTTTCTTCTTTTTCAACATAATAAACAGCTGAAACTCGACTTATTTTATATCATTAGTACTTTTAGTCTATATTGTCAATATGTGTTTGTACACTTAACAAAATGTTCTGCATTTCATTACATTGTCCTGAAGATGCTGCACTGACAATACTGCATGTAGCAGGTATGGCAGGTCATCACTTTAGGTGGACCGAACAGTGAAATACAGTTTTATCACTCTTTAAAGCACTTTTGTCAACATTTGTTGATTTCAGATGTGCTCTATAAATAAACGTTAACAAGACCAGACTTTGGGTTGTGAAAAAGAGAAGGACTTCAGGACATGTCAACACTCCTAACTAACTAACTAACTAACTAACTAAGTAACTGCAAATAAAGCAGGAAACCTGTCAATGGGTAATAATCTGGCAATCCAAAATGTATTTTAATGAATACTTGAGGCTTAATTCCTGTTTTAAAACCATAACAAACGCATTACTTATAACTTATGGGCCATTTATAAAGGCCATTTTATTAGAGAATGGTATCAGTGAGGTGATAACGTTTACCTTAATACTTTGGCTGTAAAACGTAATTGTCGCGCATTTGTGTCCGGCTCTGTTTGTCCATCGCGTACCCCGTAGTGACTCATGTTGCGGACACTTGTGCGCAGCTTTTACGCAAACTATGCTCCAACGAACTCCACTGTGCTGTGACATTTTCTATAAAAATGAAATTCTATATTATTGTTTGCAGTGTTGGAGTACATCAGCGCCACACATTTTATTTTCTTTTTTATATTTCATTGATTTTTTTTTGTTTTTTTATTCTTCACTCGACTGCGCATCGTCACGTGATCAGTCTCGTGACAGCAGTAGGAAGTGGGGATGACAACAGTGTGAGGATGCTGCAGCTGCTCTGACACTTTTCAGCACTTCATCTTTTATTTACAGAAAGCTGCGGACAACAATGACTTCAGTTATAAAAGAAACACAAAGGTGGGCAGTTTTCTTTAAAGTTCACAGACACAGGTCCGTCCAGTAGCTGACGTTAAGCTACCTGTAGCCTAACTCTGAGACAGGAAGGCGTCCTCAAAGTTATCGATGTTGTTATTTGATGCATAAACACGTTACACTAGCTTGGGGTTCATTTATGTTACTGCTGGTATCATTGACGTTATACGGTTTCTTACTCCTTTGGGTGGGAGATATAGGACACTAACTGCAAACACTGTGGTGGGTAGGAGGAAAACAACTGTACTGTAGTGAAAACCTTAAAATGTTCATAGTAAGACCTGGCACAGTGCTCCATAGACACAGAGCTGTCACTACATTTGAGAGGGACATGAAAATGAAGCCTTAAATTTCAGGTTAATGTTCACAAGTTGCTGACTAACTGTAGCCATTATGAATTATTTTAGGCTGAGAGTTTTAGGCTAAAGCAGTTACAAAATGACAGTAGTGTTCGTATATTTGAGTGAAAAAACAATTTAGTAATCACAAACTGGGGCTAAAAGTCACAATTATTGTGATTGGGTACGTTTAAGCACAGTAGTTCTGTGCCTGTATTTGTAGTGTTACTACCTGTTTACTGTGACTGAATCATTATTATTTTTTAATTAATTGAAATAACATTCATAGGATTTTAATTTAGATCAAGAGTCAAGAATGTGTCATTGCACAAAAGACTGAGGACACATTACGCGTACTGTACATATTCACATGCAAACATGTGTAAAACCAGTTATTATGTAAAATGCACAAACTGTGCTTAAAATCCACCATTCTTCAGATATTGTTATTTTAAATACAGCAGGAAGTGTTTATGATACTGTCACTTGACCCAAGTAAAATGTCAAATGTGCCTTTTTCATAATTTTAGCTCTGAGGAGTTTATCTACGCACAACCTCATTTTAGGTTTATAATGTGTGTGTTGTGTGTTGTTAATGTAAAGAGGCAACTTTGACAGGTAGACTGAAATACCTTTCATTTATGACGTCATACTTGGGCAGTAAACCTCTTTTGTTCGGTTACCTAGCTGAAAGTTTTGAGTACTTTCTACAGCGCTCTTGACTCTTCTTTCCAAACAGCATAAAAGAAGCAGTGACTTTCATCAACGCGATTGATGTGAACAAGTTCTCCAGGCTGATCTCCCGCATCATACAAAAGCTTCATCTAAAGGTACAGAGACTCCACAGTGTTATCCGTGCCAAAGACAAGAGGATTTTTGGGGGCTTTTGCAGCAAAGCTGTAGTGCCAGAGAGAGCACTGCATGCATAATGACTTATTTGAGCATCAGTCAGACTTGACTCTAATGAATGCACACTCATGCCTGGACCTGTTGATCTCTGTTTTTTTTAGACTTCACTGGCTGTCAAAAGGTGTCAGTCATTTATTTCAAGAACAATTTGTCTGTTAAGTTTAATTCAATGAGAAGTTAATTTTGTTCATGAATAATGTAACGTTTGACATGTCAAATCATAACAAACCACAGGTGTGACTAATGGCGCTGATAACAACTGTTTAGCATGATTGCTCACTGACATGGCTTCTTATTACACTTGATTAGCATGGAGCCATTGTCAGTGTTACTGTTTTAACCTTTTGCTGGTCAGACAAGCCAAAATGTCTGCTGTGGAAAAAGTCTGTTTACATCAGATTAATTATTTTCTTTATTGTAATTGATGGTATTTTATTATTAATTTGTTGTCCAGTATGTCAGATTGAACTGAATTTGAATGCTTAATGGTTAATCTGGCTCCTAATCTGGACACGCACGAAATGCATTCTAAAGTTGTTTGATATTTTCTACTTTGAAAAGTTGTTGATGTCTTGAAGACGGTGATATTTGGAGGATCTTTTTTCACATCAAACAATAAATTACGTTTTCTTTACAGGGGGAGCGGACATTCAGTGAAGAAGAGGAGCAAAAACTCCAGGCTGCACTCTCATTGGATAAACAGGCTCTTAATCTAGTCCTGGAAACTTCTGCTTTTATACTAGAGCAGGTGAGCTGTGGTCATCTGACATTCTTTGTTACATTATTGCGTTGGCTTTACCTATTTTATGGTTAACATGATTTAAATGCTTGATTTTACTAGGTTGCAGTATAGTTCTTTTATATATTTATTTAGTATTTTTAAGTGTTAACATGAGGTTTTAGATGTGGTGGAGGAGGCCAAGTAAGAAAAAAGACTCTGTATATCTGTATGAAGACTCTTGTCCACTTAGATATGTTATTTCAGTTCTGTCCATTTTACCTCTTGGGGTTGTTTGACAGTGACCGTGCAAAGTGATTATTATTACCATGCAGGGGTGGGCCTTGACAAATCACATTTCACAAGCTAAATTGAGGTGTTTTTTTTTATTTTTCAATAACCAGATTAGTTTCTCCATTTGCACCATTAAAACATCATATTGCATTAAACATACTAGACAGATTTCAAAATGGTGAAACCTGAGTCTAATTTGAAGTTGTAAACAGAAGCCAAAAGGTGACATCATCATAAAATAGCACTTTTCAAGTACAAGCTCAACTGTACTCTTTACAAAACGTCATCCAAGGAGGAGCCACGAAGTCATTCGTCGAGTCAGCATAGCCATCTAATTGGACATTTATTGGTAGCTCTTGATCTAAAATCGTCAGATTGCCGACCCCTACTCTCGAGATGATTTATGATGATGGGACATAATTTACAGCGCTGCTTTGCGTGCTATGTTCATTAAAAGAGACACATTGCCACAGTTCGATTATATGTGATGAAACCTGATTTAACCCTCACTCTAAGGAAAGTAAGAAAGATAGAGACTGTGTGTGTGCAGTAGTTGTGTCTGTAGCTTTCGTGCCTGTTAGTTTGGGTGGAGATGATTTTATTTTCTTTTTGTGTCATGCACACAAAGTGCCCAACACTCATGCAAGAACAAAATAGTCTGCCTTCTCTTCCAAGCATCATCGTCATCATCATTTAGCCAAAAATAATCCTCATAAAGGAGAATATTTGACTAAAAACAGGATGGCAAAATAAAAAATGAACTTCACACAAGGTGACATTGTGAGCCCATCTCTCCAGCTGGGGTCACTGTTGTATTGTGAATTGTAGCAGTGTTGAAGTAAATTTGAATATGGCTGTAAGAGCGATCTGTTACACCTGTAGAACATGGTTAATGGTAGCATTTATTATACAGTTTCTACTTCTCTCCTCTGCAGGCAGTGTATCATAATGTAAAGCCAGCCTCTCTGCAGCAACAGCTGGAGGCAGTTCATCTAAATCCAGACAAGGCTGAGATGCTCGCTCAAACCTGGGCCACCACTGGACCTGAGCTGGTGGAGAGACTAAAGCACAATGTCTTTGCCCCAAAGAAGGTAAGGCTAGTAAACAAGTTTATTTTCTCCGACAGTTTTTTGGCACTAACTCTGAACTCTGCCGCAACACCATTTTAATCTAAACCTGACTGTGTTTCTTCCAAGTGTAAGCTTAATTCACTCCCAGGCATTAATTACAGCCTACTTTTCACACTACTTTATCCCTTTGCACTGAGCCCTGTTTAGTGAGACATTATAGTCGCTTGATACTAAATTGAAAATGAGCATCAGATGATTCATATCAAGACTGACCTGCTTTTCTATGAATCCATTCCAGCTGTTTTTCATTATTTCACAGCTCACACAAGTCGTCACATTAATTTTAAAACGTGTTCCTCTTCATAACTTGATTAGGCACTGACACTTCAAACAGCGTTCCTTTCAAAGTCAGGGGAATAAAGATCTAACACAGAATAAATAAGCAGCATGTACGCATCAGTCGCATTATGCTGGAGTTGTTGCTGCTGTCATACTTCTAGACATCTCACCTGTCGGGGTCTCGCAAGTCATCCTCCTCTCCCTCATGATTTTATTGCTGCCAGCAGAGGACGGTGACAGCCATTGATCCTCGAGACGACCTCTGCTACTACTTTGACTTTGGGCAATAGTCAAGTCACACGAGAGACTGTATAACTTTTATATGTTTTCTCATCCACTTCTTCTGTTGAATGGAAAGCAGGGTTTTCTGTTTAGTCTCAAGTGCTGGTGCAAGACTGACACACATGGCTTTGATACACACTGGTGCGTCAGACTCATTCCTCTTCATATTGATAATTGTTGAGATACACTGCTCGTGTGAATTTCCTAACTCAGAAGGACATAATAGGATGTCACAGTTAGCCTTTATGTTGGTCGCTGCCAGTTGTTTGATTGGCGAGGACAGTTGCTGCTTTAATTAACATTGCTGCTTACGGAGATTCATCGTCTGCAGTGAACAGTGATGATCACTTTGATTACGCGCTATTCCTTTTAAATTGAGCGAAATTGAACCCCTGCTTGGATTCATACAAGTGCCAAACAACGACACACCTACCAGAAAACATTAACATATAATGAAGGAAATAAAAGTAATTAGAGGGGATATACTTTAATAAGGTATCATTCTGTTTTATGATTAGTCATTTGCTGAGTCATTTATGTATTACATCATTTTAAACTACATTTTTGCACCTGTATTTATTTTATTGATTCATTTCTTAAATTGAGTCATTTGCATACACTGAAAGTAAAATAAGCAGCACATCATAGAGTTGTGGTGTTTACCCATGCTACTGTGGATGTTGTCCCAGTCGTGAATAATGTGGCCCAGCCCTTCCCCGCCTCACACCTGTCCTCAGATGCTGTGGAAGCATCCAGACCCAATAAGTCACACATGGTTTATTATTATGGCCTCTCTCTGCATCATAAAACACTTAACTGCCCTGCCTTGACTCAGTGCTGCTAATCTATCATCCTGCTACAGCTGACTAAGACTGAGAATAATAGTCTGACAACCTGCAGCATGGAAGCAAGGTAACTTAAACTTTGAGATTAAGCAAAGTTCTACAGTAGTAAATCTTCACGACAATATTCATAAGTGTGATGACGAAGTGAGCTCTAGTAATACTGTTGGTCATCTAGTTGCATGTGGCCCACAAACAAGTGTAACTTGTGCGCACTCCATTTTCAGCAAACATGTTGTTCCTATAGGACTGTGTTTGCAGTCTCATCTTCATAAACAGGAATGCAAAAGTGAGAAAGTTGTAAGTCATCATAAATAAGCTGACAGTATGTCAGAAAATCCAGAATAAATCAGAGCTGCAATAATGATTTGATTAATCAGTTAGCCCATTGAAAGAAAATTTATCCTCAGCTATTATGATAATCAGTCTGATTGGCAGTGTTTTTCTATTTGCACATTCTCATTTATAATCATTACGCTAGAATAACTTTGATTAATATTGCACTTGCCAAAATCAGAAAGTGATTTTGAAATAAAAACAATAAAAATAAGAAGTGAACAGTGAAACACTAGCTGAAGTAGAATATAATGATGATGAAGGATGAATAGAATATCAATACGAGCATAAATATACACAGTTTCTTTCGAAATTCTGCCTCAACTGTTATTTTGTGTGAAACCTGCCATCTTAGTTTTGAAAATGTGCCCGCAGCCTTAATTAGATCAAAGTGTGAGATTGTATTGAGCCTATGTGAATATTAAATAAAGGCTGGCTCCGTTTGTGTGTTTCAGCTGGAGTATGTCGGCTGGCAGTTAAACCTGCAGATGGCCCAGTCCAGCCAAGCCAGACTGAAGTCTCCCAGTGCTGTCCTCCAACTGGGGCTCTGCAGTGAAGACTCTGAGGTGTGAACACATACACACACACACACACACACACACACACACACATACACTGGCGACCGGTGCAGCATACAGGACTGTCATTATTTTTCCTGCTCTGTTTCTCGTACCACTTACCATCACATCTTTTTGTAAACACACTAACGACGGTCTTATTTTACGTTGTAATCAGAAAACTGTTTCATGTTTGCCAAATGAGAACATCTCCAATCTGTCCCTTATTCTTTGCTAATGGATGGTAATCCCGCCGGTGTCTGTCTTGACCCAGAGGTAGACGTACATCTGGCTCCGGAGTAACTGTAGTGTAAAGACCAGAGATCAGGGAGCTTGTTATCTGAAACCTCCAGGGTCTTTTTGTTCTCTTGAGAGACTGACTCTGTAGCTAGAATTGGATGGTATTGTAACTAGCACTGAACTGTGTCAGTTTCTGCACAGTATCCAGACTTGTTTACAATATGTTTTATGACTGGATAGTTGTCTTATTGAGGTCATTGTGTGTGTATATATATATATAGATATAGATATATTATAGGATTTTTCATTGTAGGAAAAATGATACGGATATGGTTTGGATTTCATTCATTTGTATTCAGGAGAGTCTGTTTGGGCCCCAATTAGCTAATGCTGTGTAGTTACTCTAATAGCCAAGATCTCATGAGCCTGCCTCACTCATTTTGTTTTTTCCACTGGGAGAAGGATTGATCTGTTGCTCGAGTAAAAATGAGTGAGAACGCAAAAGGCAGTTTCTTTTTCACATTAAGTCATGTTCAACCTTTGATTGAAATATTTAATCTTCACTTAATGCTTTGAGTCTTCTAACAAGCTCAAATATGAACGTGTATTTAGCGGGATAACATCAAGTGCTATTGATAATTTGAGAAAAATATTTGAGATATCTTCCACAGATTGTAAATGCTACACAGGACTCCAATTTGTTGACATGGATACTGCAAATTTTAGTTATGGCCTTCAGGCATTTTACTGGTTTCATTTAAAGCAGTTTTGTGTCTCAAAATGGTGGGATTGATCATCCCCCGAGCCTGGATTGTGTTGTTCCAGCTGACTAGTCAAGTGTCTTTCTTGCACGCTGCTTTGTATTCAGTCCCTGGAGAATGCCAGCTCAGCCTAAACGAGGAATTAGGCATGACATATTCAAATTGATGCCGTCTTAAATGTGGGCCTATAGGCGTAAGCTAGAAGAAATTATATGTTTTTCTTTATCTTTGCGAGTGCGACAGCAGTAGGAATTTTTTTTTTTTTGTTTTAGAATATTTTCCGCTGTCTCCTCCCAAGGCTAGCAAAAGAGGGATTAATTTATTTAAATCCACTTATACAATTCCCCTTGTGGGAGGAGATAGCTGGGGGGGCTTAAACAAGGCTGGTTAAAAGTGTAGAGGGATCAACTTCATTGAACGTGACGGAGGTGCACGTCATCTGGTGGACTGCAGGGGGCACTGTTGTCTCACAGGTGGGAGAGCATCCTTTCAGGGGCCGTAAAGTATCTGACAGATAGATAGGATACCCTGTTTAACTTTGTATTAAGGCAGTTTGAGTGTGCTCAGTTTTATCTTTCTTTCTTATTTCCATTGGTGTTTTCTGATCAGAGCCTCCTGACAGTATGGTTGTTTTCTTCCGAAGTCTCTCTCGACAACTTCTGGAATGTCAAAACACTCCAATGACTGAGAAGTAAACTAGTTGCAAATAAAAATGAAATTCAGCTGCAAGTGTCATACTAATTACAACGCAGATTTATGACACCCTCAGTGCCAACTGTGTAAAAGAGAGGGGAAGGCAAAACTGCAAATGAGAGAAATGAGAAGATTAAAGGTAACAGAGGTCAGAGTAGGGGAGAGGAGGTGAAAATAATAATAAAAAAAAGACATAGGGAGTAAAATAATGAAGACGAAGAGGATAAAAGGAAGAAAATGAAAGAGAAAGAGGAAGGCGAGGGTGGCCGTCTGTATATTATTGATTGCTTGGAACCCAAGTGGAGAGTTAGACTCTCCCATCTGACCAGCCTCCTGCTTCATTAGCACTCTCCCCAAGGAGGAGAAAGAGGAGGAGGACTGCCAGGGAGCTCCTTCACCAAACAATATGTAATTACAGTATATCTACAGTACAGCGGGGGAGAGTTTAGACAACATATTTGGAGAAATGAGTGGATTGTTTTTAGGATATTTCATTTTTTTTTTTGTTTTTATTGAACTATTTACTGTCGGAGGGGGGGATTTCTTTCAAAATATTATCTCCCCTGCCTCCAAAATGTGTGGACTAACAACATATATTGAAATTATACACTGGTTCTGCTTCCATGCAGCTGTCAGTGTGGTACCGCACCCAAGGGAGCTGCTATTTCCCTAAATTGAATTTGTATCTGGTTCAGTGGAAAGGTGCTATTACCCATATGAAAACTGTACTGAGGAAGCATTGCAGTATATCAGCGCGCAGATGAATGTCCTCACATCCACCCCTTAGTGTTTCAAAAGTGAGATCTCATTCAGTCTAGACCTGTTGCATAGCTGGTTTGTTATTCCAAAGGAGAAGCAGCCGAGACAGAAAAAGACTTATGTGATCTGCTGTCAGAACGGAAACAAAAGTTAGAAAAGAAACAGGATCTGAACGGGCGATAGAAGGAAGAAGACGAAGATGAAGGAGAAGGTGATGGGAAGGACAAAGAATAAAGGGAGGAGATGAGGAAAAGAGGAGAATGACAACCGAGTGATGATGTGGGGAAGGATGAAAATGACAAAAAGGATTGGAGGGGGGGGGGGGCGACAAAGATACATGAAACATGTGGAGGATTCGTGTAAATTACCTTTGTAGTTCTTTGTGGGTGGTATTAATAGTATAAACGTGTGTATCAGGTGGTCAGTTATTGATGGTGTGCAGAGTTTCCCATTCATCAACGCACAAAAAAGCGCAGTGAATCTGTGATCTTATCTGTATTTTAAGAGAGCTTCTGATAAGCACGCTATCCAGACTGCAGATAACCAGATTTAATTCTTTTCCAACTGCACAGACCTTGAAGTAGAAGTACATAATCTACCCATTATGATTCTTAAGTGTTGTCGTCTGCAGAGGTTTTGTCTTGGGATAAAGCTACGCTCGACGACAAGCAAGTAACAGGTGGCTCTCTGGACCTGCTGCAAACACACATCTCATTTACACCAAATTTGAAGTTGCTGTGACGTTTCACCCTCATTTTACATCTGTGCTGCTTCCGGGCTCTTGCTGAGGTAAAGGAGACCTCAGTATGTGACGCACGAGGATTACGCAGGAGATAATAACGGAGGCAAAATTATTGGTTTTGTAGGTTTAGACATTTGCTTCTCCTGTAAAACCGCCAAGAAACACACACCGCAATTCCCCACAATGGGGCTGAACAAACTTTAGTGGTGAGAGCCTGAATGAGTGGATGCCAACTCACATGTACGTATGATTGGGCTACACAGTGTTTAGCAGGCTAACATTTTGGAAAGAATGAGCAACGAAGTAAAGCTGGCATAAAGCTAATTGTCCCTTTCTCATTAACTTTTTATTGAATGTACAACAGATACAAATAGGCCAGAGGAGAACAAGCAAGTAATAAATAAAAATAAGACATGGATAATAAAAACTTTAAATTGAGGTAAGCATTTACAGGACCATTAGTCATATTTCAAAATATTTGGCCGCAGAAGCAGCAGCTAAGTGTTAATAATGCATTTAGTTGCATCATTAATTTGTGCAGTCTAAAGCTCCAGGTATAGTATATGACAGGCAGAGAGAAAATGAGGAAGCTTTTAATGAGTGGATTTCTTATTTTTAGGAGTACTTAGAGCTTCGAGCACAATCTGTCTCTGTGGTTTCTAAAATGCTGCCTGGCACTGACAAATCATTTGGGGAAAAGATAGATATGGTTGTGTGCACCGTCATGGACTGTAGTGACTTGATAGCAGATGTTTCAGAAATATGCAAAGAGAGTCATTTAGCTCAGTTGTTCCCATCCTTTTTTGGCTTGTCAACCAAATTTAAAAGTCCACTCATAACTCCTCATCAAAAGGTTACGCTCGTCTACAAGCTATGAGCACCTCAAGTTTGAACTTTTCAGGTTGATTTAAATAAGTTTTAGAAGCTTAAAGAGGTAAAGCTGATGGGTGCTAAAGATCTTTTCGTTCTTCTTTCCTTGCTGATCATCTCTTGACCCTTCACGTTAAACAGACATTGGTAAAACAATGCTGACTCACTCCCCTTTTCTCCCCTTTTGTGTCCCTCTCTCACTACCTTTCTCTTGCAGTATCCATCTTCTTTTTTATTCATAAACATGCAACGAGACACTGATGCCACTTTGACGAGTTTAAGAGTTGAAATCCCTATCCAGCCTCTCTCCCTCTCTCTCTCTCTGTCTCTGTCCTGTGGCATTAGAACGAGCCACTGCTCCGCCGACCGAGAGCAGGGTGACATTTATAATACAGAACATCCACTTGCAAGACAGCCACCACCGATTTCAATATTTATTGCGGACACGCTTGGCCGCAATGGCACGGGGTAAGAGCCAGTGAGCTGATGTAGCTTCTACATGCTGGCATGCTGGCTCAGACATCAAAGCGTATGTTTAGCTGATAGCTTCAGACAGACTTGATGAGAATTGATAAAGCAAAGCTCTTTTGAGTTTAAAACCACAAAAAGGAAAAATGAACCCGATACAGCTTTAAGACAAAATCCCAAACAGATTTTTGATATGTTTCTCTGATGGCTCTTGAACAGTCAAACTTTGTGAGCAAGGACAGATTCTCCCAGAGAAAGACGCTAGTATTTGTTTCGGTCCCAGTGTTTAATTATGTTTCACTTCCCGTTGGTGAAATGACTAGTCCATTAGTTGATTGACAGAAGCAGTAACTCTAATGATCAAACTGTTCTTTTCAAGGACCAGTGTATATGATTTTTGTACCTTCCTAGCATGAAGGAGAAACTACGTTGGCCACCAAAAGTGAAAAATATAAAAAGCCTCTCTAGAGCTACTGTTTAGTTTGCTTGTTTTGGACTAGTGTAGAAACATGTGGTGGACTCCATGGGGGACCTGCAGCATTTGTAGATATAAAAGGCTCATTCTAAGGTAACAAAAACATAACAGTTCTTATTTCTAGGTGTTAATACAACAATAAAAACACAGTTATGTTATAGTATGCATATTATATTATATTTCTGCCTGTAAATAGAGCTCCGATATTTGTTGTTTCTAGCTTCTCAGATGTGAGGCTTAGCTGATTTTGTCTGTTTTGTATCATTTTAAATTGAATATATTTGGGTTTGAAATAGTTAGCCAGATAAAACCACCAATTTAAAGACTTCATTTTGGGCTCAGAAAAATTGCAATTGAAACTTTTCACAATTTCAGTCTGAATTTTGTAGAATGATGACGAAAATAACAGTTAATTGCAGCCTTACTCCAACCCAGAGGCATCAGAGGTTAAAGATCAGGGTGGTGTCTGTCTCCAGGTTACCTCAGGATACTTTCAAGCAATGACTTTTGACTCAGAAGCTCAGGTCTCCCTTTGCCACCATCTGAACTTTTCAATCCAAATGAAATTAAACCAAAAAAAAAGTATTTTTCCTGCATCTTAATAGCACACGTTTTTCTTAAATGCCATAGTGTACAACTGAGTCAATGTACTGAAACACAAATCTGTCCATGTCTTGTAACCCCTGAAAAAGTGTTTATGTCCCTCAGTGTTCCTGATGGATATGACGCCAAAGTCATTCAGTATGCTTTCAGTAAAATGTGGGACTTAAATAATAGCTCCAGCTGTATCTTGTTTAGTATTTCTCATAGGAGGAGTGTCTGTAAGCATCATAGAAGCCCTGCTGTTAATTGTGCTCATTCATACACGAGTGTATCTGAATTGTCAGAAAGATCATATTTCTGTCAGATCAGCGTGTAGCATCTTCTTCTGACGTTTTCACATTTGTGTTCTTCTGTCCCGACACACGTGCTGCCTCTTTTTCCAGCATCTGCCTTTTTTTTTTTTTTGAGCCCAAAAATACAGTCCTAATGCAATTCTTCCTTTCTTTTCTTGCACTTGTGACTTATTCATAAGCAAATCTTTTGTTGATTGAAATTTTTGTGTCAAGTTGTCCCCAGCTAGTTCAGAATTATAAGCCAACTAATTCTAGTTTGTGGAAACCTGCTTGTTTTTGTTATCAAAGCATCAGACATGAAAGACTTTTCTTTCTTATGATTCTAATTTATTTTCTCTGTTCTGGCTTACAGCAGCAGTGCTGTAATCACGGAGGAACGGAGAGTCTTTGTTTGAAAGCACACACATTGCATGAAAACACACGGGCACGTACACAATCGCGGGAGCACACAGCGCGCAGACCTGAACTGAGCCCTCCCAGTGAAGGCTGTGACTTTATTTATTAACGCCGTGTGATGAGGAGCGCAATTAAACATCCCATTTTGACTTCTGCGAGGAGGTGCTGTGATCAGAGGCTCCCCGAGCATCCCTCCCTGCCTCACGCATCTCTGTCAAACTGGCATCGCGAGCAGCAGGCCAAACTTTGAACACAACTCAAAGCTTTTTCCGACGAGTTACATAAAGCTTGGTTCCTGCCTCCCACATGCTCTTGTCATGTAAACCCAACAAACAATGCGCCCAGAGTAGATCCAACCTTTTCAGTCATCATTTGAGGGATTACATGGCCCGATCAATATATCGAAGAGCTCTGATGTAAATGCTACCACGTTCAAATCCTTCACACCAAGCCACCCACCAGCCAGGAGAGACAAAGGCAGCTTTGTCTCAATCTCTACTTGCCTTGCTCTACATGTCCCAAGATGCTTTGTTGCTTTGTGTGCACATCTTTTAAGGGTCTCTCTCTCCATCTCTCTCTCTCTCTCTCTCTCCCTCTCTCTCTCTCTCTCTCTCTCTCTCTCTCTCTCTCTCTCTCTCTCTCTCTATCTTTTTCTCCATCTTGCCCCCTCCCTCTCTCACCCTCCTTTCCCACTGGTGATTTGTTTTTCTCCTGTGGGATTTCGGATCCCATTCATTGAGAGTGCATTGTTCGACTCTTATCCATTCCAGAGGATGGGCCCCGAGAGGCAGAATGGGTGACTGTGGGTGCTCTCGTCTCTCCCTTCTCCCTCTCTCTACCCCCCCCCCCCCTACTCCTCACCACCCAGCTCCTTGCTCCTTGCCATACGATGATGTCATGGCTTTTATTTGCTCCGGGGGTACCCATTGATTCTCTCTCCGTATTACACACTCTATATCTCCCTCTTCCTACCCCCTACCCTCCCTAACCTCCACTCCTGTTTTCCTCAGCCAGTCCGTTTCCCGGATTCTTTTGCCTCTCAAAAGGCACCTAGGGGATTTGGGGATGTTTGGATGTTGTTTAGCACACCCACGGTACATGCTTGACACCCAGATAGGAACGCCATCAACCCTCCAAATCCAACTGCAACTCCCATTTAAATCTCATTGATTTACCATTCCTCTTTTATTCTCGCATCTCCAACTGCTGTGATCAGATTTTATTTCTCTCCGGGTTATTCAGTCTGTTTGGTTTCACACCCAGTTTGTGAAGTAATCATTAATCGCATGAAAATGCGGTGTCATTTTGCCTTGCCCGGTAGCGATGGTAAAAGGGTGTTTAAGACTGAGATTTTCAGTTGTGTGTGTGTGTTTTTCCTTGTTCATTTCAGTTTATTTGAGAGAGGCTGCTCTGCCTCTTGGCTGAACTAGGCTGGGGTGAGAAATCTATTTCAGTTTAAACAAGATGCACTGATTGCAGAAGCACAGAGCCAAATCACATCCATTCATTCCAGTGAAAGTTGGCTGATAAGCATACACATGGTACAAAGACATTTTTTTTTTGTATTATTCAGATACTAAATATTTCTTAAAATGCAGATATGAACACTTCTAGGTATTTATGAATGCAGTTTCTATTTTAGTCATTCTAGCATTATTGTCCTTTCTGAATTTTGCTGCATTTTATGTTGACAGCAGTCTTTGTCTGCTTGCATTGTGCCGGGATGGGATATAATGGCAATGAAATGATATGAGCTATAGGCCTCTTCCCTCCCTTGAAATAATGATTATAATGAGTGGGTTGGAGCCTGGCACTGTTGTCAATCGACATGCAATGATAGGGCACAAAGTGCTTCCTCCGCCTGTGTAAACAAATTGCGACCAGTGACACCCATCCTCTTTGATGTCACACTGGTATTTGACTGCTTTATTGAAAGGTAAAGTATTGCTTTAGAAAATGGTCTCCAGGTTGAGTGACAGAGCTCGTCTGTCTGCGACGTGCGTGAACATTTTCAATGTAGATGTAATACCTGAGTTTTGGCACTGACACCACTCGATAGGTTACGTTGTGTTACGTTACCTTACACCATGTCTGCACAGGCAGCACAGTGAAAGCAGCTCATTAGCAGAGAGGCTTCAGTCCTCGGTGTCTGCACAGGATGTGTTCAGGCGCAGTACCGAGTGTAGTGCTCAGAGCAAGATGCACGTTCACAGTAGCTACATTTCAAGTGAAATAATAGTATTGAAGTGTAAAAAAAATACGGATTCAGGTCACGGCTGCGAGCCTAAAGTGCAAGCGAAGCTGCAAATATCGTGCCTGTGCACACTGACTTAGTCGAGACGTAGCAAAAAAGAATTAAACTTCTTATGTTAAATGTTGTCTAAACACAAAGCAGACTTGCAGGAAGTTTGCCTAAATAAAATACAGTCAAAAGGGCAAAGAAATGGAAAACATCATTGTCTCTTATCATAACTACAGTATGTTTGTTGGTGACACCATATTTATGTCTGGCTTTGTGCTGTTGGTTAGCGATGAAATGTTTATACCTTATTGAAGGGGCAGCTGACATTGTCTCCTGCAAGCTGTACTGTAAACTCTCCCTAACTCTCCCAGTCTCTCTCTTTCTCACACACACACACACACACAGTCCTCCCCCTCTCTCTCTCTCCTGGGTATGAGAGCGACAGTGTCTACATACCATGGGGGCACAGGCTGGCTGCCTTGGCAATCTTCAAGCTCTGCCACACAGTGGAAAAAAATAGGCCTTACAGTTGTGAATAGCAGCCGTTACTCGTCTTGTTGAAGCACTCTCTCTCTCTTTTACACGCACAGATACAAACCCACACACAGTTCGGTTGCCCATGACCCCCCACTCCAACCTTGTGCCAACCTAATACATTAAAATGCATACTGTTTCAAAATGGAGGCCTTGGCTGCAGGGGTTGAGTGCCACTTATCCTAGAACCTGGCACACCGATGGTTAGTTAAGGCTCACACTACAAGATGTTGGCTGGCTTCAGTTCTTATTTAAGTAGCCACCCCACACACATTTAGAAGATTAAGGTTTGACGCAGCTTTTTCAGACGCTTTCTGAAAATCATGTTGTAGTAAGCAGATTCAGAGGTGAACATGAAGTTTAAAGAAAGAAAGTTTTGTAAAACTCTCATCACTGGTAATAGGCCGGAATGCAAAAATGGATATCTCCAACAGGAGTTCACATCATGCATTTCTGCATTCAATACCTCGTCATTACAGCTTTCCCATGGTGGCTGCTCCTCGGTTAGAACATCATTTCCCAGCCCTGTTGGAAAGCAGACAGAGTTTATGAGCTTGGCAGCCGTGGCTGGTACATGACATGGCACATTCCCTTTTTCTCCGTATCAGGCAATGGTAACTAGCTGCCACCACCATAATCATCTTGTTATGGCTCACACACGGCTCGTGTTCCTTGGCTTGTTTATCTTGGCGCTGGAGCTGTTGAGTGTCTCCATTCTCCCTGGCTCTGCAGCGTCAAGCGTCCTGATTTAGAGGCTCTTAAACATGAAGATTTATTTTGGGTATTAAAAAGACCCAGGGATGAATTTTAGGAAATATTTGACAATATTAGACCAGTAATTGGGTGAAAATATGCTTCTTGGATGGATGAACTCTTAACTGTTAATCAAACACACACCAACAGCAACTTATAGATATGAATATTAATTTTGTTGAATTCTCTCTCTAGGATGGATTCATTAAATAAGACTGGACTTGTGTGAACAGGGGAAACAGCTTACTTGCTTGAATATGTTTTTCAGCCTTTTAATGTTACATTTCCTCTGTGCTGCCCCATGTTCCGGACGTTAAATGTGTTTAACATGAAGTAGAAGCAGCAGAAGAAAATGTCTGGTTTGTATAGGAATGTGGAAGAGGGAACAGTAAATGTTACGGCTGATATCAATAAGCAAAACAAACGTGAGATTGCATACATGCATCACTTTTATATGAAGGCAACCTGAATCGTGTGTGGCAATGACAGACTACTACCAAATACTGAATGTAAACTTAATGAAATGTGGTATGAGTTCATTAAATCTTACAGATTATGACTTTACACACACTCCGGTAGCTGCTGTAATGCACCATTCTGTTGCTGCTATTATGAAACAGAGAAGGCAGAACATTTTTAAGATATGTGCGAACATATGTGAACATCAAGCGTTCATAAAAATGGCTAGAATATACAGTAAGAGCTGGTATGCAAGAAACTTTAAAAGTGTAAAAGTTGAGTTGGATTTCTCAGATGTATCCTCATTGGTGTGGGCATGGCCTAAATTCAAGAGTTGAAAGGCTCGAGGGTTGAGCTGAAAGTCTTGTAAACAGTAAGCCTTGGATAAATAGTCCGCAGAGGCAGAGATCCCTCTGCCCACGGATAAACTGCCAGCTCTAGTCATTCCAATTCAGGGTTCGGCAGTTTTTAGGTGCTTAATGTGATTTGTCTCCTTTCAGTGTTTGCACCCTCCATCTAAGATGTGTGGGAGGTGTGAACAAACAATGTGAAAGCACCAGGCTATTTCTAGACATTACTTTTTCTTAGTCAGGTGCCATTCAAATGGAACATACTGTACATGTTGCTTTTAAGCCTCAAATCTGTATATTCTCCTCTGCTCCATCCATCTTGCTATTCCTGTGCCTGTTTTTACTTCTGTGATGATCAGTGTCTCTATTGAACCGTGTCGCTCGTTATACTCGATCTTTGCTTTTCCTCTGCCTCATTATTGTTAATCATCGTAGTCCAGTGGTTTGAGGATGCATACCATGTAACATCATGAACCCCTGTTTGGATCTCTCAGTGGACCTTTGTGACTTGTTGCCATAGGCACTGACAGCACTGTAAGTATTTATTTTTGTGCCATACAGTACAGTATATATATAACACAAACAGAAGTAGTTATGTTTACATTTTTTTAAACAGAAAACTTTCTTGTAAACAGAGCAGTAACAGTGGCAGCTGATATTGAGTCTGAACTAGAAATACAAGTTGTTTCTGTATGAGGAGCAAGCTTGAACATTATTATTGCAATAAAACGTGACAGTGCAGGAGAGGATGGCCTGTGAGACCATATTGCAATCTGAAGTATACAAATCATGATTTACTTTGTCCATGTCCAGTTTTAGTACATCTAAGCACTAATTCATCTCTTATGTGTATAGCCATATGATGATGTTTTGATGCTGAACTTAATTCTCTTTCTGTTGAGCACATTTACACGTTATTTCTACTTCGCCCTCCTACTTTTCCCTCGCTCCGCTACCTTCTGTTGCACATCCTCTGTTGCTCATTGTTTGAGTTGAAGAGAATGAATGAGAGGAGAAACATCCTGCGTGTGCAGTTGGTGAGGGGGCTATATTTAGCAGCTCTAAAGGATGACTCACAGTGACATTATGAATAGATAAGAAATGATCCTTCCATCAGTTACGAAAAGCCACTTTTCCCACTCCATCACTGCCACATTCACACCATCTCTTTGTGCCGTTATCTCGCCATCCCTTGCATCCCTTGCTCATCTTTCTTTTTTCCATATTACCTCTTTTTACCGTCTCTCTACGCACTCTTTTTCCTTCTTCATCTTAATAAACATACCCCCCCATCTGCCTGGCTCATTTGTCTTTGTGATAATTGGAGCAAGCGTCACATTGATAGCTAAAGCCCATGACAATTTGTGTGTTTAGAGCACCGCATATGTCACCTGCCATTAACAATATGTAGCATTTTAATTACAGCACATACGTGTCCCGCCAATAATGGAGGCATTAAATCTGAGGCTCACAGGAGCAGATGAAATGTAGGCCCTGTGGAACCGTCACAACATCTCAGTGCACCGAATAAATAAGACACAACAGCAGGAGAAACTGACACATTAAGAGGAGCGGCGATATGCTTAAGGGGATGTGGAAGTTAGGTAGTGATGATTACATTACTTTATTTTTGTGAATGAATCTGCCAATTATTTTACAAACTAACAGACTCAGTATTTAGTTCATAAGATGTCAGTAAATGGTGGAAACGCCGTCAGAATTTCCCTTGACTTCCAGTTCGATACTTGAAAAAGTATTGCTGAAAAGCTGAATTTTTTAAAGGTGGTTCTTCTGTTACCTTTGGATTTATTTATCTTAATTGCACCTTCATTAGCTAACATTAGCCCGCTAAAACCACAATATCACATTATATTTTGACATGCTTTTCAGTAAAGTTAGCTTTGACTTTGGACTTGTTTTGGACTCCGTGTTGTTGTGGTGAGTTTGTTTGACATTAGGGAATTTCTAAGCTACTTTGCACACTGTTTGGGCTGTAGGGAAGCGGCGAGAGACAGAGAAGGCACTCAGGAGGAGTGCACGAACATTACATCCATCCCCGGAAAAAAAACAAAAAACATCCAGAGTCCTTCACATAGAAATCAGTCCACAAGCTGTGAATGAGAAAGTCATGGAAGGTCTCAGTTTTTTTTAGTTAAGTTACAATCCATTTACACAAACAGAGCTATTAATATATGTAAATTGCCTCATGTTCTGCAATACAATAGAACACACCTGTGCTCATATTCATTATTAATCATTTCAATACCACTGCTTATCTTGAATCTCCTTTGTATTTTATCCAGCATTAGAGCTCTCGAAGACCGGATGGCTTTGATTACCACCTTATGTTTGAAAGAAAAGGTACAGAAATACTTTTCTTTAGCTATGAGCAGTGAGTATGACTAATTCCACAAGCTTCAGCCCATGTAGCAGACAGGACAAACCCCAACAGACAAGTATAAATCTTGCATTTTGTGCTCCGAGAATGATTGGAGCTCGAGTTTCTAAATATTGCATGATTGTCCTTGTGAGTGCGGGGTGATTACAGGTGTCTATCACAATGAAAAAAGTAGGGCGGTTTTGAAAGAGCCTTTGTTTCAGTGCAGACAGCGCACTGAGTCATATTCAAACCTGTTTACATGTCTGTCTGTCTGTTTCCTGATAATGTGGGTCAGAGAAAATCCATCAAGGTGGATGGAAAAAGAGACACAGAGAAAATAGTATCCCTTATCCCACATGTGGCTGTCAGCCTGCCTGCCTGTCAGTCTGTGCTCTTTTATACTATCGCAGTCTGTAATACCTCTTATTAGCTCCAGGTCCTAGCTATTCAGCCATATTTTGTTTGCAGGTTTAGCAACCGCATCGGTTCCCCTGTAGCATGTCTGATGGGACCCGAACACTCTGTTCTTTGTTTAGAGCCTGCACTATGAATTATAGATAGAGGAAGCAGCTCCGATATGTCACTTTCCTAGGCTTGGGAGAACACGCGCACTTGAAAATGCTAGACACAATGCAGACCTACACACACACACACACTTGCATACAGAAAGGTATACATTTTGATGTAAAGGTTTAAAAATGGAGCCAAATTCATGTAGATTGAAGTAGACAAACACACAATGGAAACACAGGAACACACACACACACACACACACACACACACACACACACACACACATCAGGTGGCATCCTGGAAAACTGTTCTTTTTTTATTCTGAAGGCTTTTCAGAGTTGCCCACAGTGCTCCAAATACATACACCCCTGGAAATCTACTTGGGCTTTGGTCGTTTTTTCTGCTGCTGTCAGATCCAGCATGCACACACACACACACACACACACATACACGCACGCACATACACATGCATGTCTAGGCTGTTACAGACTCTCATCTCATAGCACAGGCACACTTGCAGTGTAATAATCATACTGTCACATTAGCCTATAGGGATGAGCATGTGCTATCTTGTCTTGACTTACTTCGTGTCTTAACAATAGAGACAGATAGAGAAAAACTCACACACATTCTCAGCAGGAGGGTTTCACACACATTTTCACAAACTAGGATACGGCCCTTGGTATGTTTTGGTATCTGCTGAGATGTTAATTGGCCACTATTCATTGTGCTTCTACTCTGCCATACTACTTGTGTGTGGGTGTATACCCATGCTTGTGTATGTGTGTTACTGGAAGTTATTCAGTCCATGTTGGTCATAAAAGGGAAATTATTGATTCATAAAACTTTGGTCTTTAATAGTACAATAGTAACATTGTACTCATGACAGGAATTGTTGTTGTAAAATCTGAGAATGTAACAACAACATTGTTAAAAAACTAATATTTTTGAATGAGAAAAACAAAGTAAATGGTAAGATTATTAGGACTGCAGCTTAATTTATTTTTCATTTGATTTCTTAATAGTTAATAGTTAGTGAAATATTAAAATCATAATTTATCAGAGGTCATGGTGATGTCTTCAATTAGCTTGTTTGTGGTCCAAAATCTTAAGATGGTCAAATAACTGGCCTGTGTGAGGAGGAAAAACAGCAAATAGTCACATAAGATAAGTTGGAGCATGTTGCTTGAAAAATAATTAATCAGTTATTAAAATAGCTCCTGATAAATTTCCTGTTGATTGGCTAATCCACTCACCTCTTAAGATTGTTACTCAGACTGCCATTTATCACATTTTCTAAAAGAATGTTCTGGTTGAACTTTGACCCACTGCAGCAGCTACAGCTGTGCACACGTAGTTTTGCTGTGTAATAAATGAGTTATTACACATTAGTAAACTGTCTGTACACCTGCCTGCTCATGTGTATTGAGGCACGTTGTAATGAAGTGGAATTTTCCTTTAAGTAGGATCTTCACTCAGGTCTTTGGTCAAACAAAGTCCAGTCTATATTTGGGAACATGAGGAAAACACTCCCCCCACAGCCTGAACTGAGTGAACTTAGGCTCAACTTCATGATGTCACCAGGTGTCAGATCTGGAGATTCTCCAAAGATAATAATTTAGAGCGAATGATAAATGCCAGACACATTTATCATCTCCCCTAAAGCACCCAGGGGCATTTCCAGGGAATACAAATGCATGTTTTGGTTGAGAACTGCCAAAACCCACTAGGTATAAAACCTCAAACAAAGCAGCTGCGAGTCCATAATAGGAAACTCAATCCTGAGAGCAACTCTGGGCCTCCACAGCTCTGACAAGTCTGACTCTTTCTTAATTTCTCTTCTTAATTTGGCGTCTGGTTGTTGTGCATGATCACAAGTATTTATTGGAGCATGGCAGAGTAACAGAATAACAGATAAATCCTTAAATTTAATGATGTTCTTTTTAATGTCTGTACAAATTGAGTAATGGTAAGTGTTGCTTACTGTGGCAGCAGTAATATTCCAAAGGCCATTAGCCGGCCATGATCTGCCGCTGCACTGCGTCTGTTTTCTAAATGATATAGGAGGAGCGCCGGGAGAACGGAGGAGTAAGCACTTTTGTTATCATCTCCTTGTCAGATCCTCACAACCACAGCCCTCTATTACACTGCTAATAATAGAGGCAGGCTTTATCGCTAGAAGCACTATCGCGGTAGTGAAGAGAGGGAGAATCAAAAGAGAGGCTTCTCTGCGATATTGACAAAACTGATATTGTGATTCCTTTTCTTTCAGAATATTGTAAAGAAGAAAGGAAGCTGAGAAGCAGGTAGAGAAAGGCGCTGTTGAACGTCCAAAATCAAGTTGTTATGAATGTTTGATTGGCACCCTAAAGAAGACACATAGCCTGGGATGAAAGAGAGTATGCGTGTGTGTTCTTTGCAGCTGAACATGTGTGGGTGGAAATAGTTGGAGCCTGGTTCTCTCCTGGTTTGAGCTGCATCCAGTAGTTTCAGTCTCATCAAACAAGAAAAACGAGTTCAGATTGGAGCAGATAGCTTTGCTGCATCAAGGCCTCCCGTATCAAAGCCACACTAGATCCCCCATATGCTATCTGGTGTAACCTCGATGGCAAGGTAGGCCAGGTGCTTTAGGCAGCGATTAGTTGGGTGGCGATGAAGAAATGTTTGGTCAAAACAAAACTAGAATGAGATATGGCTGCAGCTGCATGAAAGGAAGGAAAGGCTCCCTGCTTGTTGTGGTTTTTTCAGACGTTGGCTGACATCTTGATGTGAAAGAGGCTGAACAGGAGGCTGTTTGTTTAGTTATGTGAGCAGTTCTTGAAGTTTGGCCTATTTGTGGAGCTGGAAGTCATTCTGAGGCAACTGTGAGCTCAGTAACGTGTTTTTTTTTTGGGGGGTTTTTGTTTTGTTTTTTGTTTGTTTTAGGCTGCGTGTCAAACGCTTGCGTGATTTAAATTTAACATTTAAGCCTCCAAGTCCATTATGTGTTTGACGTTTATTTTCGTGCACAACAAAGTTTAACAAGAATTTATGAGCCCATTTCTAATGGCTAGGATTATGCAGAGATGTTTCCTTGGGTTATTCTACAACTTTGATCACTTGCATGAGCCTTTTCTGTATTGTTTGGAGCAAAAAAAACTCCCACAGAACTTGTATCAGTGTTTGTACTTCTGCACTGTCAGAACAGTTCTGCAGAGTCTATGCAGAGGCAAGATATGAAGGCTTTGAACACACACACACACACACACACACACACACACACACACACGCATGCACACACATACACATACACACACACTCTCTTGCACACATAAAAATCTGTCTGTCTCTTTCTGAAATGCATGCAAACACACACTGTCCATCTCCCTTTTCCTTTCACACACATCCACAAACATTCACACACACACACACACACACACACACCCCGATGCAGCCCCCTTTGGTCATATATTCTCTTTGCTATGTCAGGGTGTGCTGGCTGACTTGCCTCTCTTTGAATGCACTAAAAGTGCTGCAGTATGTGTGAACATGCCTGCATCCGTGTGCGTTTGCAGCAGAAGCACAAATGTGCATACATGACCACCTAAAAGTTCTCTACAGAATCTTCTGCATCCATAGCTGACATGTCTTGATTCTCGTCTCTATATGTGAGAGCGCGTTTCAGAAAGTTTGCTTGCCAGTTATAAATAATAGAGAGCGCTGAATCCGAAAGTGAAAGCAGTCAAACTGACAGTCGCATCTTTGATGGTTTGGTCTTTTTAAACACTGAAAACCAATTAGGTGGGTCAGGGGCCTGGGGAGCACAGAAAAGAATCCAGTGCCATCGTTCTGTCATCAGCACCTTCAATCAACACTCATGGACGGCTAACGCACTCTTTATCTCGCACGCTCGCGCATGAAAGAGCTTTTCGCATACACTCAGGAGCTACAGCATTGAACAGTTTAGTTATCCAAGTTTCTCTGTAGCTATGTTTTCATTCAGCTGTCAAGTGAATTATATGAAAGCTTCTCAAATGTAGCAAAAAAGCAAAATGTAAATTAGATTTCTGTCAGCTGGGTTTAGTCATTTACGTAAATGTCCCAATGGCACTTCTGGTGCGACTGTGTGTGAAAAATATCTATGAGAACTAAAAAAAGAAACTTATTCACTGGTTTGATATAGTGCTGTATTGTTTTCTTGTGTCTGCTACTCAAAGCAAAGAAAATGTATTTATTCGATATCCTAATGTGCAATTGATTTGGCTGTGCTTTCATGACGGCCACCCCAATACAAGCAGCGCAGCTGACATTTCCTTGAGGTAGTTAGATACTGCTTTTTCTGGGCCACCCTTTGCGGCAATTTTTCAGAATATCAAAAGCAGTGACACTGAGGTGTTTATGAATCCCATCATTTCACACCACAGCTTTGTGTTCTCTTTTTTTCGTATAATTTATGAGGAATAACATTAATCCTATCAAACAATCTGTGAAAATACTCGAGCGAAAGTGTGTCTGAATGGATTAATTGCTGCTTTTTCAGGGGAAAAAAAACAAAATACAGAAAGTCAAAGAATCAAAAGAGATATTTGCAGGATTTACTGAGGATTCACTTGAACAGGGAAAATCTTTCCAAACACTTTTTTTGGCCTTAAGAATTAGTCATATTGTAACTTTAGTACAGTCACAGACTAGATGTTGAAAAAAGATGAATATGAAAAAAGTGTTCTTAGTTCAGTATTACTGACACATTGCAGTTGTTGATATGTTGACAGGTTAAGATTTAAGCTCTAGCAAGCACCTGAGCTTACTATCAGTCAGCTAATTTGGTACTTAAAGAGGACATGTTACATCGTATGTTGTTCAGAGCAATGTAGGCTTACATTTTGTATTCAGTATATGGCAATACCAAAATCTTTCACCATGATCACCAATATTTGGAAAATAGGGTTGAAAGATTTTTCGACTATTGACCATCAGCTAAACAACCAGCTGTTGTTATATTTGTGCATCTGTGTGTGGGTATTCATTCCAATAAATGAACAATATTAACTCACAAAACAAAAAATTATAACCCCACACCCTCTGATTTCAAATTTGCCTTGTTAACTCATTGTAAAACATATGTAAACCAAAGAAGCAAAAATAAAACTCACTAACACCATCTTGATTAGTCTTTCCACTATTCCAACAATCATTAAATTGGTCACAAAAAGTCCTTGATTCATCGAAGTAGTGAAAATATTCTGACTCTACGCTGTTCTTTAGCTCAGTGTGTGTATACAGTACTGCTGAAAAAGTCTGCCGCTGAGCAGTTCTCACTCATTCTTCTGAAGCAGACCATTAAATTAGTAAAAAAAAAAAAAAAAAAAAAGAATCTCAAGAAACCAACCGGCAATGGACTTAGCCATTGTCCAATTGTCCAACCCGACTGAAATTTTGGTGTTAACCTACACCATGTGTCATCTTTGGGGTGAGCCGGGTGAAAGTCCACTAGGTTGCGTGATAAGGCCCAGCTTCCAGACAAAGCCACTGAACCAGCTACACTCTGAGCTGCTGAGATAGCAGTGGCCTTTTTCCTCTTTTCTCAAGCTGTGTCAGTTTGACCATTCAGCCAGCCAAATGTGCCAACCTCATCAAGGTGCTCAGCTTTGCCCTTTTCAATAATTCATCCCCAAATTTGCAGGGCGGAGTCGAGGTTTGTCTAACGGCTTGCCGTACAGGGGAGTGTTCCTTCTGATTGGAGTGACATGCAGTCCCTATCGGTCAGTGCTAAATGTCATTAGAGTTGCAGCCAAATACCATGTGCTGTTTGAGGCTAAGTCACAGCCGCAAGATTGTTAGTAGCTGTACAAAACTCATGTACACTCATTGCCAGGGACAATTTATAAACATCAGCCATTCACTCGTGCTCATTCATACAAATACAATATAAGCCTGTGAGCGTGCATATTTCTAAATGTTTTCCTGCCCTTTTCTCTCTTTAACCCAAATGTTACTTTTTGGTGGGTTTCGTTATTCACACACACACAGACACACACACACACACACACACACACACACACGTGCCCAAAACCACTCAAATTCTAATGAACTGAGGCATTTTGAGCCCCGCGCTGCCTTCTTCATCCCCAGCTTTAACTAATGCAACACTGTTATTCTCTTGGAGCTAATTAGAGCATATACAAACACACACACACACACACACACACACATACTGCACACATGCACGCACATAATGCACACTCGTACATACATGAAAACTGCACCCATCGTGCCGTGGAGAGGTATAATTACAAAGTCTAATTCCTGTGTCGTTTTACATTATTTATGAAGTAGTCTTGCTACTGTCACGCTGACCTTCCTCTAATGATGCCACACACACACACACACACACACACTTACACTTACATGAACTCTCCTGTAATACAAGTTTCCCGTAGAAACAGATGTGCAACAAACACACACAATTGTAGCCCCATAATCCCCCTCAGTGGTCTGAATATATCCGCACATTTTATACCAACTTTAAAAACCTTCCAAGTTGTTCCCAGCTGTGGCCTGGTGGTGGTTCAACAGCTTGAAGGTTGCGTTCATTTTCAGTTTGAGTAATGTGCTGCTGAGAACCAAATAAAGACAACCAATTTATTGTTCTGTGATGGGCGGTATCTGTTGGCACTGCATTTGCACACTTGCACACTTGATGTGAATGGTGAAGGGCTACCATTTAAGACACCTGACAGTGCCGATGAGGTATGCAGCTCTGTATTTGAGATAGTAATACGGCTGTAGGTAGATTCAATACAAATGGCTCTATCTTGGCTGTTCAAGTTGCCAATGGCAGAGATTATGGACCGCAGGATGGCATTTTGTCTTAAATCTGTGCTATTCTCCTACACAAACAGTTTTGTTCGTACCATTTGTCACTATGCAATAGTACAGAGGGAACAATGCTGAAGATGACAGCTTGTCAGATAGGCCAGAACATGCCAGCGGTGGTGGGTGTAGAGAAATAATCCTCATTGTTCTAAGTCCTAGTACAAGTGTCAGAACCCACTTGTTTATGTAGGCGTCTTCTGCTTCGATGTTTCAGAGGGTTCGGCCCCGTCATACAAATATGTACAAGTGTGTGTGTGAGTAAGAAAGCAGCAGCACAGAAATACCAATAGTCTTTCTTGAACTCACATCATATTATAGAGAGCTTATGATATTGGTGCTCTTGCACACCTTCTCACACAAACACCTCCTCTGACTATTATAAGTGCATCCTGCAGGTGATTGCCGTCCCATCCTGTTATGTACATCAAGGCAGCTGGACTCTACGCAATGAAAACAGCTGGGATTTAACTCTGCCCCCCGGCCGTGCGAGAAAATCTGCAAAAATAAAGGTTAACAAATCTAAATGTCACCCGCTTCAACTCACCAATGCAATATTTTTCTCATTTTGGGTACACTGGCTATTTTTTCTTCTTTTTTTTGGCCTGCAAAGTAATCTCGAAGATAAAAAGCCTCTACTTTTTCATATTGCCAGTTTGAACATGATCTATAAGGTGTAAAATAAGCATCTAGAGTACACTCGCAAACTTGTTGGTCATGCAGGATGGATGAAGAGCAAAAGGGAAGATAAATAAGGGGATAAAAAGTGTAAAAGTCTCGCGAAACTTACTTGTTCTTTTGCACATTTTTTAGAACTTTTGAATCTTTTTCTTTTTCTGCATTTGCACAGTTTTTCTCTGGGCGTGCTGTTTTCTTTCCATGCCCAAATGTTACATATCGGGAATACTCCTGCTGTTGTCCTTGACCGAGCAGATGAAGTTGGTCACTGGGTGCTGCGCTGCAAAGTGCCTGCTGCCTGTAATTAGTTCGGATAGGTCAAATGAAGAGGAATTTCCCAAAGGGGAAGTGTAACATATCTAACATTACTTAAAGCCTTAATGATTTCACATAACTTATAAATGTTAACTTAAATTAAAGTCTCTTTTTATTAGGAGATGTTAGCGACAAACTCTCTCAGCCAGGAAACTTTTATGTCAGTAAGATATAGATTGATGAGCCTGGCTGATCTTTCTGGCTCTGGTTGTACATTTTGGATGCCTTCTGTTAACCGCAGCTCATTTGGGTGTAGTGATTTTTTTTTTTTTTAATATGCAGAAATGTGTTTCTCCGTCATGCTACGACACACCCACCTTCCCCACAGACTCACAAATGTAAACAAACTTACTTATTTTCGGTTTAACAGGAGGGCACTAAGATAGTTTCACCTCCAAGCACATAAGTTATTTCAACTTGTTTGTGTGTGCGTATTATTCCTTGATCACCACGTGAGTAATGGGCATAGTTAAGATTTCTCACCTGCTAGTCACACCTGCAGAGTCTGAGAGAAACAATGGACAAAGAACTAAACCGCCTGCATGTCTTTTCATGTTGGCTGTCTGGGTCTGTCTGTCCTGTCACAGATCTCATGTACCTTTGCTGGAACGTTATTTTTTCGTCTGATGATGTGACTCATCGCATACTCTAGGTTAGCCACTTTACAATAACAAACAGTGTCAATATGTCAATGAGTACCCGTGTCTTAGAGTGATGAACTGGATGGTTGATCAAGAAAAGACAGGAGCGAGGCGTGGGAAATATATGCCTAATTTGTGGTTCTGGAACAGTTGGTGACAGACAAAGATATTGTTATTTTTTCTTTAACAATGGAAAAAAAAAGATATTTTTAAAGCGAGAATAAAAGAAAACAACCTGAATGTTATCATTGTTTATTTCTTAAAAACACCTTGGCAATAATGTACTTCATATGCATTGCCTTTCACTGACTGGATAGGATTTAGATGTGTTCAGCATCTTATTTGAATAAGCTGTCAGCATCTTGTAAGCTTCACCCAGTCTCTATTTACTGGTCTGGTTCCTCTTGACAGTTTTCATAAAGCATTTTAACAATTATGTCCATTAAGCACAATTTCTCTTTCTGCTGCAGCCCTGTAGGAAAATGACTCTAGTCTAAACCAGACTTTTGTTTGGGGTTGATAAACCTGTGTGTGTGTGTGTGCGCGTGCGTGCGTGCATTTATTTCCATGTGTAAATGTGCTTGCTTGAGTATGCATGTCGGCCTCATTGTGTCTGCCACGGGGCTGATAGCAGAGAGTGGGGTTGACAGTAGCTTCTCCTTAGCTTTGCCCGTAGACCTGGCAAGCCTCGATAAGACACACAGTCTCTGAAGCCTCTAAAAAGACACATCGGTGTGGAGAGCAGAATGAAGAGATAGGGTAGTGAGGAGCAGGAGGGAGAAGACACGAAGATGAAGGGAGGAAGGTGGGGTAGGGATGGGGATGGGGAGGATGTAAAAAAAAAAAAAAAAAAATCCTTCTTCTGCCTTTTGGCAGTGGCTCCCAACGAAGTTTTCTCTCTCAGCCATTACGTCAAAAATCCCCACAATCCTTTTAGTCACAGCAGGGATGGGAGAAGCCCTCAAAGGGAGACAACCCCCCCCCAAACACACACACACACATACACCCACGCACACACAAACACACACACACACACACCATCTTTTTGAGGGTTCATCTTCCCTCAAATGTCGCAAATGGTTTGAAACTTAATTCTATCTGAAGACATATTTCAGTCTTGCCAGTGGCTGTGTTATTCATACAGTTTTAAAACTCACAGTTATCGTCAGTATCCAAAATTAGGTGTCTGTAGCATTAGGCTGCGGTTTTGATTCACATACCTGCAACATGGGATAGAGTTTATTATTAACACAGGCACCTCTAAGAGCTTTTAAAGTTAGATGGCACCTTGCCATACCCCCCACAGGTAAGTAGCGAAGTTCAGCTTGGAATCGCATTTTCAGCAAGGCACTCAAGTCGACAGAAGTCATCCATTTTTGAGAGAGACAGCACGCAACCTCGACTTGAAACATTAGAAAACCTTTCACAGACCTTTCCAAAGTTTGCGATGATGAGCTTCCTTCAGGAGAAAGAATCTTGATCTGAGATAGAGGAAACATGGCTTAAAAACAACTCCAGCTTTTCAGCAGGCTGGGCAGGGGCTACACTTTCACTGTCCCTCACATCTTGGCGGCTATCACGACTTGAGTGTGGGAGACAGGAAGGGTTAAAGGTGGTGATGATGTATGCGTTTGCAGGTATGTGTAGTATTTGCGTAATGTCAGTATGTATATGAGCGTGTTTCCAGGTTAGAAAAACACAGGTTGATGGATGGATAAGAGGAGCAGGGGGAGTGGGTGAGGCAGTGAAGGGGTTGACAATGAAGACAGGAGACAGTGGGTATGTTTTGGTTTGGTCATGAAAGACTAAAGGAGAGCTGTGGAATTTGGATGACACCCGAAGCTTCTTTTCCACAGTTTTTTCCCCCCTCTCTCTGGTTGAGCTTCGTTTACTTTTTCACACTTCAAGGATAAAGTACAATCAAAGCTTTCATATCTGTTTTTTTTCCCTCAGTGAGATGTTGAAAGAATCTCGGCTACTGCATTGGCATGAGTTAGTTCTGTGATGTTATTTCACAGGGTTGAGTTTTGTGAATGCATTATAGAATCCAGATATTGCACCTATTGCCATGACTAAGGTGTGACTTCTCTTCTTAATGTGAGTTGGTCTGAATGATGAATATTATAGCTGCTTAAGTCACAAATCACATTGTTATATCTGGAGAATATAATGCTTCCAGTGTTGATTTACGTCACAAAATGAAGTTGATTTAAGCGGTGTAGGTTGATTTGTCTCATTTGGTATTCGTTCAGGAGCGTTTGGTTGTTTCACAGGAACTTCAGCTTTCTGTTTTTTGATCACTTTAAGGATCGCTCTTGTCCATATTGACTTAAAAGTTGAAAGTGAATTTGTAAAACGAAATTCCAGCAGCTGAGGACGATTGTGTGGTATGACTGAAAACTACAAAAGAGCTACATAATGGCCCCTGTGGTGAGTGTTTTGTCTATCGAGTTGATATTTAATGTTGATCCACGGCTATGCATTTCATCAGACGAATCTCTTGTGTGGAGATGAAAAGATGAAAAGATCAATACCACTCTCATGTCTGTGCGTTAAGTATGAAGCAGGAGCCAGGAGACGATTCTCTTTGCTTAGCATACAGACTGGAAGCTGGTCAGTGCTTAGCAGCACCTCTGAGGTTCACAGATGAACATGTTCTCTCTTAAAATGTTGAATTATTCCTTTATTATTATTATAATCATTCCTTTATTACCTAACAAGATGACAAGTCTGCATGACTTCTCACTCCTCAATTTACAGCTCGGTGGCTGACTCTTACACCTAAGATATACAGCAAGTTAATAAGAGGTGATTGTTTCACATGTGACTGAGCCTCACAGCACAGGTTGAGCTCATTATGCTGTAGTTCAGTGTTCTTACTGCCAGAAATGCTCCTGTCTGTATGCTTCATTTATTATTTAATCCTATCTATAGCCATACTGACACACTATGCAGGTGTTTTAGGGAGAGGAGGGCAGAAGTGTACGAGTAGAAAATGTTAGACTTTAGAGTAATTGTTATATCATCAATCATAGCAAAGTTTCAACCCGTACTCGAAGTGTTATCTCCATATCGTTTGCTGCTTTGTGTGTCAATTAGATAGTTTGGGTGTCTGAGTGGTCATTAAATTTAAATGAACTAAGAAATGGGGTTCACAATTCTAACAAATAATTCAAAATACCAAAGGAAAAGACTGCAGGGCGAGTTCATTTCGTTTTTTAATACTGAAGCCAATATTTGAAAGTCAATACCAAAAAAAAAATTGGTGAAAAAATAAATAATGCAAAATTCTGGAGGGAAATCAGACTTTTTTGCAGTTGAAAAATGTTGGCAATTTCACTGTTTATTGCATTTTTAATGACTCGGAGGGCTTATCTGCTGCAGAATAGCATCATTCTCCAATTTTTTCTCTTTATTATTGGCTTGTTATTACCTTTCAATTTAAAATGATGAAGTTATATTAGCGCATTAGTTCTTTAATAATCATTTAAAATGGTAAAAAGGCGTGTTGCAGCATGTCGCTTTTTGCACAGATTTGGAGCCCCTGAGTGTGATGTCACATGCACTGTGTCACCACTAATCTCAGTCCAGTAAAGCTCTAAACTTTGCTCTTATCTCATGTTTGAGCTTTTCTCTTTCACTCTGTCGTGGGGAACATTTCACTGGGAAAAAAGTGAAATCGTGACTGAAAGAATGTCCAGTGTAAAACGACTCTCCTGTAAGGTTAATGTGGCTTCAGTGAGCTTGAGTTCACAGAGGTTTGACACATATTTTTTTTCTTTTATGGAGTGAAGCACAGCTCATTAGCCTAGAGCACATTGTTCAGTCTGAGTGCCTCCTGGCCAAAGTCTGCTCAGACTGTGTAGGTAATAATAACCCTGCCAACCTTTAGATAATCAGCTACCCCCCAAAGAGCCCAGGAAAGAGAGACACAAAGTGCGAGCAGCATATACTTAGACAGCAAGTAAAAAGACAATGTATGGTGTGACTAGGTGGGAAATTATATTCTTATATAACAGCAGGGCAACCCAGATGAAAGAGAGGTAATGATGTATAGGCACCCCATGGTTTTCTTTTATTTGTCAGACTCCAATCACAACTCATTTCACTAATTGGATCCAAGCAGAGGCCAGAATATTAGAAAAATATAGATTTCTTTTTGCTAGAGTTTGCATTAGGAACATTCAGGATACAGACATGATGTGAATAAGGAGACATGTTCACATCTCCCCAGTGTTAAAGGGACATGGGTGTGATGGCACGTCTCTCCCTAATTAAATATCTTAGAAAGGTTAAAATATTTAATTTTGTGGGGATCCAAAACATTAGGATGCAATTGTGCCAAAGTCACAGGACAAAGTTAAAATGTTAGAAAAGTTCATTTCTCCCTCATGGACGTGTGCTATTGCAGGTAGCTTTCCTAATTGGACACTTCTTCAAGTTAAGTTTTTGTTTTTTCCAGTGGTATATTTTTTGCCTTTTTATGACAGGTATTTTCACTAATTAGGCCCAATGAATCTAAAGGTAAAAACACTTCAGTGGAATTTATGATTCAAAGATTACCACATGAGGTGAAGGGCAGGCTAACAGAACAAGAATTTGTTGCACAGTGTCCACACAGATTTTGGAAAATTAGCTTGAGAATCCCTAATCTCTGTGTTTCTCAGGGGCTTTGTTTGACCATTTTGGTCTCTTTTTTTTTTAAAAAAAAAAAAGGAAAAAAACTGATTCACTGCTGCAAAAGTCTAATTAATCTTTTCTGCAAAACTTGCTTCTTGATCTTTGACTTCTGAATCTGAGCGGACAGAGAAGAACTGCAGCTACTTTACAGCCAGCGTGTTTTCTAAGTTAATTGAACATCAAACCGTCTCCTTAAGTGCTTCCTTGTATTTTTTTTAAAGAGCTTCTTATAAATAAACTTTTGGATTTATAGCTTTAGCATGACCTACCCTGCCAGCAGGTTGACTTCATTAGAAGCTAGTTCATTGTTCAGCACACGTCCTACTGGGTCTCCTTCCCGTTTAACACCAGGCTAATTAGGAGGAGGGAAGCATGGCTTTGTTGATGTGGGCGGTTCAGCCACTTATGGTATTAGGGAAAAAATGCCCAATACAGTATATGCCCGGGCAACCACTCTCATTCTCTTCGAACTATTATAATGAGGTCCTGTCAGGCCTCTCTCTGAGAAGCAAGGGCATGTAGCAGAGTGACAGAGGTGGTGAAAGCAGAGAGAATAAAAGAAAGAATGAAGAAATATGGGTACAAACAGGCTGAGAGGTAACTCTCTTGCACATTCGCACTCAGACATTCAGTAAACCTTAATAGCAAATTTTATTCCGTACATCGATTTTATCTTTCCCCAAATTGAGTCCATCTTTTCCCCGCCACTTATCTCTAACTCTGGTCTTTGCCTGCCTTTTAGACTGTGAAATGGAGAGTGGTAATTTCCCCCGCTTCTCTCTGTATGTTAATGAAGCGCTAATCTGTTCCTGAGCGAGTGCGTTAATGAGGGCGACGCGCCCCTCGCTCAGCCAGCTAGCTCCCGTTAAGCTACCATTATGGAAATAGCTCGGTACCACGCGTCGTCGTGGGACCGGACTGAAATGTATGCCTTATTTCCACTTTTAAAGCTTTCCTCTCCCTCCTTAACAAGGCTGGGTGTTCCTCTGAGGGAAGCGAGCAGTAGATAAACAAACATGGTAATGACGAGCACAGGGAGAGGCTTCACACACTTTTGAGGTCTGGTCGTTTTCAGATTCTGGATGTTGGTCGGGCTAAATAGGCCACATAGGACAGATTGTTGGAGATCGAGAGCACATTGTGAGCCAAGCATCAAACCTCTACTCTCTCAGATATACTGTATACCCGAGTCAGCTGCTTTATTATTAATCATCTTTATTGTGTTCAGATTGTGTTTTTCACTCAGGTGCTGCTTTATTCATCCCGTAGCCTTCAGCAGAGTTACTGTAAACTAAAAAAACTAATAATAAAAAGGGATTATTGACATTATTTTACACCACATTAGTGCGTTCCATTGATCGTGTCGCATCCCCCAATCCATGACGCCTGCTGATGATGATGATAATACTTGGCTGTATTTAGAGAATTTATTTAGAGAAACACCCTAACCAGATTAAAAGCAGGAACAGATGCTGCTTGGAGCTGAATGCGTTTCAAAGACTCGTATCAAAGGATATTATGGCTTTATTCATTTTGCATGTATCTAGGCCAGCCCAGCCCCTGCCACTCCCACAGACCACATATGAAGGGTGGTGTGGTGGGTGACTATGAAATGGATTAAATTCTCTTGCTTGCTTCATTCTTGAACTGAAATTGCTCGTGTTTAGGCCTCTCTCTTTGTCCTCAGTTTGTTTCCCATCTTCTTGTTTCCCATCATCTTCCTCACTCTTACAGTATTTAACGCTGTTTGATATATTCAAACCTTCCAGTTGGTCACTTTGTTCAGAAAATGTTTAAAAGGATGTTAGGCTCTTCTGCAGTTATCCGCCTTACTTCTCACCTACACTACCTGGTGCTGAAAGATGAGATTACACTCATGTTAAGCTGGCATTGAGCTGACTTTCTTATCTAGGGCCACTTCCCATCAATGCGCAGCTTTTTGTGAACCCCTTAGTTATGAGCACCACATGGATAAAACAGCATGCATGTGTAAAATTAACTGGTAGCAGCTTAAAATGAGCAAGTTTTTTTTTTTTTTGAGAGAGGAGCAAGCAAGAGTGAACTTGGAAGTGTGTGAGATACAAGTGGGAGGTTTGGATGCTTGAAGGAGGAAGGTGTATCAAAAAAAAAAAAAGTGCTCTCTGCTGCTCACATTACACAAACTCACTACGGGGGTTGAAACCTCAGGATTCCTCTTAAGATGATGAAAAGATGTCTGAGCCTCGTCTCAGATGAGTCTTTAACGGTGTGCTTGGATTTAAAGACTCTCTGGAGGCTTTTGTTACAAGTTTTCAAGTTCATACATCAATGAAATAGTCATGAACTGTGCCAGTTTGTCAGATTAGGATTGTCAAGCTTAGGTGGTTGGTGGACTGGTTTGATGTAGGCAAAGCTTAATGGCCCGCACTGCTTCCTTCTTCCACCCCATATGGCGAGGTTTAATCAGCAATCAAAAAGGACTCATGCATGTATTTCTTTTTATTATGAGTAGTTATCAGTCATGCGTCATGCGCTGGGCTTCAAAAGGTAAATTATAATAAAGTATAGAGCATGTGTCAAGAACAGAATTCAAATAGGAAGTGCAGATTTCTTTTTTATGTCAAACATCAGTAAGTATCTCTGAGTCCTCTAAAAGATGAAGAAAGTGCCCCAGATTCACTTATTAAAAATTTACACTCTGTTTTGTACATGGCATGGTGTGTGTCAGTCTCTTCTTGCTGCCGTTGGCTCAGCTTTAGGTGATGCTGGCTGGATGTGAAATACACACTGGCTGATACATGAAGTTGGAGCTATGAACAGTCATTAGAGAAAATGACCGAGCAAAAAAAATCAAATCTATACTGACGTAGAAGTGTTTTTTTTTTTTTTTTTTTTTTTTTTAAAGTCAAAATACTAATGACAGAAAACTTGAATGATCGATTCCTGTCATAATCTTCAGACACCAGAAATACTTATTGACATGAGCCAAAGGCAATGCATCAAATCAATGAGAGAAGCACTTATTCCTCGTATATTGGTTTAGGCTTATAGACTGTAAGGCCATGGAGAAACCAGCGACCGCAGCATATGGCAGATGACGCATTGCAGACGTGCCGACTAGAAGGCTGATCTGAACCAGACTGTTGCTGTTCAGCGCTGACCACAGTAGGGAGAGAGGAGCACAGAGCGGTTGAGGAGCTGTCATATTTCCCCGAGGAAGGGAGGGAGAGATTCCCATGTGGTTGAAAAATAATGTGGCCCTACCTCACCAGAGAGAAGTTCGAGGCAGCAAGGCACAGATGGGAGGAGAATAACTGGTCATAGAACATTTGTCATAGAAGTTCAGAAGTGTCACCGGCACCACAAAAATCCCTCCGTTGCCATTTAAACCCCATGAAACATGATTGTGTGCGTGCATGTGTGCATGCATGTTTTTGTGCTCCATGCTTGCATGAAAGTGTTTTTCATTAAAGTTGGGGGCTGCTAAGCAGCGAGAAGCGAGCATGGAGGATGTGGCGGTGGTGTGGTAGTCCTAGTCATTGTCAGTTAGCTCACAGAGGCCACTGACGAACGCAGATGTTACCATGCAGCATCTGAAGCACCACAAATGCACGCACCCTGCAAGATGTAAGCCAGATTTATCCCAAATTGTACGTTTGACTCCTCACCCTGACTAACAATATGTTCAAAAGCCCAAGTGTGGAGGCAATGAGAATGTTTTTTCTACTGACTTTGGTGGTTTGTTTAGTATGCCTTTATATGGAAACCATGGATACCCATAGTCTCATCACTAGCTGATAAATGTCTCTTTTAGGCTGTATTTATCTTGGTGTCAAGTCCACATTGCACATTCCCACAAGCTACAGCTTCTACTCATTTAAGGAAATGCTTAAAGTCAGTTCCTTTCCAATGAAGTTGTTACACAAAACGACCCAGTGATAATCGACTATGATAAAATATCTCACAGGACCCGATGTTCGATGGCACTTTGGGTGATAAAAAATATTATCGTTAAATGTTATTTTGCATAATTAATTAAGTAAGTCTTGTGGCATCTGCCCAGAATGATGAGTGTTAACACTGGGGCAGTCAAAGTAAAGACTCAAAGCTAGCTTTGCAGTTCTACTTCACTGCCTGTGGTCCTTGGCGAAGGCCACAAGCCATAATAAACATAAAACATAAAATAATGTTGTGATTGTCGATGATTTAGTATAATTTGTTTTTTCTAGTCTTTTACCAGTGGTAGTTACAGTGTCGCACAGTGTCATTTGACAGGCAGTCTGTACTTTTGTGAATACAGTTTGATTGTTAATCATTCATTTGTTCATTTGACAGTATATTTAGTCCAGCTCTTTTTTTTCTGATTTGTAATCACAGTCAATTGTTATCCAGTACTCTTTTCAGTCTTACCTTGCTACCAGTAAAAATGTCCAACTCTTAACTTAAGCCTTTATTCAAAGTGTCTTTGGTTTGCTTTATAGCTGCACCTACACATATGGCGAAGGCAGAAAGGAGCATACTTGACAGAGGTTATGTGTTATAAGACTAATGGTGTTGAATGGTGCTGATAGAGGACTTGAAAGAGAAAATAGGAAGACATGGAGAGAATGAAAAAGAAAGTGGCCTTGGGGAAAGATAAAAGAAGAAGCCTTTTCCTGCTACATGTTACACAATTGATTTGTGCACATATTAAACAAATATAACACACAATGCTTTTAAAAACTGAATTTGAATAGCTAATTACTAATTGTATCTCATTTGCCTTTGGACTAATTATCCATTGTCTACATTCCTTTCAGCGCAATATCAGTCCTGTAAGAAACAGCCCATGTTTAAGAGAGAGAGAGAAAGAGAGCTTTCATTATTGCCAACCCTAATTAAACAGGCAGGACAGAATATTCACTTTCTGTGAAGAACACGTCAATAGTGCATTATGGGGGCTGATACATTAATAAAAACACAAATATTTAAGTCATCAACAAGGTGGTATAACTAACATCAACTGTGTGAACTTAGCTTTGTGTCTGACTAACAGCTCACCAGGAAGTGTTATCTCAAATACTTACAACTCGGCTAAAACTTGGATTGAAAAACAGCAAAAGAGTACTTACATGTCTCGTAGAACATAATTCCCGTGGGACTTTAGGCACAGCTGGCCCCGGCTGTGTGTGAAGGGGGGTTGTAATGGCTATAACAGTGGCTTTTATGCCACAGTGAAAACAAAACTTCACAAAATGTATTTTATCTTTTTCTTACCTTCTCTGTATTTTGTTTTTTTCCACAAAATAATCACTCGGGATGCAGCATAGATTATTTTAAATGCATGAAAATACATTACACATTTCTTGATACCAACAATGGTGAAGCATGCATTATTATAGTTTCTTCAATATGTACCTAACTTTTCTTGCGTAGTGATGATTTATGAAAGTGCATGGACCATTACAGCCTACAGTGAGTGATTTTTGAGGTGTGTGTATAGGTGAGAACAGGTAGTCATAATGTATGATAAACCCCATCAGTCAACCTCGAATTTATAAGTAGTCAAGAGCATCCACAAGAATTCATTTCAAGTTAAATCAATAATGTTTTATGGCTGGTGATATAGTGCATCAAAAAGCATTATGCATGAGTATAGTCATTAAACATTATGAATTCATTTTAATTCCCTGTGAATGTCCCCATAATGCACTATAGATGTGGTCTTCATAGAGAGTGTTGCCGAGTTTTTTACTAAGAGAACAGTAAGTGGTATTCAAATGTTTATTTTTGTGAAGTCCCAGAGTGGTGAGCTCAGCTATTATTTCTGAATTAACTACTAAAAATGCCTGAAAATCCCTTTATGACACTGCAGGGTGCCCATCAAAGTGGAACAGCTGAGCTGGCATCAAACAGCATTTTAACTTAGCGAGCGCTTGATTGCATGATGATAATAGTGACATTTATACAGTAATGGTTTCGTTTGTGAGTCCAACCCAGAGCTTTCTTCAAGTATGTGTACCAGAGTGGGGTTGTGTTAGTACTCAGTAGTCAGCTTCTTAGTTAAGAAGTTAGTTTAGCAGATCGGGGCCCTTTGTTGCCCTTGCCCTTGCCCTTTGTTCATCCATGTGTTTGGTCTCATTGTAGGCCTCAAAGAGGCAAAGAGTTAGCTCTGTGTGTGTGTGTGTGTGTGTGTGTGTGTGTGTGTGTGTGTGTGTGTGTGTGTTCAGGCATGTCCGTTGTGAGCCTGTGCATGTATCTGCATCCGTGCTTCAGTGTGTCTCTGTCATTCTAGTTCAGTGAGTGGCCCACTGGGTGCACACAAACCCAGGCTTTGTGTGTATGTCCTGCTGCCATGCTGTGTACTGTACTGAATGGGCTCTGGGGAGCGAGGCGTGTGAAAATCCCACCCTTGCCCACCTAGAGACTGTCAGCTGTGTGTGTTTGTGTGTACAAGAAAAGGACAGACACAGAGAAAGAGTGCTTGTATATTTGTGTGCGTGTGTGTGTGTGTGTGTGTGTGTGTGTGTGTGTGTGTGTGTGTGTGTGTGGGTGGGTGGTTGTATTCATGTGTGTGTAGGGTGGGAAGTGGTGGGTGAAAGAGGACACTCCACACCGAAACAACCACTCTCTGTGTTGGACAGTACAGAGAGATTCTTTATTATACTTTTATTTAATTAACTGGGGAACCTAATGACCTGACAAATGACCCTCAGCAGAATATGTTCTCTCGGATTCACTGTCACGACCTGCCGGTCTGTCTCTGTCTCTCTCTTCCTCTTTGTTTGTGTGTCCTTCTCCATCTCCCGTGCTTTGTAATCTGTAAATTCCTTTAGACTGTTTTCAGAGCAGAAAATGTCACATGACATAGCATGAAATGTGCAGGTGCACCTCCCAACATTAATAATTGCTGCTCCCTTGTGTTGTGCTTTAATGGAATGGAGACATCATTATTAGTCACTCGTGTTTTTCCTGCTATCACATGTTGAAATATCTGTTTTACATACATCACATTATTTATCTTAGATCATCATTCTTAATTGTTTTTTATTTGTTATTATTTATACATTTATATAACTTAATATTCTCTTGTGTGCGTGTTCTTCCAGGGTATCTTTATATAGTCTCTGATGACGTCTCTGATCTCGTACTATTGATTCTATTAATTAAACCTGTCACCTCATCACTAATTAGTCCTTAAACTGTGGTTATCACAGATTTATACTATTTGTGACTTTCATGAAGTGCTGAGTGAAAAGCATTGCGCTTATCAATGTTCCTGCCCCGCATGAATTACTCTGGTTGATTAGACATCCAGCCATACAAATCAGTCACGACAGACCAGGAAGTAAATGCTGTGTGTTGATCGTGGAAACATCTTCAAAACATAAGATGTGACTTTGAACTTGGGTGCCAATAATTAGAAAAAAAAATCCTTCTTTGTCGAGTATGAGATGCTGTGTGACGTGTTTTGGTACTTCCTGTGTTTGTCGAATGCCCTGCAAACATCACTTATTAATAACCGCTCTAAATGGACCATTTCCGGAATGGAGGCGGATGTATGAATGTATGAAAGGCAAAAATTAATTACTATAACAGACTCAGGAACTCAGTGAAAAATTCCAGACTCCAGTTCTGGAGTCTTATTTTGTGTGTCTCTCTGTCTTCCTGTCTCCTCCCATGGATTAATATATGAGTGGATCCCTCGCAGATAGATCACCGTCATCAATAACTGTCACTCATGTCCGTGTTGTAGTGTATCTTGCTGCATAGCATGTGAAGATTCCAGAGGCGGATGTGGGAGCAATACGCTCTGGTGGAAGCGTAGCCATGTTCCCATTGTCCCCAACCACAACACAGGATGTGGTGGATTCTAATTGGGGAGGTGGACAGACAATACGCACACCACACAAACAAATAATGAACAAGCACACACGCTGAGACTACACAGACAGGACATAGGTGACCTCATCCATGTGAGACAAAACCAGTAGGCAAAATAGCCATCGTCCTATTTAGCCCACCACGAGGATGTTATTTGTTTAGCCCCTGTAGCTACCTCCTGCTGCTCATAAATGTCAAGCCTCATCATTGTTGAATGAGATTTTGCTGTACAGTCTGACCGTGCTGGGTGTCCCAGTGTGTTTAATGTCTTGAATAAAAGTGCTGTGTGTTTATTAAGCAAGTTTATTATGTCTCTTTTATTCACAGCAAAGTTATTGTCTCCTTCCTTTGTTAGAGCAACAGTTCAGCACAGTATGTTCCCATTAATTTTGCGTTCTTCAACAGAGATTAATTTAGAGTAGCTCAACTATTAGTGAGATATATTCAAACCCTCTTCTCTCTACTCTGTCTACCTTTTCCTGCATCCATCCCTCAGTCCGTCTGCCATAACTGTCGGGTGTTTGTGTTTGTGGCCTTGCCTCTCGGAGCATGTAGACATATGCCCTGTTCCTCCTCTAATTGGTCTTCCGTATTCACGTGGGGATGCAGAGAGAGGCAGTAAGACTGCAGGCAAAGCTGACTCTTAATAAATGTCAGTCTACAGCCAAGCTACGGATGGACAGCTCACTGATGGGCTGTTTATAACAAGACGTCACTTTATGCAAGGGAAGATGGGAGCTGAGCCGAAGTTACACAGATAAAGAAAAGGAGTATATTAAGAGAAGGTGATGCATCTTCCCAGCGAGAGATGGAGAAAAGATGAAAGGGGGACAGGGAAACAAAATCACCTCAACAGGAAGGAGACAAATATGCTGTGATTGTGGAACAGCATGGTGTTGAGTTGCTGCAATTTAGAGTGCATAAAAACTAATTATCAAGGCAGCAGAGAAGTTGAAATAGTTATCTAAAGTGCTGAATAAACATTTGAAATAGCTAAAAGTAAAGGATCCAAGAGTGGAAAAGTTATCTAACATAATGGTGAAATAGTTAGCTGAAAGTAGGCTCATTGAACAGTTGGAATAGCCAATGAATGATGAAAACATGACTTCTAAGCTGTATGAATGTGAACTTGTGATCCAAAAAATCAATCCATTATCCGTAACTGCTTATCCTCATCAGGGTCACAGTGGGGCTGGAGCCATCCCAGCTGACTTTGGGAGAGAGTCGAGGGGCACAAGCTGGACAAGTCACCAGTCAGTCCATCACAGAGCACATAAAGACAAACAACCATTCACAGTCACACCTACGGCCAATTTAGAGTCACCAATTAAAACTATTAAGGACTGTGGGAGGAACCCAGAGTACCCGTAGAGAACCCACACAGACATGGGGAAAACTCCACTGCTGCACTAAAATCTGAACACTGATAATTGAACAGTATGAAAAAATATTTAACAGTAAGTAACAGCAACCATGTTACTGTGATTAACAGTGTTAAATAACATTTAGTTTATAATCCAATCATGTTGCTTATCCTCACATTACATTTGCGATTATTGTTAGTGTCATTGGGTGTGTGTACCCATGAAGGCTTATGAATGTGTGCTCATGATTGTATACGTGCAGAAATGTATGTGTGCGTGCGTGTACTGTATGTGTCAGGGATAGTTAATGATGTGTGTGTGTGTGTGTGTCCTGGTGTGTTTTCAGGAATTCATCCTGTCAGGCCAGGAACCTCCTAGCTCCTGTCTCAGCACAAAACAAAGCAAAATTCCAGTTTGTTTATTCTTTTTGCCTGCCTTGTTTTTCTTTTGATTGTTGTCAAAGTTCCCACTGTCTCCCCTTGGGTAACACGGCATACACTCCACTCTTCTGTGCTATTATTTACTCCCTGCAGTTCTCAGAGTTTAGATTAAATGAGAGCATTATCAAAAGGAAGTTAAAAGGGGAAAGATATTCAGACTGGTGGAATGTTCTTGGCTTTTCTTTTTAATTATTATTACCAAGACAATCCAAATCATAGAATTTAATAAGACTGAGTAACATGTTGGCCCCTTGTTGGAGGCCTCTTACTGCATAGGAAAGCTTTTCCATCATATCGTCTCATGTTAGTCTTAAGTCTAAGTCTTCTCTTAATATATTTGGGAGAAGAGAGCTGTATCTGTGTGTGTGTGTGTGTGTGTGTGTATGTGTGTGTTCGTGTGGGCCTGCATGTGTGCGCACATATCAGCTTGTGCTCGTTTCTGTTATAAATACCAGAGGTGATTGACAGTTTCTTGTGTTTACCTTTGACAGCTCTTATTTGGTGTAGCGACAGGCTTTTAGTGAATGGGTGAGGTTTTGAGGTTCCACGTCTGTCACTGTGTGATGGCTACAGGGCGCTGTTGGGGATGTGGATACCAGTTCGTGGTGCCCCCCTTTCAGCATCAACACACACTGCATGTATGTGGCTCCTACGGGCTGTTTTTCTGAACAGCTCTGGGCTCAAAGGGTCATGGGAAGATTAAACATGGTTGTTTTTTGAACTATTGATTTCTTTTTGTTGTTGTTGACTGACATGGTAGAGTTTGTGTAAAGCTACTACTGGCTGAATCATTCCAAGAAAGAGACACATGAGAGGAGCTGAATATTGTGGACTGATATAGTTAATTAAAAGAAAATGAAAAAGATGTTGTAGACTGAACTTAAGGGCTCATTTGATTGTGCAGTAGTACATGTGATCATCCAACTAGATACCTGACCAAACATGCTGCAGGCTGACAGGTTGATCAGCTACTCTACAAATGAGTTAAGTAGCACAATGTTACACACCTAAAAGATCAACTGTAAACATTAGGTTTCCAGATAAAGTCAAGGCCTACAGAATATCTGTTATGTTAATCATTTGTGAGAAAACCATTATGTAACGGGCAGATAAAATATAGTGTTTACCTTTTCTTGACTGGAAAACAGTCTTGCCACAAGCGCAATTTAGCTCTTCTGGGACATTCAATCCCATCACATGATCACTGCAGATGAAGTTTGCCAGGTTGTCATGGAAATGTAGATTTGCATTTTTCCATTTCATATTTTCTATATAAGGTTAATTGAACCTTCAGGTGAGATTGCGCTGTCAGTAATTTCAAGTTGTAGGAAGGTAAAGCAAAATAGATGGAATCGAGAAAGGTTAGGGGAAAGTGGGTGAACCAAAAGGTAAAACACGGGGGAGGAAATTGAGATTTAATATCCAATCTTCCGATAATAATGGCATACAAACATGAGAACGATGGAACATTTAAGGACATTATTTAGACACAACAATAATCATTGATTTTTTTTAACATGCTTTTAATTAAACTTTACAGTCATATTTAGCAGTGTGATACCACAATATTTGTGAGTGTTGCTTCAGTAACTGTGAAAACAACGATTCACAAAGAATTACAAAGGTTCAGTGTCAGGCACTTGCATGCAAATGTTTACACTAAATGCAGTCCAAATGCTAATAGCCTCAACTGTATATATAAACCATCCATTTTAGCCATCAGCTAAGTGGCCAAAGGAATGCCCAGCAGCGTGCCTGAGTTTGAGGAATGCTGGGATTAATGGATCATGTCATTTTAAACGTTTTTGGGGGTCAGTAGTCACCATACTGTAATTGCCTTATTATGCTATCCTCTTCTTGTTTGGAAAGCGTAGTTGGAGTACATATTAGATGTATGATATATCACATTTAGTTTGATTATGGTGCCATAATGAGCAGAAAGCCGTTAATTAAAGTCAGCATAATGCTTAGGCTAATTTGGAACCCGTTATTCTCCTGAAATGAACCTTCGACCTACGTCTCCAGTTCCCTCATCTGCGTGCCTCCTCCTCCTCCTCCTCCACGGTGACTCAGGTGGCTACAAACGAGGCCATCGTCAACAATGTCGATGAGGTACAGACAGATGGACAGAAACGCTCCCAACATAAAAGAGGAGGCAGCACACCTGTAGCACTGAAGCAAACAAGACAAAAATCTTTATTGAGACATTAAAAGACTGTGTTTTGACAGCGCAGCTGCCTTTGTCAGAGTATCTGTTTTTAGTGACAGACAGCTATGCAGCTGCACAAACACACAAGAAACACACTCTTATATAGGTGCAAAGTGTGCTCACATTTGCTGTATATCTCATTAACTTGCTCTTTTTTCATTCATCAAACTTACATACAAAAACAAAGCAAAGCTCAATTATGAAAAAAAAATTATTTTTATCTCCAGCTCATTTCTGATTTTTACAGCGATGCCAAGTTCTTTCACATAATTACCTGAAAATATTACCTGTTTGTGTCTTCATGCCACAGTTGCATTTGGGCTGTCACTTGCATGCATGCCCAGTGACAGACAGCCGTCCTCATGTCCTCATAAAATAACCCCCCGCTGATCATCCTTCAGCGAGATGGCAGAATGCAGCTCAGACAGCCAGTGAAGCCTGTGGATGTAGGCTGGCACAAAGACGGAGAGCGGGACAGGGAGATAGGTTGGCAGACATGTGAGCGTTGTAAGCTAAGTGACAAACAGTAATGACACATATACCGCGGTTGCTGTAAGGTGACCGAGACAGAGAAGCAGTCAAGCATTTAGACAAGTTGAAAGAACAGATAGAGAGATCGACCAGCAGTCACTCAGTGATCAGGTTTCTGTAAAGATGTGTGTACCCATGGCAACATAACGTGTAACATAAAGAAAAGATTGTAGATTTTTTTTTTTAATTTTTTTATGAGCAATGTGCAGTGAAGCCAAAGAAAACAAGGAGTGTGTGCTTGTGTCTGTAAATTACAGTAATGCAGTGAGGAAAGGGAAGGGTGTATTTGTTATAAGTGTGTGCTTGAGAGTAGGAGGGATAAAGGCTTGCCAAAATCTGACAGCTCAGCCTCCTGTGCACTCGGTCTCTCTCTCTCTCTCCGTCTCTTTGTCTTTCACTGTCAGGATTTCTCTCTGTCAGGCAAAAGTCAACGACCAGGCAGCAGCCAGAGAGCTCCAATTGGACAAACTGTCAAACAGCTCATAGTCACACAAGACATATAATGAAGCAAAGTCACAGAGGACCTATAATACACCATATCCCCTCTCTGCAGAGCACTTGAGTTGGCAAAATTACAGCAACGGTTTCTTTTGATGCTGATTTAATGCTGTGCTGGTGTCATATTGAAAGGAGCAGAAAAGCATTTTAGTCGTGCGGGGATGAACTGCAGCACATTTTGTGCTAATTGTGGTTGCATAAATATGATTTTGGTTTCAAATGCACTGACAAAGTCAATGGATTCAATGCATGTGTTGAAACATTTACAGCATTCGTGATGCCAAGTGGGATTTATCACGGCCTGAAAAAATGTACCTGCTTAACACTTTTTATAATTACCAATTACCAAGACATACATCTGTTTCTGTTTAGTATTTTATCTCAGTCATCTAATTACTGTAAGAATGTGACATCGGTGCTGTATAAAATGACAAGCACTAGGTTAAAAGAGCTGCATGTGGACACAGAGGTAACACAAAGGAGCAACACTCGTCCACCACTGAAGGGACCTGGTTTTATTTCCCACCTGTGATGTTTCTGGCATGGCTGGCCGCTCTAACAAACACAGCTGACAGTGTTTGCAGGGTAGGAAATAAGTGACGACAATCATGTCATAGTTACTGCACCATGGCAAATGAATGCAGGTTCATGTGACAAAACCTAAACTTTACTGCAACACGAGTCAACATCTTTGCCTGTACATGCAAGAGAAGATACCTGGACGATGACTTTGTAGTATGAACAGTGTATTCCCCTGCTGAGTTCATCATTACTACCTTACAGTTGTAAAATGATGTATCGTAGTAAATCATTGTCCACTTTTTTTAGGTGTCTGATAAGCCTCTAAACTCACTGATGTGTAACTCCAGCAGGTCTTTCTGTGCCCTGTTTTTTATCTTCTGACACCAATGCAGCATTTTTCTCAATGCAGAGCGATTAACAGTCTGAACTCCCACGTCCTTCCTCCTGGAGAAACAGCCTCCTCAGACTTAAAGAAGATGCTAGCAGAAACTAGTAAAAAATCATCCCCTACATTCAGTAAGCAAACCATTTATGTCTTGGAACAGAAAATACAGTGTGCTTCACGAGATGAAGAAAAGCTGAAAAAGAGGGAAATAAAAGCGACAGTGAAGACAGTATATAAAAACACGTAATCTCTAAACCCCACCATGCACACCTCTGTCACGACGTGGACGTGGCGCTGTTTTGATCCGTTCTCCACGTGACTGCAAACCCCTCTTGGCGGTCACGATTGGCTCCAGCGGCTTCGGCGCACATGGAACGCGTCACATACGTGTTAGGAGTAAATTTAAAGCTCAGATGTGTAGGATTTAGTAGCATCTAGCTGTGAGGTTGCAGATTGCAATCAACACTGGATACCACCTCGCCTCACTCTCCCCTTCCGACAGTGGAGGAAAAATCAGAGTGGGCGTGAAACTCATGAAAAACACAAAAGGAACTATCTAGTGCCAGAGTTTGGTTTTGTCAGTTCTAGGCACTACTGTAGAAACTTGGTGGACTCAATGGCAGAGGACCAGCTCCCTCTGTAGATATAAAGGGCTCTTTTTAAGATAACAAAAACACAAAGGCCACGTTCTTTCAATAAATCCCCCTAAATCTTGTGTGTGTAAAGTGTACAGGCCACAAACTACAAAGTATAGAACAATAGAGAGCCAAAGAAAACAATAATGATGTTATTGTTTTAAATGTTAAATTTATAAATACAAATGAATAATTTTGTGGTAAATGAACTGCACTTATATAACGCCTTTCTAGTCTTCCGACCACTCAAAGTGCTTTTACACTACATATCTCATTCACCCATTGACCTTTCCATTTAAGGTGCCGACTGCTCATCAGTTTTAGGAGCTAACCATTCATATGCATTCATACATCGATGGCGAGGCCTTTGGGAGTAATTTGGGGTTCAGAATCTTGCCCAAGGACACTTCGACATGCAGGACTAGAGGAGCCGGGGATCGAACCGTCAATCATCTGATTAGTGGACGATCCACACTACCTATTGTGTCCTGTAGTGTAAAGAAGACTTCTATAACAGAATAATGATCTACAATACTGATCTACACAGCGACGTCTCTACACATACAACTCAGAAACTTCTCTACTTTTCTCCAAGACACACACACACACACACACACACACACACACACACAAACACACATCATTTCACTGTACTGCTGAAGATTGATTGGCACTTGTTGTCGACACTTGAGTCTGATTTGCTTCACTCCGTGTCTGTCTCATACAGACTTTGACATGCATATTTTGAGATTACTTCACCCAGCAGACAGTTTTGCGCAGACGCTAAAAGTCTTGTCCCATTTCTTGTTTTCTTTCGGTGTGAATTTACAGACACCTTTTGTTGTTAAATTAGGTTTGACATCAGATTTTTGGATATAAGACAAATTCTTTCAGTCAGTGAATTCTTCATAGTCTGACGTTTGAGATGGTTCTGGTTGTTTGTTACAATGAACGCTCTCTTGGGTTATCACATTTTCATTATTTCACTTACGTAAACTCTCATTCTCTGTCATTGTGCTTCTTCACTTTCTCCTCCGCTTTTGCTTTGTCCCTCAATTCTCTCATGTCTTTTTCTCCCCTCCCCTCTTTGTTTTTGTCAATCTCTCTTCCTTGTCATCTTTTACTCCCTCTCCCTTTCCTTATTCCCACACTGCCTTTCTTTGCTTTTATCAGTGAGAAGTAAGAAATTTATTTTCTGAGAAGCAATTCACTGCTTTGACAAGTGTTTCAAATCCGCACTATTCTTTATTGCACTGAGGAAAATAATTGATGAAGAGTGCCTTTTTGTGTGTCCCCCCAGCTCTATTCAGACTCCTTATGGTATGCTGCTCGATGCAGTACACCACAGTCTTACATAAACTGACACTACCGACACCAGTAACCACTTGATGGGATAAAAGTGGAGCTTGTTGAATGTGTCGTTCTTTTATCAATTGGGATACATTGATTGGTTCACTCAGGAACACAAAAACCTCTTGAATCCTAAAATCATGAAATTGGTCTCCTCTTGACATGATTGCAGCTGCAGTTGTTCATCTAGATGACACCAGATGAGCAGTCAATCAGACAGGTTGTACAGGAACAAGACTAAGTGGGCATTCAGACTAAAATCCGCCCGACATTAAGACAGTGCAAGGCGCTGTGTTGGTGGGATGATTAAATACAATTCAAGATGTCCAGCTGGAATAAAAGATGAATACACTGAAATGCTGCAGAAACACTGCACGGCTGTTTGCAACACTCACAGGCAGGATTTTACAAGTCTATTTTATCATTTGACCCGGCGGCTGCAAAGTAAACAGTATACACAAAGTGTTCACATTACAAAGTGATCTACCAGGAATGTGGATTTACGTGTTTTTGATTGGATTAGCCACCACTTTGTCTCAAAGTAAAGCTCACGGAATGTCACAAATAATCTTTGTTTTCTTTGGCTAACCTTACCCGACCACTGGTGTTTTACCTCCTCCCAGACTTATTTTTGTCTCTGTTGTCTGCGTAAAATATTATTATTACCGATAAGAATGACGGCTGAAGCCATGAAAATATTACCCATGTTTCAATAAACCAGACTTTCCTCAACGTTGTCGTATCCCCAGTTTGAGTTTGACGGTTTCGGCTGCACAATTATAACTGTGTTGCTCCCATGCAGGGAATTGTATCAGTAACCTTGTACTGTAGAAATCTATGAGGTTTGTACTGAGAGCCACATTTCAGCAGTTATTGAAAAAGTTTGGAGGAATTTCATTGATTTGATTTATTTTCCTTTTGTTAGTTATTCTCTCTCATGTGCTGGATCTCCCTTAGTGTGTAGCCTATATTGTCATAATATACTGTAACATGTTGTGCATATGGAACTCCAGATGCAAGTGAATTCATGATTAATTTCATGGGTTAATCCCATTTTCTGTGTCCTGACAGACAGGATTTTGGCACTAAGACAGATAAGAAATGTGCATGTGTGCGTGTGTGTGTGTGTGTGTGCGTGTGTGTGTGTGTGTGTGTGTGTGTGTGTGTGTACATACTGGTAGTATAGGGCTGTGATGATGACGATGATGCATCCTATCCCCATTAGTGTTAGCCTAGATCTGTCAGAGCCTTGTTAGGTTACTGCCTGGCAAAATCTCAACCCTGAGGAACAATGGGATGGGCTAAACACACACGTAAACATACGTGTACACACACACACACACATGCACACACACACACAGTTGTGCCTTTGTTCCCAAGACAAAACAGTTTCTATGTGTCATACACACACACCCAACAGTACCTGGAAACTCTCATCAAACCTCTCTGTCAATCTGATATTCACTTAAGGATAAACACACTTTCATCCTCAACTCCTGTGTAACAGACAGGAAGTGTTACAGTCTGGTTTGTTGTCTTCACTTTATTGTAGCTTAGTTTTGATTGACATCATATTTCACACAGTCAGAACTGCGTTTTTCAGACGCCCCCTGTCTCACCTCTGTCAGACAACAATAAAAAACATCTCAGCTAGCTGATGATTTCTTCTTCTTGAACTTGGCTGGTGTTGTTACTGTGACCCGAGCACACCAAAGACCATCAGCCCAAATAATAACTGAATACGTAGCACTGCTTTCTCCTCATTATAATAGTGTTTGCCTCAGTGGAGATCAATGGAAAACTGAGCTGTGTGAACTGACACTCAGATCAGTGCTGTTGGCAGCGCAGGGTGTGTTCACATTCAGCTAATTTAGATGCATGCCCAATTTTTTAGTTCAAATCAAATCATTTCCAAACAACAACCTTGTTTACTCTGAGAAATTATTAATCACCCTGCAGAACTACTTTGATGTGTCTTCTTTTCACTGTACTGTAACAACACTTTAATAAATAGTTGTATTACCTGCCGTTCAGAGGCAGCCCATGCAGCTAAAATCAAGGCTGTCCTACATTCTCCTTGGAGCTGCTGTGGAGTGGACATTTTTCCCTCTGTGCTCTACTATATGCACTTTTAACGTTGCGTCTAATTAATATCTCTGTCATTAATCTACTGTGACACATGGCATCCCTTCACCCACCCAGTCAACCAACCATTCAGTTAGAGTCAAGCCCCGGAGCTTCTTTTAGTCTCCAAGCACCCAACCGCAGGAAGCAAAGTTGCAGAGTGTACAATCCCACAACTCCCTTGTGGTTCTTAGTGTCCTTTTTTTTGTTTGTTTATTTCTGTCCATCTTTGGTTCTTTCTTTCTTTCCTCCCTCCTGCCCTCCTAGTTGGTGCCAGGAGTGCAGTGCTATTATCAACATTCAGCACAACAGCTCTGAGTGCACCTCGGGTTGGCTACAAGACTGCCCTTCTCATTCTGTGCTAGCTAAAATACATTTCACACATTTTAGCTATTTTCTCAATGATAGGTGTTGATAAAGTGCCTTGCCATTACGCCCACTCACGGGGATGGATTATTGTTCGGCTTTCTTTTTTGATGGGGTGATGACAATGATGATGATGATGATGACAGTGATGATTGCCTTAGATGTTTGTCTGCAAAGCCTAGTTTCTATCAATAGTTTGTCAGGGCTGCAGTCTATCAAAGGGCTCCCAGGTGAACCTATAAGTACATAATGATGCATAATCTCATCATAAATTCAAGAATTGACACAGCAGCTATTGTTATGGAACTGAAAACGAATATAAAAAACTATTGGAGCAGTGTTCACAAATCTTAATTACAGCTCTAACCTTCACAACATGCAGGCATCCCTATCTATTATATTGCTTAACTTACATTTGCACTATCATTGAATTAGTATTGATTTAAAACGGGCACTTTCTTTCTTGTCTAATTTTTACTCTGGTCAAATACATCTTGCTATATTAAAATGATAAACTTACATCATTTCAGCAGATGCAGTGCATGTAACTCAGATTTAAAGGAAGGAAGAAAAAGAAGGAGATGAAACACTCTGCTTTTTGCATCATCTTTTTAAAAATTATGGACAGTTTTCAACCCCCGCCCCATGAGACGCTTGTTAGCTTGTCTTTTTCCTTGTATGCTAATTAAGCAGTCTCGTCAGACTGCCTACACGGTGTGTGTTTTAAAATCCGATTTGAAAAACTGAAGAAGCTGTAAAATAGTTTCCTGTGTTCAATGGTTGGCCTAATTTTCTGTATCACGTTGCACGCTTTTGCGTGTCAGTCATGCTACATACTTAGAAAAAGGCTACATACGATACTTTTTAAAAGTAAGACAAACTGAATGGAGAAAGAGTGATAGGTTTTCCCATCACGACTTTGTGGTCAGTGACTTTGCCTTCAGTGTATTTTTAAACACTCTGATGGATAAGACTTAGAGGATAGTACGTGCTGTCCAGGGAGCAGTAATATTTAATGAAGGTTTTTATAGAAAGCACAAGGCTGAAGAAGTCTCAGTCATGATTCTTACGTATATGCTCTTATTGCTGCTCTCTTATTCTCTGCTCCGTCTATCTTGTACATCTCTGGATTTCTTATTTTCTAGGCTGTTGTTCCCTTTAGTCTGTGACCCTCTCTGACCCTAACTCTCTCTCTCTCTCTCTCTCTCTCTCTCTGTCTCTCTCTCTCTTTCTCTCTCTTTCTCCAGGTTCCGGAAAATGTCTTTGTTGATTTTAACCACCAGGAGCTGCTTGAGTTCTACAACAAGGTCTGTTATTGTAGAGTGTGTTTCAATGGCTGTGTGTGTGTGTGTGTGTGCATGTATAGTGAGTCTTTCACTTTGATGTCAAATTGCATATATCTCTGTGTTGCATTGTCTAGTATCTTCTGTGCATTGCATTTCATCTTGATTGACAGATATTGCCTGACAAAATCCATCTGCCTGTCTGCTCCATACATTTTCATTTGTGTGTGTGGTGTGTGTGTGTGTGTGCGTGCGTGCGTGCGTGCGTGCGTGCGTTTGTTTCTTTTGTGTACTTCTTTTCTTCCGAACACTCAACCTTTTCTCCTCTTTCTTTCAGCTTGAAATCGTACAAGGCCAGTTGGATTCCCTGACTTGATTCCTGGTGCTCTTTGTTCCACCACACATACACGTTCGTGTTTTTGCTGACAGCTATGCTAACTGTTAGAGGAACAACAACAACAAGTCTGTTCTTGCTCTGATTTATTCAAGATAAATGTCAAAATTTGGATGAAGGAGTTTCTTAACCTTCTGAACACCATTTAATCCAGGTTTGTGCTCATAACGGAGAGGTCGGCATGATCAATCAGATTTTTTTTTTACTTCACTATTTTTATGCTTCATCAAGGTATATAAACCGTACTGAAAAAAGTTTCTTAGTACCTTTTTTCTACACCCAGCAGTGAATAACTTAAAGTTTGATTGCCCTCTAAATGAGTAATAATAAGAGGTTAAAAATGTGCCAATAGTCAGTGATCCTCGAAATTCCTTTGTACACGCAAAAGGACGGAAAAGGATATTAAATGTCATTTTAAGTTGAAACAGATGCATTTTGTAACTTGGAGAACGAACTAGTGTCTATGCCATTCTAATAAAATCTGAAGTGGAGGTGAAATCCATCCAAGCTGTTGTTATTTAGTGAAGGCTCATTATTTCTCATTAAGACCAACCTGGACTGCTGGTTCAACAGATGGGAGTTCTGGGAGGCGCAGCGGACCTCCAGTTTGTGTGTGTGTGTGTGTGCGTGCGCGCACATTCTCGTGCATGTTGCTGCGCGTAGACGGATGCATGGATATGTCCTTGTTCATGCATCTGTCCATACTTGTATGCTTGTGTGTGTAATTCCTCTCTTCCACTCTCCGAATCCAAGCTTGAGAAGTTCCCAGATTCCCAGGTTGTTCTCCCATGATGAAGATTTAGTCAACACAATCCCATCAGATCTACCCAATGGCTCTGCTCTTAACATAGTATGGTCATTGTGTTATTAATAAATAAATAATCTAAAAAGAAAGTAAGGGGCTCATAGCAGCTGATCAGTAATAGTGATAGTAAAACTTTTTCCTGCATTTTCCAAGATACTGACTTCCAAACTGTCTTACCAACCTACTATTTGTCACATGTCTCACTTTTTCAGGTTATAAGTTATGTATAATATAAAATCTGTTTGTGATTTATAGCCAGAATCTATGAGTCTGTTTTTGTCCTCAGAAATGCATCTCTGTGTTTTGTTTATGAAGTCAGCATCAGCACCTTTAAGTCCAGGGCCGATGGTGATAACCCTCTTTGGTTTTGGAGCGCGTTGCTGCCTCAGGTGATTAGGGTAACATCAACAGGCAGTCGGGTTGCTGCAGTGTCAGGCGGAGGTGTTTTACAGGATTCATTTCTAGGAGCGAGGTTTGAGAATCTGGCCAGGATGCTTCCTGGATGTTTTCTTGACATGTCCTCTCAGGAGGCAGACATAGAACATACTAGAGAGATTATATATCCCATCTGGCCTGGGAACACCTTGGGATCCCCCAGGAGGAGCTTGAGGTCATGGGGAAGGACATTCACCTATGTTTCTTAGCCTGCTGCCACTGCCTCACAGATCTATATATATGGTGGGGAAAGGAAGGATGGATCAAAGTCAGCATGAGATTATACACTTTTAGTCTTCTGTATAATTAAAGTACTTCAATCTATTTGCTTCGTGAAGCTTGTACATTTGAAAGACTGGAATTTTCATTTCAAACTTTCCCATGTGGTTCTGTTTTTTATGTCGAACCTTAGCAGGTGGCAAGCTGTGTTAATAGGATAATTGGCTTGTAGAGAGAACATAAAAACACACAACCAAACAACAAAATCACTCCCACTTCCACCTTGTAAAATGGATGAATTCACCACTTTACTATGGGAACCCTGCTTACAGCTGGCACCCTCAGATATTCTATAAATATCCAAAGTGTAATACACCAAGAGAAGAGACTCCCATCTGCACTCTCTTTCTTCTCCTCCTACGTGATAGTAGACTCAGTAAACCTTGAAAATGTTTTGAATGGAGATATGAGCACACAAAGCTGCACAAAAAAAAAGGAGACATTTTGACAAAAACATCACACGTAAACTCTCTAGATTTGCAAAACAAAACAGGAAAATTACTCATTGGGTGACTTAACTGCCCCCAAAACAGTCTAAGCCACGTACTGAATCACTGCTGTCCTGACTCTGTTTTTTTTCCCCAACTCCGATTGACAATTTTTGCCACCATGTGAAAACGCCTGCAGCCAGAGGGAGCGCCGTGTTCCACAGCATGGAGAACAGATGGCGAGGCCGAGCAGAGATGGCCGCCTGGAAAAAAAGAAGAGACTCACACACTGAGACTCACACTGAGATCCGGCAGAACACAGCACACAGAGTCCCGATGAGAGCGATATGGGGGAGTGTGTGTGTGTGTCTGAGTCTGTGTATTTATGTCTGCGGAGTTGCTTTTCTGCGTGTACTTGTCAAAGCTGTTTGCATGCTCTGGTGTGTGTGACGAGACAAACTAGGTTAGTCTGGACACCGCACAAACCTACACAGTTTTTTTTTTTTTTTTTTTGCAGAGTGGCTAGTTAGGGGGTGCTGCGCCTTTTATATATATATATATATATATATATATATGTATATATATATATATATATATAAAGTGTCTAATGGACTCACCTCACTATGTGGCTGCGGCCCTGCAGGGCTGACTGAGCTTGTAGGATGCACACAATCAAGCAAACAATTAAACCCAGTGTTTACTACCCACGATAATGTGGATATGTTTGAAAACATCTTTGTTTTTACTCGCCCTGGTCCTCCATGTTGAGCAGGTGTTCTCCACCTTTGAAAATAGATTTTTTGAAAACCCCCCACAGATCGTCATGATGTGCTGTGGACGAGGAAGCTTTTTTAAAAGTCAGATGTATTCATCATGACACCTGTTGTTGAGCCCGAGTGTTTTCTATTCAGCAGAACATGGATGTTTTCTTAATTTAACGTCGTCACCGTCGCAAATTTGCATGTCAAAGTTTACATCCATGTGAAAGCAACACACAAGTGCTTGACCTCCACGAGCAAACAGTGATTCCACTCAGGTGAGTTGGTTTCGATTTGAAGTTTTGCTGTTATTAATGCTGGTGCGACTGTGACTAAAGAACAAGAACAGTAACCGTGCATGTTTGTTAAAACAATTCATCAATCGCTTTGCTGATTGGAATAATTTCATCCACTTCAATTCAACGAAGAAGTTCATTCATTTTCCTCAAGATAAGCGGTCACATCGTTGCTCAAAGGCACTTCAGTACGTCCATCAGTAAGTGAGTGTTTCACCCTTCAAAGGCACTTTGAAATAGCACTTTGCGTCTGTTTCTGTTCGACGCCGTCACATTCAGTTCAGTACTAAACTGGCCCATACAAGCCACTGTACATACATTTAATAGCCCTGCTTATTATTTTTTACGACTGAGCCATCACATTATGATTGTTTCTGTGGCTTTCGGGCCCTTTTTATTGGCATTTAACGAGAAGGCATATCACGGCTGAGCTAACAACAGTCACCAATGAGGGGATTTGCCAAAGGTTACTGATTTAGTCAGTGGCAACGGTGATACAGTGTGGTCAGCTGTGGTCAGTTTGAACATTTATTTGTTGTTGTTTGTACATGAACACCCCTAGCTGCTTCAGTGTGAACAGTAAAGCTATTTTTCAGACAGCTTTTTAAAATGTAACCAGATGAGTGTGGACTCCCATTGGACTCTTGCTTGTTTGACAATCACTCACTTTCAAAAGACAAAGGAGACGCGATCACGAGGGTCTTTTGTGAGCGATGAACAACAGCTAAGAGTCACCATAATAGATATAATTAAGCTGCACAGATAACACCAGTCCACTTTTATGAGGAATAACCCATCACAATGGACAAGCGAGCTATGAGCGGCTAATAAAAAGTGAACAATAGCAGAAAGGTTCTCACAGTAAATCTGTGTTGTGTCAGGAACAAACTTTTTTTGCATGCCATTGTCTCTTATGTGTGCCTGGTTATTAAAATATTTATTACTGTGCTCTCTAGCAGAAAGAGGTGCTCTAATAAACTGAATAAAAATGTGACCAACTTGCTAAACCTTTGTCAGCATTTCCCACATTTCTGAAACTCCATGATTCAGTCTGTTTCGCCACATTATACAGTACAGTGAATAACCAGATTAAATAATAGTTCATTTAAAGAGTTTTCATGGTTCACAGGTTCACAGGAACCCAATTTCCCCAGTATCCCCAGTTAATATGATTGTTTGACAGTTGAGTTAATATCCCACAGGATGTATGGTAGCTCACAGGAACCGGTGTATTGAAATATAGCTTTGCATTTTTTTGGCACATGAAACGGAAAAAGGAATCAGAAAAAGTTGGATTGTATGCATACGAGCGTATTTCAAGAGACTGACACATAAACCGGCCTGCTACGCGGATGATACTGACTGATTTAAACTTAAACTGGACTAAAATAACCTGGTTACATGAGATTTGAAATAGTATTCAAGTGTGATAGGTCATAGTGATAGGATAAAGTCGTTGTTTTGCAAACCCCAAATTAAAGCTCTTGGCTATGGACTCCTGAGTGCAGGCCCAAGTCTTACACTTTGTTTTTTAAGTAATTAAGTAAAACAAGTCATTATTTGTCTGTCTGCAATATGATTGTCTGATGATTGATTGAAAGTACTGTATATCTATTCGGTCACTGCATGTTCACTTTCAAAAACACGGTACAAACCTCTTGATTGACTGGACTCTTGCTCTCTCAGTACTAATTCAGAGAGGTCAAACATCCAACCAAATGATGCTAATAAGAGTTGGGTGATTGGGTGGTTAAAGCTAATAACAGTGTGTGTGTGTGTGTGTGTGTGTGCGTGCGTGCGTGCGTGCGTGCGTGTGTGTGTGGTGAGGTGTGAGGTGCATAAAAAATTGGAGTACGCTTCTCTGCTGATCTGTGCTGTTTCTTGAAGCGTGTTAAGACATGATGTTGCAAAATGTGAAACGCTTTCATAAGCTGATGCTGTAAAATAATGTTTCCTCAGGCCACAATACATTGGAAGCACTTTCAGTCACTGTACAGTACAGATAAGCAAATTCACCTGCAACATAAAACTAGATACCCGTCAGACACGTTTTATCACTTTGTCTCTGTTGTGTGATGAATGTGTTTAGCAGCTTGCCATGTCTACTAAGTATGTCTAACAGCAGAGCCAAATACAAACGAAGAAGCCACCCAGACTTGATGAGAAGCATAATTTGATTTATTTTTCATTTTTATATTTTCATCATGTCGCACTGAAAAAAAATAGAGCTGCCTCTCCTATCAGCACAACCATTAACTAGAATCATATCATCATGTGTCTATAATTTATTCTTATGTCATTTTATTCACCCTTAAGAAAGTCAGCAGAACACAGGAGTGAATAATATTAACTTGTTGTTCAGAATATGTGTGCAATGCTTTTTAAATTGCATGACTAAATTATTCAAACACCGCTTTGGATTCACAGTCCAAGTTATTTGGCACCCCACCAGCTTCTGTCCAAAGAGATTTGGAAATGGGTTGGCACTCAGCAATCACTGGACTTAGAAATGGGGACACTAACCTTGATATACATTAGTAATAAAGTGGGTCCTAAACCATAGCCTGGGGTTATACCTCTGTCACCTCTTTGTGACATATTTGGCGCATTTTGTGGATGTAATTGAAGAGCCTGCTGTCAGCTCCAACCATTAGAAAAGATTTATCAACGTGAAAACTGTTCCCAGCCCAACTGGCGTGGATCAAATCTTAATGTACAGCATAAATTCAAACCAATAAATTAACATAAGACTGTGAGACAAACATGAAACCCTGAGATGGATCATTAAAAGAAAACAGCTGAAGTGATGAAATTGCACATTTGCATAATTGCGCATTTGATTTTGTACCAGGCGTATAATAGTCTCGTCATTAGGGCGTAGTTGCACTGCTTTGTCATGGCTTGGCTTGGAAGATACATCCACGCTCTTTTATTTTTCAATGTGAAGGTTGATTATTTTTCATGAAATGTATTCATACTTCTTTTGATCTTTACACTTCAGACACTTCTTATCGCACGCGTCGTCTCCAGCACGTCAGCCGTACAATTGGCACAGCTTGCAAAAGTATGTTGGCACACTTCTTACAGTAGGATGACTGAGTTTTAATGACATGAGTTTTCTCTCTTTTGATAGTGCCAATCGTGGTAAAGTGGTCACATATCATTCCTCTGGCCTTCATCTTTCTGCACCAATGTTTATTCCGAGCGGAATAGCTGCATCAAATATTCAGTGCTGCTCTCTATTTGTTTTCATGCCAAAATGACCATTCTGCTTTCAGCCCCAATAACCCACCTGTGGTCAGTCCCCACACAAACAAATGTTTTTTTCCAAATGATCACTTTTCCCCTCTGTTCTAAAACTGTGTTCTTTTCAACTATGTATTTCTGCCTTTTTTTGAAACTCTGTTATTATCCTTGTAGGGTTGCGTCTTGCTGCAGGGCTCAGACAGAAAAAGTTATAACCCCAGTGTCTTCCCTGCATGTTTATATGAAGGTTGCTGACTTGAATGGAATTTCGTTTCTTTTTTTTTTTTTTTTTTTTTTTTTGGTAAATGGGACACCTAGCTTCTCCCTGAAACTTGTCTTCTGTTCTCACAGCCTACCAACACTCTCCCACAACTTTCCAACTCAAACTTCACTATCTACTCCCCCCAGCCACGAGACCCACTTGACCCAGAAGCCTCTGGTTCCTGTACAGATAAAGACACTTTACCTCTAGCTCCTGAAAGCTTCTTTTCTCCTCTGTATCTTCAAGTCCAAAGTGTTTCTCTGGACAGGGGTTATTATAACTCTTGTCTGCAGCCACACTGAAGAGGACAGAGTGGTCTTCTCTTTATACCAACCCTCAACTTTTCTATATTGTAGTAGTCCAACCAAAATCATCAGAGACTCTAAACTGCTCTGACATATAAAGTTTATTTCTGTATTTTAGTTAGTTTGCTTTATCAACTCGAGACTTGATTACATGAGACATCTGTCAGTATTGCACATCTATTTCAAATGAATAACAAAACATGTCAACAGCATCACTTGTCATCTGATTAAGCAGGAGCCTGCTTCTAATTTTTAGTGGCGTTTCGCTTTATGCTGCAGCATGTCTAAAATTAGCCCACATCTTTGTTTTCTCTGCCCCAGGAGCTGCTTGTCCATCTACAGATGAGCTGCAGTAATGGCTTTTGAGTTCAAGCATATGCAGAAGCACGATGAATGAATGTCAACAGAACTACGGCTCATAAATTGATGTTACTTCAGTCATCTATGCAACGAGGGTTGTTTGTCTCCAGTGGGAATGTGTAAGAAGAATTGTTTTAGTCCATTAACTGCAAATCATTTACTGTATGCTTTACATTAGTTAGCTTCTACCTTGCAGGTAGCTTTCGATTTCATTCATGATAGTACAATATGAAAATGAATATGAAACTGGCATGAGATCCATCACACTTGGCAATAAGTCACCACTCTGCAGACTCCTTCACGGTGCTGCTGCTTTCAAGGATGGTCTGACTTCTTACATTTTAGAGACAACAGCCGATGAGCCTGCATTTATTAGGAATTATTTCAATAAATCAAACTCAGGATACAAACAGGAGACATTATGAATAAAGTATAATGTAGATCTGACAGATTTGTGGATTAAAAATAGTCATAACTCCGGGCTTACATGAATTTAACAGAAAGTAAGTTTTTCAAACAGTCCCAGCTCTTAAATGTATGCAGTGATACTGTAGTGCATTTCAATATATATATATATATACCTGTTCTGGCAGCAGGTGGTTTCAGTTGAATAGTTCTTGCTAGTTGCTAATAGCAACTGCAACTCATTTAAATTGACGGCACTGTATTTGGTCTTTAATCAGACCTGTGAGCAAGCAAGATATTTTTTGATCTATTCAACAAATCCCCTTGTTGGACACACAATCTGTAGATACTCCTCAGTTTAGCATTAACCAAGCTAGCCACTTCTGTTGGGCTAATTCATGTTTTTTCATTTTTATTTAATTCTTTTAGCTCTGTGGACTTTGTTAACTAGATTATTTACTGTCTTATACTTCTGATGTATAACTGGCAACAATGGCAACGTAAGGTTGATCTTTCAGTGTTGCAGTTATTGTATCGAATTTGACAGTCTGTATCTTCATTCCTGTACTAATCCAGCTTTACAATAGGTTTTGTCTTACTGTTGTTTATGGTATTGGTCTTTTTTTTCTCATTTTTTAACCCCTATCATTGAATCTGTTGTCCAATACTGTTTTCACAGTCTCACAGCTCACAGTTCCCATTTTTGACAGTGGGTTTAACTAGCATGTGCATTGAGATGCATGCAGAATACCAGACTAAGTGTTTCAAGAAGCAAGAGGACTTTTCTCACTGTACTGACAGGACCTGACATTGTGGCTAGTACTGTATTTGAAGTATTGCACGTTTTAAAAAGTGGTTGACAGTGAAAACAGAACGGAGAAGCTGGCACGGCAACCACCACTGCACAGACGTCATTCAGAGGTCATGACACTGCCGTCGTCCTGCTGTCCCCATTATTTGAAGCAGATACATCATTATCACTTTCAAAGCTGTCCTCCTGTCCATCCCTCCTTTTTTTCAGTCTTTGCTCTTTCAAACCTTTCCTGCCATGACCGTGACGTTGTGACGTCTTCCTAAAACTCCCATCTCCCTCTGTCTCTCTCTCTCTTTCTGCTTACATGCTCTGCCTAGCTGGCTGCACAGTTGGCAAAATGAATAGGCAAACTCGTTCAACTAGCGCCTCTCTGTTGGTCCACTGCCCTAGGTGGCAGTGCTGGGCACCCAGCCTAGTCTGGCTCAGTCTATTCTGGTTTCCAGTGTAGAGCCATTCGGGACCTGCCAGACCTTACTCATGATTCACATCATTTGCTTTTCCCTCATTCCCCAACATTATTTCTTTGAGTCATCTTTTCATCTTGCTGCCAGCTGAGTTGCTTAGCCAGATGGGCTAGATTTTTTCCAGTAAACAAGTCGCAGTTTTGATCTTGCGTTATGGTATTATGGAGTCGACCTTGGCACAGACAAAGTGCACCTGGACTGAACGGTTTGAGTTTGCTACAGTGTCCTGAGAAATGTTTTTTTTTTTCACTGTTTTGTCTCTGATATATTATATATATAGACTTAATGTTGTAAAAGGTTAGTCTGACATATTGTGGTCTGGATCAGTCACAAATATGGAAGCCTTGATACTCCATGTCCCCCCCTCACACACACACACACGCTTGGCTACATAACTACAGCTGTCAAGTTTTACAATCAACAAACAAGTACAACACTTATGTAGTTTACAATGAAATTGTTCAGATATCTATTATAGAAATACACACTCAGTTACGTAGGTTAAATTTATGATTTATTTCATTTTTAAACGTTGCGTACAAGACAGGCCAACAGAGACATGGTTCACTAAATGTAAGTACGCAGCCACTAAAGTTAGATAATGACATGTTTGGGTACATGTTACTTGATTACTCCTGTTGGTGGTTTTTCATACCATGCACACCACTTCAATACAACCCTGATTCCAAAAGTTGGGATGCTGTGTAAAACGTAAACAAAAACATGCAATTCACAAATCCTTTTTGATCTGTATTCATTTGAATACAGCAGAAAGACAATATATTTAATGTTCAAACCAAAAAAACTTGCAACACATGCCCGCAGTACAAAGAACACCTGTTGGGATCATACCACAGGTAAACAGGATAATTGGTAACAGGTGATAGTATCACGATTGGGTCTGAAAGCCTCGTGAGGATGTCCACCCATCCGAGCAAGGATGAGGCGAGGTTCGCCGTTTCACAATTAACATTTGCACAGTAAATTTAAGGATTTCACATCAGCACGAATTGCCTGTGACCTTTGATTCCTCAGGCGACACTGCATTAAAAAAGAAAAGAAAACTATTGTTGGTAAATACAGTTCATCACTGCATCTACAAATACAAGTTAAAACTCTAAGGAAGACAGATATCAACAACATCTAGAAACACCACTAACTTCTTTGGGCCAGAACTCATTTGGGCATTTGGAGTTGGACTGACGGAAAGTGGAAAAGTGTGCTTTGGCATTTAACACTATCTTTGGAAATCATGGACATCGTGTTCTCTGCGATAAAAGCATCTCAACTATTTGGGAATTGGGCTTCAATGTTAAGAAACCCAGACCTGCTCTGGCTCATGCTGTTTACAAAGCCATGATTAGTGATTACTGTTTTGGGGATAAAGGTCAATTCATGACAGTCTTTATGTTTCTAAAATCTCATGGCTTTATCCTTCACCACCACAGTCACCAGCAGCTCTCTTTGAACATTCTGTCTGTTCTGCTTCCACACAAAGAGGTCACGTTCGGAGCAGCCAGTGTCTACCGAAGATATCCCGAGAGTCTAGCTGGCACCGCCAAGACACAGAAGCACTGTCAACACTCACTAGACTCTCTCTGTCTCCCTGGTCATTCTTTCACGGCCTTCTCTTACCCCACTTGCTCTGCCTCTTTCTCTCACTCTCGTCATCCTCCCCTCCTCACAAACCTCAGCATGTCTTGCCTTGTCTGTAAATACGTGCGACATTGCTTCTGTTGTTTGCCCTCTCTCTGTCTTGCCCTTTCCTTTCTCACTCTCTTGCCTCTCTTTGTTCTCAGCGTGTCGCTGTGGCAGATACTGCGGTGGCTGTGTCGTGATTCATTGTTCGCAGTTCTGATAAATTTAAATTTGTTATGGTTGGTGTTATGGTTGGTGCTTTCATGGGATTCTGGGCCTCGTGACAGGTAACAGCCAATGGCTGTCATTGCTGTTTAGGGTCATGTTGCGGTGCAGGATAACAAGTGGTGGTTGTGGCAGTGACATGCTGCCATATTTTTTACATTTTTATTCTTCTGTTCTGTCCCATTTGATTGTTGGCGTCTGCTGTTATCTTACAAGTTTCTTCCCCTTTCTATGTTGCATTATTGTATGTTGTGTATTTACAATGTCTGCTTTCGGTGACAGACGTGTGACCTGGCCCTTTCCCAGACTGTTTTGTTGTTGTCCTGTTTTGGCTGTTGTGGTTGTTTTTGTTGCTGTTTTCGTAGCTGCACAAAGTGAACCATGCCTCCGCCCTGCCCTGTGATGTCCTAGGCAAGGTGGTGCTGGGTGTGTATCTGCAGGGTGTCTGCAGCAGTGGTGTGTTGCGTAAACAGTCTCAACACAGATGGTGCAGCATGCCTCTACACATGGCAGGTTCACAGCCCGAGGAGCTCACCACCCTCTTCCATCCCTCCCTCTTTCTCTCTCTCTCTCTCTCTTTCTCTCTGTCAACGTCTGTCACTCCCTGTGTTTCTTTCTGTCTTCTGCACCTGCTGCCCATGTCTCTGTCGGTCTGTCTGTCTGTCCATCTGTCTGTGTCTCTGACTCTGGATGTCTCTTTCCATGTGTGTGTGCTGTCCAGATGCTGCTCACTAGTCCTGCAGATCAAGTGCCACCAGTTAATTTCAGTTTATTACAACAACTTGGATCTCACTTTAATAGTTTTGGCCACCATTTCTACTAATTGTTGAGAACAGGAAACTCAGCAAACCAATCCAATGCAAAAAATGTATAGCAAACTCTCGTTTCAGTAATGCCAAGTGGTTGTAGTGTGCCCGTGGGTTTTGAATGCATTAAATGGATCAAAAGGATGCCAAAATAACTACATTATAATGGCAATTTGTCAAACTTTGTCAGGTCTGTCCAAAAGATGACAAGAAACTATTTTTTAAATGGATGTTTTCAGAATACGTTGTATCATTACAATGTAAATTATTATATATATATATATATATATATATATACTTATATCTGAACACAGTAGTTTTATGTATGATGTCCAGCTCTGTGTAAGAGGAACATAAACCTGGAGTCAAAATCCTTGTTTGTGTGCACATACCTGGCCAATAAAAGTAATTCTGATTCAGTAACAGACAGATATTTTCAGTGCTTATCGGGTAGTCCAACTTCTTCTTCTTCTTTTTTTTTTTTTTGTCTGGTCTCTGTATAAATATGAAGAAGTATCATAGAGCTTTGGGTACCTATAGAAGGCTACATTAACAACAGTGGATGGCTGCAACGCTGCTTCAGCAGACAGGTTGAGAAACGAGAGTGAAGAAAAATCCACTACCACAGTGACTATCTGTCTTGAGGTATATGCGGTATAACAAAGTATGGGCCGAAGGTAGCTGGATAGCATGCTAAGTTCAGTAAATATCTCTGCAACACAATGCAAACATTCTTGAACTATAATTCTGGCCCAGTCTTACTTATTGCCCCTTTAAACTACCCACGCTTTAGTTACTAGAAGAACATTTTGTATCGCGCAAGAGCAGATATTGTAGGAAAACAAAATAAAATGAGTCATTGCTGAACATTTAACGGATATGTTCAGCATAATCACATTCGCAATGTCACATTTTCAGTTTCAGAAAGTGGACCCCAACGCAGACGTGAAGGTAAACAGGGGAGGATTATAAAGTAAAACAGAAAACACGACGACACACTAATCTGTTAATTAAAAATGTTTGCTTCTGAATTGATGATAGAAAAAGTAATCTTGGGTTTTTTAAACATATTTGTGGTTCCAATCACTAGTATATAAATATAATCTTTAGGCGATTAACCTGTTTGTATAATAATTCCACAATTTGCTGTATGGCTGTCTGACTGCACATTTCGTCTTGCTCCAAGCGACTTCTTCTTGGTGCTGTTTCTGTTTTTACACCTTTCTTGGTGAGAGCAATGTCATTAAATCTTTCACCTGTTTCTTTTTTCTCCTGATACACACACACACACACACACACAGACTGGATTGAAATGAAATGCGAGCATGAACATGTTGAAATCTACTAACTGGCTTTATTGCATTTGTCTTTGCTTTGGTCTGCTTATCGACAGTAACAGACAAATGAGATGAGGAAATGAAAAAAAAAAAAAAAAGGAAGCTTATTGGCTTTTACAGCATGTTCAACCCAAGATCTATCAATTTTAGCGGGGCTGTTTCATATAATGTTTGGTTATCCTGTGCACATGTTTATATTTCATTTAATTTTGCATATTCAAATACTGCACATACGGAGGCTCAGGAATGTTATGGATAGCCGAATAAATGTCTCTCCTATCAAGGGTGAACTGCAATTTATGATATCCAGTGATCCAAGCCAGCCAGAACAGCTTTCAATCTTGCACTGAATTTTTCCAGATGCATCCAGAAAGTGCCGTTTTCATTTTTATTGATGGCACTTTAAAGCAATCAGACCGGAGCTGCTATTGGCTTTTTTGCGATGGAGGAGTGAAATGTAGGGATGGAGTTAGAGGGAGGGAAGATATGAGAGGAAGAGGAGGAAGAGGAAAAGAGGAAAAGTAGGACAGATACATGACTGACTGTTACAGCCTTCTGGGTAGTTTCTAACCGTAACTAGTCTTGTGTTGGACCTGATGGGAAAGTTCTGCTCCCCAGTTTAATGACCACGGTGTGTCACAAACCAATTCAACCAATTCAGCACAGGTGTCCTGGAGTTATGGATATGGAATTAGGTTTTCTGTCAAGTGATGACTTCTTTTCCAGCAGAGCTCGCCAAGTCTGATCACATGCAGTCACAATAGAAGTTTAATTTTGTAGCTGACTCTTCAACTAAGACAAGATCGGAAAGATGGATTCATAAACTTCCAAATAATCAGTATATATTAATTATGATTTAGTCCAGGTGTTCAGTGTGTGGCCAATACAGAAAAAAACAGCGCACATCATATATACATTTGACCTTGTTCTTGGCTCTACCAAGGAAATAAGGACAGAGATAAGTTGGTGGTTATTTATAAACAGGAAATATATCGGCAACCAAAGCACTGAATCATGTGATGAATTGTTCTGTTTACACTCTGTAGTGATTTTAGAGTCTAGTTTTGAATAATTTATTTCTAGTCCTGTCATAAAGACTTGAGTCAACACTTAATTTGTTGTCAGGAGAGTAACGGCTGATAATTTTGAGAGTCAGTTGTGACTCTAAGTCATTTACAAAGAAAAAATGTTGAATATTTTTCATTCCAGCTTCTTAAGTATGACAGGTTTTCTGTATTTCTATTTTATATAATTTTAGGTCTCTTTAATTTGGAACGGGACTTTGAATTATTTTCAACACAATTCATCAAACGAGAATGTTTTTTTTCCCTCCATTTTCATGGCACCCACTAAAACAAACTGCAGACTAAAAGCTGCAAAGTTAAATAACTAAAGCCTATTCACAAACACAGTTTTAGGTTGTTGTTCATGTCAGTTTGCATATTTGTAGAAAAATAATGAACATAAACAATGAAACGAAAATAAAGTATTCTGGTTGGTAAAATAGTTCTTTAATTTGATACAGCTGCCATGTGATCCAATTCTACCTACAGCATAATTGCATATTTAGGATTTTTAGTATGGTAATTAAGATGTTTAAAAGATAAGATAAACTTGTATTGACCCCCAAGGGGAAATTTGGTTGTTTACAGTGGCACACAGACAGAAAAGAAAGTACAGATTAATAGAGAAAGTATAAAAAAATAAATAATAAGAGGTAGCTCACATACAAAGAAAAGAAAAGGTAAAAGTAAAAGAAAAAGTAAAAATAGAAACTACAATGCAACATAAGGCATAGTATAATAGAGTTTAGTATTGTACCATATATAACAACAAACAATAAGTTTAGTATAACTTATACAAAATATGATTTAATAAGAGAGTGTAGTTCATAAGAAGCCATGATGTCGTTTGAATGAAAGTGTAATTTTAATGAACAATTTTCCTGTACATAAATTATAACTTGGAAAATCTAAAACAATATTTCTTGGCTACTCAGAAGAGAGAGCTAAACTCAATGTGATGTAGAACAGGACCAGGCTTGTCCAGGCAACATACTGTAGATATGAGATGACAGATCAGAGGTCAGGGCTGTAAGCAACTATTCACTTCCCAACCTGTCAGTCCAGATCTGTGTTCATCCAGGCGGTGGTGCAGCCCTGCAAAACTTCAGCTCCCACACTCTGCTGTCTACAAAAATGCTCTGCAGTGCTGACATTAAATGAGGCACAGATGAGGACAAAGGTAGCGTGGATCCAGGGACAGCCATGTTACTATTGTCAAGACCACAGTAATGCAAACCGATAACCTTTCTTTGTTCCTTCCCCATTCAGCTAGTTTGGTTTTTCTTGTCCTTGTATTTGTTTATTTGCAGTGATCTCGAAGTGAAAATGTAGCAAAATGAAATTCCATTGTCACTACTTCTTCTATTTTTATTATATTTGCTTCAAAGCAGAGGCAGTGTAAACAGAAACATGAAAGCGAGTAAGAAGATTAAGATTATTCTAAAGTATTGCACATTTATCAGGTTGTGTTCAGCGGAGAGAAACAGGAAAATGCAGAGAATGGGTGGTGATAATAGGCAAAAAGCTAGTCATGTCACATCCTCCTGATTTGTTTCCGCAAATCTCAGTGTAACCTTGAATTAGTTTTCAGTTTTTTTCATATTCAACCCCAGACTGAAATAATTAAATACGTTCTAAGTAGTCTGGACATGAAATTTATTTACAAAAGGCTTCCCTTTTGACAACAAAGGTCACCCACTTTGGAGGTCACAGTTTGAAACGATGTCAAAGTAGTGCAGCAGTGAACTCTATTTACACCCTGTAAATATTTGATCGGTTTCAATTAATATGTAAAAAGGCACTTGCCATTTGTCTTTTGTTTCATAAGTAAACAGGCATGTGCCACTACAATAAAAATGTAACGTGTTTAGTCACTGATTTTATGTATTCAAAGTGTCCTGTGTTCTTTGAGTGTCTCTGTTATGAAATTGCTTCTTATCAGCAAAGTATCCAATCTTCCTTAGTGTCTCTAATTAGCTTGAAGTGCACTTAAAGTAAAAAAGGAGCAGCTTGTTGACGAGGTATTGTTTTCCATATAGAGCAGTACTGCACAATGAGGTAGGGGGCAGCCACACGTGCGCAAATTCAGATCTTTTCCACGTGTGGACTTCAACTTTGGTGAGCTTTGACTGGAGAAGCTGCAGCCTCAACCAATAGCAAAGAAGGACCATGTGCGTTTACCTTGGCAGGTTATGCTCACTGCCCTGCATTGCTCATCTTTAACCTTGCCGTTATGCTAGCAGCTGCTAATGTAGCTGCTGCCGGCCTCAAGCAGAGATGAGGAGCGTGCTACAGAGGTCTGATAACCCCGCTTCTTTCTAACCCCACAAAACCAGATTTTTTTTTTTTTGTCATAGGCTACAGACCAAACAGACGTTTATCCAACTTTATCATCAATTTATCAAACTTCTTGCGGCAGCTTCTTGGCCCACAAAAGGCTTTTTAAAACTTGCAGTAGTACTCCCCAAGACCTGTAAACAGACTTTGAATAGTAAAATCTGTTCTGCTTTAAAATACGGGATTTGTAGCTTCAGAATCACACGATCATAGAGCTACACATACTGAATATAAAACTGATGGATATATTCATATCCTCCTATCTCAATAAGTTAAAAAGCAATCATAGTTTTAAAGAGGCTGATCCAGCAGGGATGACAGCAGGAACAACCAGAGTTATGACGGTAAAGGAGTACGGCAGGACTGTGTGCTTACGTTTTTATTTATTTTTTATTCGGGGCTTTTACTGAATGACAGGAAGAGCTGCAGGGTTTTCATTATATATATATTTTTGGCTCTCTTTAAACCCCACTGAACAGGGCTTTGATCCTCAGGTAACTTCACTGACGCTGAAGAAAAAAGATTTTGATAAAGAAATCTCATCATCGCCGTTGTGTCTATTGCACCCTTGGAGGATCTTGGAGACATATCCTTACAGCTTTGTGTAAAAACGTAATAATGGTTCAGATGTTATCCGTATTGTTGTGTTTGGGTTGCTGAATAGAAAAATCTACTATCAGGAATCAAAATACAATAAATATTGGTTTAACTTATTATTAAAAAGATAAAATACTGCAGACAAGGGGAATTGTTAGTTTTCATTTTACAGTTTTTTTTTTTTTTTTTTAATTAAACTGGCTATATGTTTAGAAGTTATGACAATGTGCATGGACCCACACCTGCTGTAACACAACACACACAGTCATGTTTCATTACAACCCTCGGTCCTAAAATTTGGTATGGTTGTGTCAAATCTTTAAATTCCAAAAGAAGAAAGATGAAAAATTTCAGTTTTGGGACCCTCCTATCCCTTCGACTGCTCTCTTCAACCCCCCACTCCACACACACACACACACACACACACACACACACACACACACACACACACACAAACACACACCAAATGGGCTGACTCTTCTGAGCACGCTGCCCCCATCACATCCACATTATTACACAGCAGCTAATCCTGTTTCCCAAATCCCAGTACCTTGGACTCCACTGAGAAAATCCTATTGGTGCTGCACATTTCTCCATATGCTTTAGCATACAGGAATCCACTGTCCTCCAGACTGCCTTTGTCTCCTTCAAGCCTGCCTTCCCGATGTTTTCTCCTGTAAATCACCCCCTAAATCCCCGCACCCCATCCACAATCAACAATGTCTCAAGATTATTATAGTGCACATTGTTGTGCAGAGTATCTCAGGCAGACAAGAATAACCACACAGACAAAGGGGACACTCGCCATCTTTCCCTGCCTGCCTGCCTGCCTGCCTGCCTGCCTGCCCGCCTGCCCGTTGTTTTCCTGTAACTAACTTAGTGGTTTATTTATCGCTCTTTTTGTTTATTGATAGAGTTATAGTTAAGAATTCATGAGACCGTATTCTTCCCTGTGAAACTCGAGTTTGTTACGAAGAGAGAAGAGAGGTTGGGCTGTCAGATCACCTCCACCCAATCTGTACTGCTTACTCCATAATTAATTGTGTGACGTGTGTGCTTGTGAGAGTACGTGTATGTGATTGTGTGTGTGTGTGTGGGCAAGTGCAGGATTGTACGTCTGTCCAAATGTGTGATAACTGACAGGCTTTTCTCAGCAACCAGATGATGCCTACTTCACCGCGTGTAGCAAGGCAGCTGCTCCAAGACTCCTGTGCCAACAGCATGGATGAAGTTATCTGTGTGTGTGTGTGTGTGTGTGTGTGTGTGTGTAAGTGAGAGTATGAGATATTCCGTGCTCAACTGAATACCTGTAAGTGCTTTAGTGCCATCGTGGGATTTCAGTAAGGTTGCATGTTTAGTCATGCTCGCAATGAACCATCTGTCTAGTGGTGTATCTTCCTGTAGTTTTCAAGGTATTTGTGTGTGTGTGTGTGTGTGTGTGTGTGTGTGTGTATAGGAGAGATGTTCCTATGGGCAAACAGGTCAATTAAAGAGATGTGTGCTTGCTGTGTGGTAAAGCATGTGTGCTCTGATGAAATTGAAAACGAGATTAGGTAGTAACCCGCTGTTGCACACCAAGCTAGCAAACATGGCTTGGAAGTGGGAACGAGACAATGAAGTGAACAACAGCCAAAAAAATGTAAACCTATATATGGAGTGCTATTTTATTTATTTATCAATTATTTTTCACCTTGCAAATGGTTAAAGTCATGCTTTCCATAATATTGTTAGCATACAAAAAAAGGCCAGATAAAGGCCATGTGTGTGTCCTGAGAGTCAAAATCCAGGGGAAAATATATCTGCAAATGACTTGACATTCTGTGATTTTGATGTACTCTGACCTTTTCCCATCTGAATTTTAGTGGCTGTGTGGTCAGAGTACATGGTTTAGTGTTTAATTTAGTAAAGAGGACAAAAATAGGATTTTGAAAAGTGTGACAGGGACACCCTTACGCACACACAAATGCACACTGAGCCACGTTCATTCTTCCTCCTCCTTCATTAACCTCGAGTCTGACCCCCTCAACCTGTTTTCACAGAGGTCTCACATAAAAAAAACAAGTTCAACAGTTTTCATCTCAGTAGAACCCTGCAGGTGCGCTTGATTCTCAAAAAAAAAAAAAAAACCCAAAAAGGACAAACGCACACACACATTCGCACACACAGTTTAGCATACTAACTTGTTGAAGCTAAAACATTTCATCAGCCTCTGCAAAATTAATTAATTGGGTGCACGGCAGCCGCGATGGAGGTACAAAAGCCTCATGGATAACTGGTGGTAAATTGAGGAAGATAAATGGCCGTTTGAACCAAATTATATCAAGCAGACTTTCGCCTCTCCATCATTAGATCAAAGCAACACTTGCTGGTGTCAGCTATAATCAAGTCATCACTTGCTTTGCATTTGGTTGTTACAGATTTATCATATGTGAAAGGACCATTCGAAGAAGCTGGAACTGTGTTTGGGTGTTTGTCTTAATCAAATGCGAGGATGAAGCAGCTTCACCCCATCCATCAGTGCTACCGTGCTGTGCTCCTCTTCACACACTTGTCATAATATTAAGATGATCATGAACTATGTTAGAGATGGTAAAAGCTGCTCTGCACTTGTTGTAAATGAGCTTGTCTTTGAGGAGTAAACATCGCTGAGCCTCGCTCTGAATCTGTGTGTGTGTGTGCGTCTGATCAAATGTTTCAGACGGAGCTATTTGTTCTCTCAGGCTTAGCAGATGTGCGGCGTGCAAGTGATACAGGGTTCATGATGATGAAAAACACTTTGCAACATGCATGATTACTACCCATTCAACCGGTGTGAACTGCTGTAATTGTGTGATCCAATGAGTGCGACGTGTGCAGGAGCCATGTGTGAACCCCGAAGGGAACGTGTGTTGATGTGCCGCTATATGTTTGCAAGATGTTTTAGTCTGTGATGTCAGCTGCTTATTCTGTTGAGGAGCTTAGACGCCAACCTTCAAGGTGAATGTTCACATACACACGTTTGTCTGAACATATGTTTAAACATTTATTGCTGAAAACTTTAACAGCAGCAGTTCAATGTGTTAATATCTTTCATCTCCAAGACAACATTATACTGTAGAGACGTGCTAAGACTGAGGACCAAAGTTATCCATTACAATGACTTCATTTTACTGTTGCATGAAATTAAAGTCGATCTTTAGATTACATTCAACTCAATTGTACTTATAGTGGACTTTCAGATTCAATCTCTTCAGTGTTACTGTTAATATCACACATTAGTCTGATTGTTACCCTGACTGTGATTTGCTCAAGAACCACCTGCAGCCAAAAGTTTGGTTTTTCTGGCTTTCATATAGATGACTAACTCATATGTATGAGTTTGTAAGTTGTTTCAGTGAAATACCTTTTATGTTCGACTGAGTTTCTGAAGTTGTCATGATGAGATAACCATTTCCTCTTTTTAAAGTTGGGCTAATATTTGGTAGCTGGATTGAAACCTTCTAAAAGCCTCTATCACAGCTTTTAGAGACCAAAAACACCTGCACTTTGAGTGTCTCATACAAAATGGTCTTTTTTCTTTTTTTTTTTTTGCTTTGTCAGAAGTGTTTTCTGCACTTAGATATTAGTGTCCCCATTGCTTTTACAGACATACTCAAAAAACAAGACTAGGAGTGCGACAACTTCCTTCCAGATCCTGACATTCATTCCATCACTTGCTCTGTTTTCTCTGCCATATACTAACTCTCTGTGTCCTTGCACAGAGCCAGCCACTCCCTCCTGTCCTGCAGTAACCCCTTTCCTACCATTACGATGACCTGACCATCTCTACCCACTTACTCACCTGTTCCAGCAATGTATATGTATATATATATATATATATCAGCCCATCTGCATTCTGTCTTTGCAAGATTGTCTAGTTGAAGTCCTGTATAAGTTCAGCTGATGTTTACCTGGTTTTGACCCTTGCCTGCCTTTTGATTCATTCATCTATATTAATGATCTGCTTCTGAGCTGTGTTTTTTGGTTCTAAGTTGTTGTATTTGTGAGCCATTACAAAGAGTCTACGGCTGTGAGACTGTAAACATGCTAGATAGACTTTATTGATCCCGCACAGGGGAAATTCCCTTGTTGCAGCAGCTCACAGTATTCAAGGTGGATAAGAAAAGTACTCTAAATTGGGGCGCCCTGGTGGCTCAGTTGGTAGATAAATGTTCAAAAGGTTGAGTCCTTCCTGCAGCGACCTGATTCCAACTCCAGCCTGTGGTTCACGGACGTTTCCTTTGCTGTGTGTCGTTCTCCCGCTCTCTCCCTGCTTTCCTGTCTGTCTTCAGCTGTCCGCTCTCACAAGTTGAAAGCTGTCCAGAGTTAATAAATTCACTCTGAACTAAAAGGTCAACCTGGCACTAGAGAAGAAGTCAAGGGGTCACCAAAATCTTTAGGGTGCATCCTCTGGGGACTACGAATGTCTAAAAAGTGGTTAAGTGGTGGAGCTTGCACTGAAATTACCATCCATAGAGCAGGACTTGTAGTTTTGGTTCAGCATTCATTAGAATTCTTAAACGCACGCACAATTTCTGTTTTGTGTCAATGATGGCGGTAAAGTGGGCACAGCTGAACATCATTTGAAGGACCAAATTACCCATAAACACAGTCAGAATAGCTGGAGGATAGGCCCGATCAGAAAAAAAACAAAAGAAGAAAGACAGACAAAAACAATTTAGCATTTCTAAAATCAGTCCTGTTCATATGGGCATTTGAAAACTAGCACACTCTCAAAACTGCTGCACATTTAGCCATCTATCTTTTCAATCCCATTATCAAAAGATGATGATCAGAAGTGCTTTTTATTATGACAAACTGATCACATTTATTCATCATTCTATAACATACCAAATATAGACATTGTTAACTTTCTGAAGGACAAAATAGATTTGCTTTGACAAAACAGACCTCATGATTTCTGTGTACAATAAAAGACATGTACTCTCGGGTACTGCAGGTATGATTCCAGCCCGCAGACTTTGTTTCATGTCTCCTTCTGCCCATCTTCACTGTCACCCCATGCCCCATTCTATCTAGTATTAAAGCAGAGTTGTCTCAAAAATTGTCTGTCTCTCTTGCCACATAAAATGAATTCAATATATCCGCAGCATGTAAATCCATCTACTTTTTCCTTTATTTGTAGGCTGTGATTCATGTAGTACAGCTTTTTTTCTTAATGGAAAAAAAAATGTCAATAACACAGAGGAGTCAAATAGGAGTCACAGCCCTATGTTTTATTCATTGTTTGTGTACGTCCGTGTTTTCACTTATATTGCTGCTGTTTAAAAAAAAAAAAAAACATTTTAGAGAGCAGTCTATGCCAATCAGTTCTTAGTCCTTCACCATCTGCTGGTTTGGTGATTCGGAGGATGGTCAGATATTCCCCAGGGAGCAGAGGCCCTCTCTGGGCTCCAGGCCTGCCTGCGAGGTACCCTAACCAGACAGAGCCACTAGACAGCCTCCTCAGGCTACTGGGCGACCCCTGACACACAGCATGGGCCACTCAGGAACCGTCATTTACAAGAGCAGTGGCTTGAGACAGTGATTTAAATGTTTGCTCATTATACTGACAGACTGTCTCTACTTTTAATATTTGAGAAACCTAAAAACTCATTTCATTAGGTTCATGATATCATGATTTTAATCACTCGTGTCCCCTGCAAACGGATTAATGCAATTTGAAATTTGACCCTATTACATTTCCTAAAACTCTTTTCAGATCTCTCAGACTTGCATTTATCAGGACATTTCGATTAAGGTTTGCAAGGGTTATAAAATCATTATTTATTATATGAATAGCAGAGTGTAAAAGACCTGCTCTCTTATAGGACAGCTGGAGTGATTTTTATGAAGTGTGTATTTTTTTTTTTTTTTTTTTTTTACTTTAGCAATAAAAAATGTTCCATTTCAGTAACCTTGATAATAAATCCAATAAAGATGAATTTAATGCAACATAAAGTCACATTGTCCCACAATTACCAAGAAAGAGTGTATGAGTGTCATGTTTGACAAATTGAGACACACTGTATGTAAATTCATTCTATGAGGTGAGATATATTGCCTGTACTGTATATTAGAATATAAGATTACCAAAGGGTGACCAGCAAGGTCTAAGCTAATGTGAATGTGTGTCTGAGTTTGTGTAAATGTGTGTGTCTTTTCCATTAAGAGGCTCTGATGGTCTCACAGTAATCCAGCTTTTCCCCCAACATACATCTCTATCTTGTGTGTGTGTGTGTGTGTGTGTGTGTGTGTGTGTCTTTATTCCTGTCTGACTTCTCTTTACTATCTCCACCAGCCAGGAAGACACTTAACATCTGGAGAGGGACCCAGGTACGGTGTGATAAAAGCCTCTGAGGGGAGAGAGCAAGAGAGAGAGAGAGAACGTGTGTTCGTGTGTGTGTGTGTGTGTGTGTGTGTGTGGAG